>JAGTXR010000175.1:0-600000 GCA_022606575.1 Glossosoma conforme | reverse complement strand
TTATAATTATGCAGTTTCACCAAGTATTGTCAGTTGACAACCTTAATGTTATCAAAACTGTCTAAGCACTCAATATCAATGTCACAACAAAACAAGTAAAATATTTTACTTTTAGTAATCATATGTTTGTAAAAGCGTCACTCTTAGGGTATAACAATGATAAAAAAATTAAAATAGTGGACGGTAGGTAACAGGTTGAAAACCATGCTTTTGTGGATTGTGACCATGGAATATGAAGGATTTAAAGTGTGTGAAGATCAGTTGTATTTGTGTATTATCTAAAGCCGTTGTATTTTTTATAATTGCAAATTTTTGTCATAAAAACTATTATATCAACATAAGACTGTATTGATGTTTGACATATTGGTAAGTCATTAGTTGTTACTTCTAAGCAAAATTATTTATGAAAATACATGTAATATAAACTATTTTGTTAGCTAATGTTTTTGAAGATATATCTTTTTCACTCTCACACTAAAATAAAAGCAAAACAAAAAAAGAGAAACAATTACAATTATTTCTTTTCGCGATTTTGTGAAATAGATTAAATGTAAATATTTCTTTTTGATTTGCTAATTTTGAATTCTGGAATTTCACAAATAATTATTGATCGACAAGATCTTTCGAATTCAATTTTAATAACTGAATGAATCATATTAAATAGATAATAACAGTTTTAAAAATAAAACAATTAAAAATTAATTTTTTAATTTTTATTAGAATATTATTTTATTATTTCAATATTCTAATCTACTTTTATAGATCATTGACTATATTACAATATTATTATTACTTAAATATACATATACTAAACATAAAATAAGGGAAAAAAAAAAGAATTTTATGTTTAGTATATGTATATTTAAGTAAAAAAAAGAATTTTATGTTTAGTATATGTATATTTAAGTAATAATTAAAAATTGTTTATAACCACTTGGTTTACAGTTTATGGTCTACTAGAAACTGCAGAGGGTGCCCTAGACGGGAATATTTACAGCAAGTGTTCGAGGGCATGAGTTGTAGCTCTTATGCTGAGCAAAAGAGGATTGCAGAGGATCGAGAAGATTGGAGATCGAGATGCAAGTTTTTGTTGCTGCAAACCAATCCACTGGATTGATACTACGAAGAAGAAGTTTCGGTAGCATCCTCACCTTCTTCAGAACAATACATCTTTAAAAGTACTGTCCAGAAGATGGTAGAGGGTGCTACCGAAACTAGTAGTCAATAAACTGTAAAGCAAATCTTATAAACAAATTTTAACAGTTTTATTTTTTATCATGTCTGGCCACAATGTTATTGCTTTTTATAAAAATAAAATAACATTTTCTTTATTTTAATATGGATCACATTGAGTAACTGTCATTTATATACAAAATACTCATCCATTTTCCACAACAAGCAATTGCTCAATGTGATCCATATAAAAATACAGTAACATTATGTCATACACGTAAAACGCAGAAAATTTGTGGATTGTCATATTTAAAGAATAAAAACAAGTAAAACTTTGTATGAAGCCACTGATCTTTAATGAATATTCACTTTATCAGTTTTGGTGCCAAAATCAGCTAAAAGTTTTTTGTGAGTAGCTTCTGAGGAAGGTGTGGTGGCACCAAAACCAGTAATGTAATTATTTATTACAACTTAGTGGTTTCACACAAAGTTTTACTTGTTTTATTCTTTAATATTATGTTATCTACTTAATATTTGAAATGGATCTAAAAATTAATGCTTAAAATATGAATGAATCATATCGAAGAAATATCAGTAAATAAAAGTAGAATGCTGCCATAAAGTTGAAAAACATCATTTCATACTCATGTCTAACTTTTAGTTCCGGTCTATATTTTTCCACTTCATATATATTGCATTTTTCATAAAAAAGATACAGCTATGTATTTATTTTTTCTCACTATTAACATAAATATATTTAGTATTATTTCTCTTAATCCTGGGCCATATTTAGTTAGGCACATGGAAGGCCTTAAAGATATCAGAGTGTCTCACAAGAGCCTCTTGTTGAATTAATGAATAACAGATGAAATAAAGCATTACTCTTAAATGCAATGTTAAGCATATGACTTTGTCGCTCTTAAAAAAATCTCTAAATAGATTATGAACAATTTTATAAATGATAAAAATGTTTGACCTTCTAATAGTTCTGAGATTAAGCGACCCCCTTGTTAACCCTTTCGTTACGGCTCGGTGGAATAAAAATTATACTGTCAATACGGCGTGAATTTTTCAAACCATTTTTTTTTGCTTAAAACTAGTATTTGAAGCATAAATGTACTTACCTTACCTATTTTCATATATCACATTGGTTCTTGTATCCTTTAGCTATTAGAAGATGCATATAAAACTATTTTATTTAACAAAAGTTCATTATATAACTCCATGTATGTGGTGGCATTGACACATGTGGTTTGCAAAAATCGCTCCTGTGGCGAAACCTAACGATATTTATTTACATGCTTTACAGATTCCTGTGAAGAATACGTGTAGGTTGATAAAGGGAATGACTGCAGTTCCAAGTTCCTACCGTAGATGTCACAACGAGTACAGAAAGTAGCAAAACGATATATCACGGCTGCCGATGTCAACGGTAGGGAAATCTTAGACGGCATATATTGACAACCGATGCGAAAGGGTTAACTAACGTATTTGAGGCTCACGTTGGCTCTGCGTTGAAAGGGAACTTAATGGCCTTTTGTATTTTTAATAAACCAACCAAATGGTCACCATTTATTCTGCTGAAATAACAAATTTCAATTCCTTACACTTGATAAAGATTTCTTACATATGCCAAAACATTTCGACTGTAAGTAAAATACAAAATGTTGTGGAATTCCACAAAGAATTGTCTATCGGAAAGCTCTTCAGAATCATTGATGTGTAAATGAATATTTATTACGACGGAAATGTAAGATCTTATGATTTTTTAAGGTTAGAGTGTTGTTAAAATTAATATATTAATGCAAGGCATTTGAATCGATTTTTTTAAGATTGAAGATAACTGTTTGTACGCACAGTTATAGCAAGCGAGTGTCTACATTGATATGTTCATAGTTTAGGCTTCTTAACGTAAATAAACGCAATATATAACGTATTTAAATCAATGGCACCAATATTATTTTGTTCGACGTTTATTTGATAGTTAAAAAAAAAAAAATTAACACAGTTTATATTTTGAGTGCATTGCTTTTTAATAAATCATTATCAAGCAGTGGCTATGAAATATTTTCATATGACTTTGTGCACTATTGATGTGTGTTAGCTTTAACATCCTACGCTCTTTAAAAGGTAGTTATTCAGTCGTGTAGTGGCAGGATGAGGAGCAGATTAACAGCACAAAGAGTTTTTTTCAGAAGCACGTATATATTTCGATAACTTTACAAACTTCTGGCCCAAGCGGAATAACATGAGAATAACCATCAGCAAGGCTTAGGAGCTATGGATACTAATTGAATTTAGTATTTATAATATTGATTTATCTAAATTACTGCTTGATTTTATTTTCAATTAACAATTCAGCCACTGTTTGAAAATGAATTTTTGAAAAGCTAAACATTTGGCAAGTTTAAATTTAAACTGTGAAATCAAAATAAATATTACAAATTACTATATTTTTTTCATTTCTTTTTTAAATAATTTTAGAAACAATTATTCAACTTTTACTTGAATAAATAGTTACCGGATTCTTATTTTTGTTAATTTTTGTTCTCTCATACGATTTCATTAGATATGTAGTAGGCGTGGGATTGAAGTCTCAGATTTCAAAATGTAAGAAAAATGTTTCATGTGCTGTAAAGACAACGAAATCCAATGAATAATAGAAAGCTTAACCTACAAATTCATCGGCTAGCATTGCTGCTCTGAATAATGACTGTTTACTTAGAACCTAGACACTAAAGTAGCCATCGTAATACTTGTAATTACTGTGTGTGTGATTGCTTAATTAATTGCTGGGGTGCGACCTCTGACACCTCTTTTAAAAAAAACATTACTTTTCACATCTTCAAACACGTATATGTGATCCAGTAACACATTTATTATTTTACTCTCTTGGTGGCAAATTTACTTGGTAATGTCACTTGCGAAAGAATATATCTTAGTGGTTAAAGCGTTTGCTTGGCAAGCCGAACGTCATGAGTTCGATCCCCGACGAATATTAAAAAAAACACGATTTCTGAGCTCTAAAATACCCCCAGTTCGTATGCATTTGATCCTTCACTCGTAAAATGCCAGTCATAGCATATTAATCAAAATTGGTGTAGATGAAAGTCGTCCCGTGAAGAACACCCATTCATAGTAAATTCCTGTAATAATAAGGATGATGCGTGAATGTCGAGATGTAGCCTATGGCGTTGGCGGATCAACACTTCAGAAGCAGCGCTTATCCATATTTAATATCGTAAGCGTCATAGAATTCCACAAAAGAGACTTCAGAATTACTATCACTATCTGTCGGTATTCTCCTGTTTGTGTTTACATAAAAAATAACATATAAAAAACATTACGAGTAATCTTCAAACTTTTTTTATTTATGTAAGCACATACAGGAGAATACCGACAGATGGTGATAGTATTTCTAAAGTCTCATCTGTGGAATTCTATGACGCTTACCATGGTGCATATGGTTAAGCGCTGCATGTGGAGTGTTGATCCGCCAACGTCATAGGCTGCAGCCCGAGATTCACGCGTCATCCTAATTATTACAGGAATTTAATATGAATGGGTGGTCTTCACGGGACGACTTTCGTCTACCACCAATTTTAAATAATAGGCTATGACTGGCATTTTACGGGTGAGGGATCAAATTCTCACCAACCGGGGGTATTTTAGAGCTCAGAAATCGATTAAATATCATTTTTTTTAAATCTCCGTCGCGGATCGAACCCACGACCTTTGGCTTGCAAAGCAAGCGCTTTGACCATGAGCTATACCCGCCGGTCTATATAAAGTTTTTATTCATAGTGCATGATGTTTATATACAAACCCTTTTTTAATAACTAGTATCAAAATGTCGCACCTCGGCATTAACATGATTTATAATCAATGCCAGCAATCGATAGCTTTGCTTATGATGTGAATTACGCCAGGACTAGACGCATAGCTGCTTTAAATAGTGACTCATTCATTCATAGCGAAAATAATTAAATTAATATACAAGTTTACATTAATACTATTAGCGCCCTCACACTGGGATCGGAAATACTGAATCCTATAACGTGAAAGAGGCGCTATGTACATTTTATTATATAATATACTATAGCGAAAGATGTTTTTCCTGTATATGTTTTATAAGTGTTGTGATTCTTTGACTAATGTGAAAATAAAACTAACAATTATTGTTAATTTGTGTAAAGCATCTTTTTGAAAGAAGTGTTGTACTGTACTGTTTTTAAGTGTAATTTTAATATTTATTGCGTCACCACAATGTCCTCTGACACTGAAAATCTGCTTGGAATATTATACATTTCCTTATGAATTAATATTTTTTATGGGAATACTGTCAAAAAGAGAAAGAAAAGATATTTACCATATTCTAGAAGCTGCTCCAATAAACAACGGTCCTCTTATCAACTTCATTTGCACAACAAACTCTAATTATACTGAAGAAAATATAACATGAGAAAAAAAACAAAGATGTTTTAAAAACAAAATTCAAATTTTGTTCCAAATTTGAATCTAAAAAATCCAAAAAAACATTAGAGTATTTTTCAGGACTTTTGGTTCCTACATCACACACGTGATGCCTTTTCTTAGTATTTACGTAAATATTTGATATTTTTATTTATTTGTACCTAACATTCAGTAATTTCAAGTATTTATTTTATTTAAGTCCGTACTTCAGCCAATATAATTTATTTAGTTAAATATTAAGCGGTCGTGCTAAATTTCCTTGAGTATTGTTTGTGTATTTTAAAATGCCTCACTCTTTATCTGTTCATAGTTTCATTTTATTCACACAAAACAAAAAATATCACATTAAGCTACGTTATCATGAACTTGTAATTATTAATTATCCATGTTTAAAAAGTTATCAAAAACTGTGCTAATAACTGAGCTATAATGTGAACATAATGGCGAGTTATCATTTGTGGATTCTATGGAATCCTGAGGATAACTGAGTGTTGCCATTTTTTTCCCCAATTATTTATTGATTATATACTAAGAATACCTTTTTCTAGCCAGACATTTTAAGGCCTGTTGTGTTCACTTTAGGGCAGATTTTTTTTCAGTAGCATTGAGTTATAGCAATATTCCAACAGATTATGAAGGTTATTTGTGACGATTTGTGGTGGTTATATGCTCCAGATCGGGAGCAGCTACGGCATAGAAAACAATTATCATTAATTTCTGTAAAGTATATTTTCAAAACGAGTATTGTATCTATGATTATCTATAATTACATTGTACTATCTTTAAGTGAAGTCTAGTTTCTGACAAACTGTGTACTATAATATTATAAATATATTTATATATCTATACATATATTTCTCTGATGTATTTTGACTATCGACCATTTTGGTGTGAAGTTTGTTTAGTAACTTATCAATGATTTCGCATCTCCGTCTTAGAGGTGACACATCCACATTAATTGTGGTCAATTTAACCACTTTCATATTTTAATTTCTATTTTAAAATACTCAATTGTCCATCAAAGAGAATTAACACATTAATGTACCTATTATTTTTAATTTAAATACATTCTAAAAGGTTTTGGTTTGGTTATCACCCAGATTAACTAACTTAACTAAACAGATTTGTTTCACACCACAACAACCTCAAAAGTTTATTAATTTAAGAGGTGAATCGAATGGTTAAATACCTTGAAATTTTCCATTTCGCCTTAATAGAGTTTTGAGGTACTTTTATCAAGTATTATATACCTTTAATTATCTTTTCTATCATTCTTAGAAATCCTTTCAAAGAATGCTGTATTTTATATGTAAAAATGTATTTCATTTTAAAACTTTATTGTATTTACATTTCAATTCAGTATTTTTTAACTGTTCTTATAAAGTACAATTTATATAAATAATATATCTTTCATGTAACTTCATTTATATTGTCAACTATAAATTTTTAGTGGAACTGCAAAATTATAAAATAAAAAATATTTTTACCTTGTTCTATTATTTACATGATGTATTGTAAAACGAAGTAAAAAATATATCTCATTTATAAAATATTCAAGATAATTATCAAAATTTAAGGTCTGTATTTCTTTGTTCGGTAACTAATTCAATGTTTTGGCAGTAAGTTAAACCATTTGGCTGTAAATAAAATTAATCAGCAGAAGACTAAATCAATTGGCTGTACACTACATCTGTATGAATGTGGTCAGTTATAAAATATAAATGGCAGTAATATATTAAATATTGATAAGAATTAATGTACAATAAAATGAATAAAATAATTGACTCATGAAATGAAAACCTAACCTATTATTAAATTCATTAATTAATTCCCGCCAAATGATTATTTTTTAATTACATTTTTAGGTGTTTATTACTAACCGCTTGCTAAATAATTGCTGCCCATTAATTGAATTAAACACTGCCAAAATAAATAGTTGCACAAAATTTAATACTGTGTATCAATAGAAAAAAGATTAAAAACTGATTTCACATATATTTTATGATTTCTTGATGAACTGTTGAACAGTGAAACATTTGCTACAATAAACGTAAAATAATTTGTAATATTTTTTCAAATTTCCAATCGAATTGTAATAATGCAGTTTCTCCAAGAATTGTTGGTGTTCGCAATCCTAAATTCTTCTTTTGTTTTGAAATATTTAAATATGAGAGGAATTTGAAGTTATGTTTTTATTTTGTTTTCCTTCAATAAGAATGTGAACTGTTTTTAATGAAACGGTTGATCTCTTTAAGCAAATAATAATTCGACGGCCTAATTGGATGTGTAGATGTAACTCTAACTGAAATCAATAAATAATATAAAAATATACTATTGTTTTAATCGAAATGTTAAAAATCAACATTTAATTTTCTGTCCTGTAATTGGTAACTCCAATACTACCATAATACAATAATTACAACAACAAACAACACGTATCGATCGAAACACAACAATCTTCCAAAAGTTGGGCATTTGTAGTTGGACTGATATGACACGCGGTGGCGCCTCGCGGAAAAAATGTTTTACTGAAATATGATTATTTTCGAAGACAAAGAAAAGAAAAATTGATATAATTGAATAAAAAATGTTCCCCCATCCTTTTACACAGGACAATAAAAATGCTATACGTATCAAGCTAAAATATCCCAAGTATAATAATCGATTCACTTTAAATTCGATTATTTTTGAAAAAAAAGATGCTTGTACAGGTAAAGGATACCCCTTTTACACAGGGCAATTAATGTGTCAAAGGGATAACAACTTGTTATTTATATTTAAGGTCGGCGTCCATGCAAAAGGTATTTATAAGTATATATGCCTGTATTGAAACACGCATTAAAAACCAACAAATAACGTCTTCAAAGACCACACAATTTTGTTTTATCAAAACCTGTAAATGCTGCAAGGTAAGAGCCCTTTCGCACAGCAACGTCCCGTTTTATGCAACTTCGGTTTTTTGCAGGGTCACATTAACATTCACATGAGCATTCGGTTTGCAGGATACCGCAAAAATCCGATCCTTTCGAAATGTGCTGCACGGTTTTGCCAGTAAAAAACGGTATCAGGTTAACGATATAAAAAAAAGGATGTGGCAAGGCAAAAGTTCAGTGCGTTGGATCTAAAAATTATGTCTTTTATTGATAACCAAATGAATATCAAAGACAATTCGCAAAATTAAGATCGTTATATGTCCTTTTTCAAAGGATTATTTTAAACACTAGGATGCTAACCTCTTTGGGTGAATACAGTTATGATTTTTGCGGTATCCAGTAAAAAACCGATCCTGCAAAACTGGATATCCGTGGGAAAGAGGCATAATTGTAACTTTCATGAAGTCGTAAATAAAAAATACATATTGTAGGTAAGTATTTATTATGTGAAATAATACAATACACAAGTGTAAATAAGAGGGAAAGTACAAAAATATTTTTTTCTTTATATTTCATAGCTACTTCATAGATTGTTAACATAAAATTTTTTTTTTCAATAATATGAAAAAAAGCACATTACAAAAATTCATTGAAAATGTTACAGTCAACAATCATTTCACCAGTGGCATACAGAGACACTGTATATATGTAAATTTATGATTTTTTGTGAACCTTGAGTGCCATTTTTTTACTCTGATATTTGCATAATTTTTTTGGAACATATCTCTGTACAGCATGCCACTGATTTGAACATTTTTACATTTATACAATACAAGTTAAATAATTAAGAACTTCATATTGTTTACATACACTGGATAGAATTATAAGCTTTTTTACATATATTTTATGTATTACCAAGTAAAATACACCTAGAACTATAACTATTTACATAATTGTGGTCCACAAATCGATCTATTAAAATTACATCAATAGGTAATATAAATAATGAATAAAAACACAAACAATAAATCTAAAAATAAAAATAACAATACTAATTGTATAAAATATTAGTAATATTTCTTTAATCTTTCGGTTTAACGATCGGCAATGTTTGAATCGATAATTCCTAGCTCTCTCTTTAGCCTCGCCAATTCCCATCATCTGGGGTCGGCTCTCCTTGTGCACAATCGCCATGTCTGTCTGTTCTGCGTTGCATTCTCGGTCAAGCCCAGAGTTTTCAGATCCTTGTCTACATTTGCAGTCCAGGTTGCCTGTGGTCTTCCAGGTCTTCTTCTCAGCGTGGGTATGTTGAGGGCTCTCTTCACCATGTGGTCCTCATCTGTCACATGCCCATACCATCTTGGTATGGGCATGTGACAGGCGGTGCTCCGAACTCAACTAATTCCTTGCTATCTTCTAAGACTTTTTAACAATAATTATAAATTAACATATTTTAATGAAAAAAAATATAAAGATACTATATTATATATTAAAAGAAATCTCAAAGCATTTGGTGAAAACATAAATAAATATTAACATATCCTTTACTAATGAATAACGCCTTCACGTTGCCGGGATCGTTATTAGGACACATGGTGGACAAATAAGAAGCAGATGAGCAACACACCGACTTTTTCAGAAACACATATATTTTTGATAAGCTTGACAAACTTTCGGCCCGGGGCGGAATTTGCTTGCTTCAGGCCCCAGACCGATCCCACTCGCCATTCGTCGCGGTCGGCGCACAACTGATTACTCGCCATGGCCGGTGACACTCAGTGCCCGCAAGTGGCGATCTACAGAAACTAATGGCGCACCAATGACAGATAGCCATGTACAGTACTAATAACACACCCCGTGACCGGAATTGTAAAAAAACAATATGGTGACACATACATGTCCGACGAGCGAACAAAAAGAGAAAGATCGCATATCGAGGTTTTCGGCATCAGCCTGCAATGGCGTTATCGAGCTGATATCAATATACACAAGTTTTACACAATAATAATGATGTATTAATTTTCAGAATTGAAGAAGCGAAGGATTAAATAACTTCTTAGGTTTTCACGGCCAGATTTGATGTTGTGGTTTTTGGGTTCAATAACGCTCATAAAAGAAATATATAATCTGAATAAACCAACTCAAAACTAAATAAATTATTAATCCTGAAGAAGACCCTAATTCGAAATATTAAAAAAAAGTTAACCCAAAAGAAACATCAAGCGAAGGATTTTGAACAGTCTAAGTAGGTTGACTGACAGAAAACATCAAAGTTGGATAAATTATTTTTTTATATGACAGGTCGTAAAAGTATGATCAAAATAAATGGGTGACACTCTAATAATAATTAGTGTTGATAATGTCTGTTTACAGAAATCATTGTGTAAAGACAGAATTGAGATTATAATTATTATAATATAATTGAGAAATCAGTTAATTGTGCTAAAAAAACGGTACAGTATTAATTAAACATGTTAGCCAGTTGGTAAAGGTACAACACAACACTTCTATGGAATTTATGGCACCAGATCTACATTGTAATACCACTAGTATTGCTACCCGGCTTTGCTCAGACTTCTCTCATCCAATAAAACAATCAATATAACCATAAAACAAGTAAATCTAAAATAACACCACTTTATTTTCATCATGACAAAAGTAAATAAAACAGGGAGTGGCAAAAAAAGCTAACGGTTTTAAATCAAAACAACCGCGAAAACCGTCAGCTTTTTTTGCCGCTCCCTGTAGTTTTAATTTATAATTCAAATCAAAATGATACTTTTGTTAAATTAGAATGCTTTCAAAATCTTATCATACCTATTGAAATTGCAAACAAACAACTAAGCAAAGTTTTAATTAAGATTTACTTGTAAAATAGTACGGTGTGGAAATAAACAAATTATATTTAATGCTTTTCAAGTCCGTTCCATATCTATAGTCACCATAAATTAGTCAGCTGCTACTGAATATTACTCATTTTAGAACATATCTACACCTAACTGTCCACTTGGGAACATACATGGTTCCCAAGAACTTCCAGAGCAGAAGTCCGAGTCCTTGAAGAGGGGGATATAATATCCGGGGAATATTTTTGAATGATTTGTTAATCATATTTTTTTAAGGATATTGGATGATTGGCCTGTAGCTTCAGGGGCCTGGATCATTTGTCCTAAAGAACGGTTTAACCCGATTATTTTTAATATTTGCTTTTAATTAACCTTTAAACGCCCAGTGGTTTCCTTACGGGACCGCAGATTTGCGTTGTTCAATGCCCTACGGTCCCATACAGGAGTGCTTATGGTTCATTTCACAATCGGATTACATTAATTTGTAATAATAGTATTAAAGTAAGCTCACGGAAGAATCTATTGCGTGACGAAACATTACAAACATTGGCCTGCTAGGGCATTGAACGACGCAAATTTGAGGTCCCGTATGGGGCGGCCCACTGGGCGTTTAATCTCTTCATCGCGTATGACCGCTATGTGTGCTCTAATGAATATGCCCTCAGCGCTTATGACACACATAGTGGTCATGGAAGTTTTGTCACGCCGCAATTGTAAGAAGAATGATTATTGTTAAATCAAACCGAAAATACAATAAATATATTGTATTTTATTATTAAACAAATGTCTTTGGGTGCCAATTAACATATTTGATTAGTTAATAAAATATCGCAACGTATATTTATGGTTGAAAACGCGACAACAAAATCCCCGAAAAAGCAGCCGCGTACAGGGCATGTTCGCTAAATTTGGTGCCGCGGCGGGCAAAAGGTTAAAGATTAATAATATTTGTTTTTTCACAACAATTTTTATTTAAAGTCCATAGTATTGTGCTCCAATACCAACTACTGACAAGCTTATTTGCCTTGAGGGTCACACGTAACAAACATGTACAAAAAAATCATATTTTAAAACATTTTTTTCTTGACAGCAGTGAAGCGCTCCATGTAGTCATCGTACCCCTCCATGCTCATCAGCTGTTTAGAGTCAAACAAGTTCCCGTCCAGGCAGAGAGTGTGGACCTTGGAGTCTCTCAACAGCGACAGGTGAATAGCAGACAGCGGCAAACAGTTCTCTTCGAGCTTCAAAACCTTCAACTTATTACAATTTGCCAGCTCCTCTGAAAAATGCGAAACCTGGTTCTGATTGAGGTTAAGCTCAGAGACCTGAAGTTGCCCCGCAACGTCCGGAATCGAAACAATCTTATTGTGAGACAAATCCAACACGTCCAAGTGTTTCAACTCGCAAAACATTACAGGAAATTCAGTAAGAAGATTGTTGTTTAAAAATACTTGCTTTAAATTTTTGAGATTAGACAGCGACTGAGGTATTCTTGTTAAGCTATTTGTGCCTGCGTTAAAAATATCTATTTTCGACAGCTCGCCGAGAAAATCTGGTAGGCTTTCTAGCCTGTTTTGGCTGACGTTTAGCTGCTTTAATATCTTGAATTCTTTTATGGCGTTCGGTAGGGTCTGAAAGCGGTTGTCGGACAGGTCTAGGTGTCTTATTACGCCGCTCAAGTTCACAATTTCGGGTGGTAGCTCTTTGAGTTTCTGTTTTGATATTTTCAGCATGCCTGTCTTGGATGCCGTGTCGTAGTGCTGTTTCAGGCCAGAATTTCCCATGGTGTTTGTTTTTTGTTTATTGAATCATTAAAATATATTTTCAAGCTTGTGATTATCGGAGACTTTGTAAATTAAAACGTATTATTTGTTTCTTGTTTTGACACTAGAATTTTGACGTTTGCAATGTCAGTGTTGCTGCAATACAAAAATTGTTGTGAATTGTTTTAGATATCTTAATATTTGTTTTCATTTTTTTTTCTGTCTACAAATAAAAATGTCGAATAACAAATGTTTAAATTACATAATTTCTTAATTTATTTAAAATGAAAACTAGTAGGAATTAAGTAATTTTACAAAACATTTTTTAAATAGATACAGATTAATGTTTTTTTTTATTAGATTGAAAAATAAAAGTAAAATTGTGATTAAGTGTAGTGTGCTTTAAAAAGTTAACACATGTAAAAGACAATCACAACCATGATATTAGTAATAAATAGTGGTCATTAAGATTATTACTAATAGATAGGTTAACTATTTCCGTAATAAATATGCCTCTTTATCGTTTATTTTCAGTTCATGTTGAAAGTTAAAATATCTATCAATTTTAAAAATGTGTTTTGGCTTCCATTTCTTATAATTGTTTAAAAATCAGAATAAAAACACATCAATTTATTAAATAAAAATACAAAGGTTGATTTATTAAAGTGAAAAGTAACCAAAATATATTATCAATTAAATATTAACATATTCATGTTGAGGCTTTTGAATAGGTATTATACCTACATAATATTTTATTTCTTTGGTTACAAGTAGGAAGTGTGCTGGCAACATTCGAATCAGGAAACAAGAATCTTTAAAAATAAAAAAATCTAAATTTGACAGAAGCACAGCTGATGTCGCAGAAATGATTATCGCGCCAAATATAATTGAAGTTGAAACAATAACCGCGCAATGGACGCGCTGAACGTGTTCTCCAGCGTCGGCGACAAGTCCGAGAGCGTCGCGCTGCCCGTTTGGCTCATCAGTTCCTTCGAGCCGATACATGAAAACCAGGTAAGTGCAAATATCGATCCCAAGGCCGGACGTGTTTGCCAAGTTTTTCGTATGAAAACAACAAGTTTCAAAACCTTGAAAATCGAATACACGTTGGACAGTTCCGCGAGGCTGTTATTCAATACTTGAAAACGCGATTTTTAACATAAAACTGGCAAATATTGAGGTTACATCGAGCGGCCGGCTTGTTTCTTTGTACTGCATACGGTTTGACGTTTGTTTTGCATTTAGTACTACGCATGCTTATTTATAAAAGGGCGTATCTTTGTCTACAATCGCTATAAAAACAATCTTACGTTCAATAAATACTATTTTTAAAAGCAAACACACTTAATATACCATAAAGGTGTATCCGGTTTTATATTCATAACAACATACACTATTATGTTATTTAAGGCATGTATCTACAAAACAAGCAGTATGATTAATACCAAAAGGACGTATCTTTGTGAGACTTATAACAAATTACGCTTTTCTGTTATTTGTATGCAAGAAACAAACCGCATGCTTAGTTACATAATGTCGTATCTTATTGAGAGTTTACAACAAAATTTGACTTTTATATTACTAAGCCCACGTTGTTGTACTGTGGGCGTCGTATTACAATATTTATGCACCATGTTTTGAATAATTCTAAATAATGTTTTGTTTACATAGAGTGTGATTGTTTATTCATACAATTGCGTATTTGTAATGTTGTCAACATTATGTAAAACATGTGCTTTTTCAAATATGTAATGGAATTAATCGCAAGAATATAAACAATCTAATATTGACGTACATAAACTTATATTATTATGTTTCATGCTTTCTATGTTTAAATTATATAATAAATATTATTATTTTGTTAATACATAATTGCTAGTTTCGAAAACAACAAGAGCTGTCGAAACCATATTTACACCGCAGATTCGTTTGGTGCTCCCATTGGTTTTTTGTTTAACCCTTTACGTGCGAAATAAGATTTCATAAAAAATCACGAAATAAGTCAATAAGTTATTGAAAAATAAAGTTGAATATTTAAGGACGATTTTTCAAATGTGTTTTGATTAGTCAGTGCTGCATTTATATTCACCTTCAGAACTAAATTAAATAAATCCATTATTATTTAAAAAAAGGGCAAATTTGAAACATATGTAAAATGAAACCAGAACTCAATCATCATCATCATCAGCCTGTGTCCGTCCACTGTTGAACGTAGGCCTCCCGCATGAGCCTCCATCCTCTTCGATCCTCCGCCTTCCGCATCTAGGTCACTCCCGCTATTCTTCCTATATCGTCAGTCCATCTTGTAGGAGGTCGGCCAATGCTTCGTTTGCCAGTTATTGGGCGCCATTCCAGTACTTTTCTTCCCCATCGACCGTCGTCTCTTCGACAGATACGTCCTGCCCATTGCCACTTGAGTGTGCCTATTCGTTGGGCAGCATCCACTACTTGAGTTCTTCTGCGTATTTCCTCGTTTCGGATTCTATCTTTTAGCGACACTCCGAGCATGAATCTCTCCATAGCACGCCGGGTGACTTTTATTTTATGGGTAAGACACAACTCAATGCATATCGTAAAAAAAAATTGACAAAGGAATGTAATACGAAACAAAATTATATTCAGTATAGTATTCGGATAAATCCGCATCTCGCACTGAAGCGACGTGTTTTTTTTCAGGGCGTGGGATAAATCCGCGCCTCGCACTTAAGAGCAGTGCACGTTGGCACATCTAAAGGGTTAACATATATTTTTTGGACAAAATTCGTATTTATTCACGTAAACGCATACAAGAGAATACCGAAAATCAGTGATGGAGAAATCTCATCTGTGAATTATATGGCGCTTGCCATTTTAAGGACGTGTAAAAGCTGTATGTAGTGTTGATCCGCACTCGTCATAGCCAACAGCCAGATATTCACGCATCATCAATTTATTGAAGGAATTCACTACGAATGGGTGGTGTTCACGGAACGATATTCGATGGAGAAAAAATTGAAGTTTGTGGAATGGACAAATGTGTTACATAATCTTCTCTTTCCCCATCAAATCTGGAACATATGGTAACCACAAATTGCCGCCACTTAGTTCTGTCAGCTGCCACTGTCCATTTCTCGTTCTACGACTTATCTGCACCTGAAGGTCCACTTGGGAACATATACGGTACACGACAACCTTCAGAGAAACCCGAGTGCTTGGAAAAGGGATGGATAGCTGTAGTACCCGAGGCATATTTTTCGGTGATTCTTTAATCTGTTTTTTTTTAAGGAAATCGTCTGAACAGTCCGACGCTTCCGAGGCTTGAAACACTTTGTTCTAATGGGCGGCACAACCCAAAATTTTCCTACCAAAGATTTTTCTTTCCTACAGTATTCTGATATATCACAACATAGAAGAGCACCACAACAATTCTTATCTGTTTAATAATACTCACAATCCGTCATCAAGTCTTGATATCATTTTGTGTTTAAAATTAATCACATTTTGATTTTATCAATCTCAAAGATAGTCTAGCAAAAGTATGAAACATATGTGATTGTTCTTTTGAGCAGATCTCTGTTGACTAGTGTGTCACTTGTCTGGACCAGTCATGGTACTCCATCCCAATCTTCAATCTCTCCAATTGGACTCAACAGCTAAACAAGGAGCGCTCAGTGCGCGTCTAACTTTCAAACGCCCACCATTACACTTCAATTTTAAAACGAAACCCTACAAAGTCCATCGACTTGGTCCATTGAAAGTATTACTACAAGTGGCTTTATTAAACTATTAACTTTACGACTCGGATTTGTATTTTTTTATCAATGTACAAGACAACACTCCTATAGTGTGATATCAGCTTGATATAGCTCTTTCAGGCTGATGCCGAAAAGCTTCGAAAAAAGATATTTTGTCTCTTATTTTTGTTCGCTCGTCTGACATGCACATATAATAATGTTAGTCTTAATTATTTATCCATTTTATTTGTTATGATAATTGCTCCATTTCATGTTGGTTCAACTGTCATCTTTAATTTGTGTTTTAGTCGCGATTATCTTTGCGGCGCTACATGTCACAGTGTCCCGGCAGTCGTCAGTTAACTCTCGTCCGGCCGGCGAAACGTCACGTAACGGTCGGACGAGGAAATCAAGTCTTTATTAAAAATGAATGCGAATCGTGCTTCCAAAACAAGTTCTTTTGCTTTGTGATGTGCTCTTGCATCCTTCCTCCAGATTCGCCCTTTTAAAGACTGGGAACGTCATTGTGTTTTATTTGAGGCATATTTTTGTGTAATCTGTTTATCAGATTTTTTAATAAGATCGAACGATTAGACCGACGTACCTAAGGTATGGAGCATTAGTTTTATGAATTTTTATAATAATAATAATAAAAAAAATGAATGCGTAATATTTTACTCAATCAAATAACCTAATATATATATATAGTGTTTTAATTCCAACTACAATATGAAGATAAACAGCACAAAAACCAAAGTCATGAGAGTAAGCCGCAATGAGCAGCAGAACATTAAAATATCAATCCTAGGAGTACCCCTAAAAGATCTAAAATAGTTTGTATACCTTGGAAGTACGATCACCTGGGATGGCAGAACAAAAAGAGAAGTCAACAGTCGCATACATCAAGCAAGGCTAGCTTTCAATAAAAAACAAAAATTCTTGAGTCAAAGAATATTACTTTAAGGCTCCGCAAGCAACTTGCTAAAACATTTGCTTGGAGCATCTTAATGTACGGCTGTGAGACATGGTGCTTATCTGAAAGTGATAAAAAAAGACTAGAGGCCTTTGAGATGTGGTCGTACAGAAGAATTCTCGGAATTTCCTGGAGAGACCACGTCACGAACAATGAGGTTCTCAGGATAATCAAGGAAGATAGGCACCTAGTAAGAACCATCTCAGAGAGACGATCGGTCACATCATGCGCCACGATGGTCTTCTTCACGACATTGTGGAGGAGATGGTTGAGGGTAGAAACTGTAGAGGGCGCCCTAGTCGGCAGTATTTGCAGCAAGTGTTCGAGGAAATGAATTGTAGCTCTTATGCTGAGTTGAAGAGGGTTGCGGAAGACCGAGAGGAATGGAGATCGAGATGCAAGATTCTGTTGCTGCAAACCAATCCACCGGATTGATACTACGAAGAAGATAGTATTAATTTATTATCTTTTTCAAATCCCAATTCATAATCTGAGTAAATCCCGATTCCTTTAAACCCTTTGTGTTGTCATTTTCTTTATCGCAATATATATATTACTAATTACATAAAGGATTATATCATTCACACGTGCATCTACTTAAAAAAAAGTACTTTGTTATTGTAGTTACCTTATCGGTCAAAATATCGGCTCCGAAGTACTTTTTTTTCAAAATCCACTATACAACTAACTACATGCTTAAGCCGACAGGCATAGTTTAGTGGTTAAAGCGTCTGCTTTCCAAGCCCCGGTTTCCCGTCGGGTACTACATACACCCTTTATTAATAAGTACTCGGACTTTTGCTTTGGAGGTTGTCGGGAACCATATATCTTTTGACATCCTCCTCTCTACGGGAGAACCGACTTCACGACGCCGGGATAATTATCGGATCGCGTGGTGGAAGTATGAGGAGCAGATTAACAACACATAGACTTTTTCCGAAGCGCATTGATAAATATTTTCGATAAAGCCTTGCTTTCCACGCTCGACCGTAACATGGCGTTACTTTCGCCTCGGTCGAACGGGACTTAACTCACGACTATGCGCGCTCTTAATGGACTGTCGCCCAGCGCCGCAAGTGGCGATCTACAGAATCAATGGCGCACCAATGACAGCAGCCATGTATACAACTAACGTCACACCCGTGACCGGACTTGTCCAAAATGCCAATATGGCGACACATGCATGTACGACAAGCGAACAGAAATAAGAGACGAAAGATTGTGTATCGAGGTCTTCGGTACCAGTCAGCGAGAACTATATTATGCTGATGTCAGTTTCCAAGTGGACATTCAGATGCAGATATGTGATATATAGAAGGAGAAATAGATAGTGGCAGCTGACAGTGGCACTTTTTCATGTCTGTCTCTATAATATATTACCCTATTTTATCTTAGATTTGTATAATCTTTAAATTATTTTTCATGTCATATCTATGTACAATGTTTTAATACTATTACCGTACTCCATAAATTTGGAACAACTGATCTGTTGAAACGAATACATAAATAAATAGAACTAAGTGTCACACAAGAACAATTTGTGGTTGAAAATAATATCAACAGGATGGATCATTGTGATTTTTAACTGGATTCGTGCGTGTTTTTACATGCTTTTGCATGTTGTAAACAATGGCATTAGCCACGAATCGTCAATACGAAATATAATTATAATATTCAATGTAAATAATACATAGTGCAGTGGAACCTCTCATAACGAGTAATTCGCATAACGAGCTAATAAAAAAGTGAAAAAAAATCTCCCTTAACGAGCGACATTTCGCATAACGAGTGACGCAGAAAGGGGAAGTCACAACGTATGACGCACTTGTGAGCCGGGACTTCCGAGTCCCTGCGTCAGTCTGTGTTTAGCACTCGTACCGTTGGCACGTTAGTCTCGCATGTGATCACACATTTTTCTTAACTTATATTCAGACGTTATTTGCAAATTTTTTTTGGAGAGCTCGGAGGAAGAGGATGAAGCAGAGCAACAATCTTCTGACGCAATAAAAAAAATGCTGAAAGCATGTGAAACTGTTTCATAGTGCACTGAGAAGCATCATCCCAATAAAGCGATGGCTATGCGTGCTTTAAACTTATTTAATGATAACGTTGTGTCGCGTTTTCAAAATTTTTAAGAGTCGGCTAAAACAAATGTCTCTTGACAGCTTTATAGTAAAAAATAATTTATTATTTGTCATAAATTAATCAATATAAGCTGGTTTCGATTTTTTAAATATGTTTTTATCCAGGTTGTTACGATCTTTAACAATTTATAAGAACGTAATTTTATTTGAATAAACGTTGAAAAATAGTTCTATTTCGCATAGAACGCTTACATTGATTTATATGGGAAAATTACTTTCGTTTAACGAGTGTTTCACATAACGAGCAAGATTCTGCAACGATTTTTTTTTTTATCTAAACACATACAGGAGAATACCGACAGATGGTGATAGTAATTCTGAAGTCTCATCTGTGGAATTCTATGACGCTTACCATGGTGTACATGGCTAAACGCTGCATGTGGAGTGTTGATCCGCCAACGTCATAGACTACGGCCCGAGATACACGCGTCATCCTTTATCATTACAGGAATTTACTATGAATGGGTGGTCTTCACGGGACGACTTTCGTCTACCACCAATTTTAATTAATAGGCTACGACTGACATTTTACGGGTAATGGATCAAATTCACACCAACCGGGGTATTTTATAGCTCGGAAATCGATTAAAAGTCTTTTTTTTTTTTAATTTCCGACGGGGATCGAACCCACGACCTTTGGCTTGCAAAGCAAACGCTTTACCATTGAGCTATGACCGCCGGAATTATGCTCGTTATGAGAGGTTCCACTGTATATTACACAGCAATCTGATATCTTTCATGCACAATGCCTTTGTTAGATAATAGCGTAATTACAGGCGATATTGTTATCGTAGATATTCCGCAACACGTACTTGTATTGTTATGAAATGTATTGTTGTCAATAAATTATTGTTTGTTTATGTTTATTGATATCAAAGGTCGCTATGACGCTTACCATAAAAGTATTATACCCAACTGTGACCACTCGAGTGCACTTATCGTTTTAATTTCAATAAAAATAAATCTAGATTCGAATTACCTTGGGATCAGACACTGTCAAGGTTGCCAGCTATCATGAAAATAAATTGCTTGTATTTATTTTGACATCAGCATATAGCCCTTGCTGACTGGTACCGAACACCTCGATATACAATCTTTCGTCTTGTATTTCTGTTCGCTTGTCGTACACGATGTGTCGCCATATTGGCATTTCGGACAAGTCCGGTCACGGGTGTGACGCTAGTTATATAGACCGCCGCTTGTGGCGCTGGGCGACAGCCCATCACGATCGCGTGGGGTCGTGTGCCCACGGTCGGCGTTAAATATATGTCAATGTGGTTCTGAAAAAGTCTGTGTGTTATTAATCTGCTCCTCATCCTGCCACCACGCGACTGAATAACAACATTTTAAAGAGAGGGCGATGTTACTTTGTTCAGTAACTAATTCAAGGTTTTGGAAGTGAGTTAAATCAATTAGCAGTGAATAAAACTAATCGGCGGTAGACTAAATAAATTGACTGTATCCCACTGTGACGGTATGAATGTGGTCAGTCTTAAAATTAAAATGGCAGTAATATATTCAATATTATATAGGATGCAGGAGCAGATCGCAAAGCAAATGAACTTGTTTTTGAAGCACAATTCGCATTTATTTTTAATAAATACTTGATTTCCTCATCCGACCATACATGCCGTTGCGCCGGGCCGGACGAGAGTTAACTGGCAACCGAGCGTGCTTGTAATGGGCTGGCGCCCAGCGCCGCAAGTGGCGATCTACCGAATCAATGGCGCACCAATTACAACAGCCGTGTACATACTCACGTCACACCCGTGACCAAAATGCCAATATGGCGACACATACACGTACGACAAGCGAACAGAAATAAAAGACGAATGATTGTATATCGAGGATTTCGGTACCAGTCAGCAAGGGCTATAACATGCTGATATCAGTTCATATTATGATATACTCGTATGTATATAAATATATAAATATAGAACAGATGTTTTAGATATAAACAGACTTGAAGTTGGTGCGGTTGGCTTCAGTGCTAGTGTACTGGGAATTATTTAATATAGAATTGCGCATGCCGTCAGGGATATCCAACTGAGGGCTGATCGTGCGGCCCGTTTGATCTATTGCTTTTTCAACGTTACGTCTTTGATTCATCCGATATCTGGCACATGGGGCAAGATCTCTTTTTTTTTTAATTTTATTTTATTTCCTTCGATTATCTTACTTATTACAATTTTTTTTTCTGACATAAATTTATTTCAGAAAAATACATTTAAATTTAATAGGATCCTAGCTCAATGGTAATAGTAGGGTATATATTTATAAATGGTCAAAGCGTTTGCTTTGCAAGCCAAAGGGTTGGATTCCCGACGAAGATTAAAAAAAAGGAATGTTAATCGATTTCTGAGCTCTAAAATTCCCCCCGGTTGGTGCGAATTTGATCCCTCACCCGTAAAATGCCAGTCGTAGCCTGTTAATTAAAATTTTCGGTAGACGAAAGTCGTCCCGTGAAGACCACCCATTCATAGTAAATTCCTGTAATAATTAGGATGATGTGTGAATCGGGTTGTAGTCTATGACGTTGGTGGATCAACACTCCACATGAAGCGCTTAGCCATATGAACCATGGTAACCGTCATAGAATTCTACAAATGAGACTTCAGAATTACTATCACCATCTGTCGGTATTCTCCTGTATGTGTTTAACTAAATTAAAAATAAATAAAAAAGCAATATAGACAAGCAAGTGAAAGTCCCAATGCTAATCAAACAGACTACTGTTTATGTTTATTTTGACCGATTGGTATAATATAAAATACAGATAATCGTGGTTCTACTGTATAGTAAATTAACATTAGCATGAAATAGCCCTTGCTGACTGGTACCGATAACCTCGATATACAATCTTTCGTCTCTTATTTCTGTTCGCTTGTCGTACATGTATGTGTCGCCATATTGGCATTTTGTACAAGTCAGTCCGGTCACGGGAGTGACGTTAGTTATAGAGATTACCACTTGCGGCGCTGGGTGTAACCGACCACGACGCGCAGCCAGGCAGTCGTGAGCCGAAGGCGACGAGATCGCATTGTTGTTGGTCCGGCCAGAAAGTTTGTAAAGTTATCGAAATATATATGTCAATGTGCTTCAGAAAAAGTCTTTGTGTTGTTAATCTGCTCCTCGTCCTGCCACCACGCGATTGAATAACGTATTTTTAAAGACGGGGGATGTCAAAATGAATACGTTTGTATATCCCTGGATCTCGCTATTCCGCACAGCTGACTAGTAACGAAGTGGCAATAATTGCACCGAGGCGGCATCTTGGCTGAGCAGACTCACTGAGACTGGCTAACACCGGGCGAATGACCCTAGAGGTGATGAAGAGAGGTACACGCGTGCAAGTGGAGGAAGTGCAAGACTTTAATGCGAACGCTTCCGTGTTCGAACTATAGACAACCCTTCTATATGGTTGACATAAGGTTAACACGAACAATGAGGTTCTCAGCTTAATCATGGAAGATAGGCACCTAGTAAGAACCATCTCAGAGGAGAGGCAATCGGTCACAACATGCGCCACGTTGGTCTTCTTCACGACATTGTGAAAGGGATGGTTGAGGGTAGAAACTGCAGAGGGCGTCCTAGACGGGAATATTTGCAGCAAGTGTTCGAGGACATGAGTTGTAGCTCATACGCTGAGCTTAAGAGGATCGCAGTGGATCGAGAAGAGTGGAGATCGAGATGCAAGATTTTGTTGCTGCAAACCAATTCACCGGATTGATACTACGAAGAAGAAGGAAATAATAATAAAAAACGCATTATAAAGTTAGTCTTTTGCTCATATCAATTGTATGTTTGGAACACTTGATTACTACTACTTGTTGTCCAAGAACTGGCAAACGGAGTGTTGGCCGACCCCCTCCAAGATGGACTAACAACATTATAAGAATGGAGGGAGTAGAGAAAGAACTAATTCCTCCTGCACCCACCCACAACCGACAATCTCGTCTTACACTTGCCGAACATCCATACACGGTTAATGTGTGTAGACCAAGAACTGGCAGTTTCCAAAGTTCCTTCCTTAATGCCACCGGTAAGCGTTGGAATGCTTTTCCAGCGTCTGTGTTTCCTCGTTCCTACAATCTGGGTCTCTTCAAGAAACAGATAAATATACACTCGCAATCTCCCCAACCCACAAACAATCACGAACACCACGCACGTTTCCCGCATGCAGCGTCCAGACTCTCGGCTGAGCGTCATAGAGTGCACTGGTCTTGACCGGCTGTGCTCTCCTGCGAAAAAAGCTTAAGAAGCCCTGCCTTAGACCAATCGAATGGACTGAAAAAAATATTTGTCCGTTTCATAATCGTTAGTGTTTGTTGCAAATTGTTTAAAACTCAGTGCCGAGTTACGAAATGTGTTTTTTTTGCAATTAAACAATTGCGAAAGTCAGCCATTTACTTTTTTGCCGACAGAATCTTTGTGGAAATTTGTGTTACATTTTTTTTGTGTGTCATTACTTTTTTGTTTGTTTTTTTTTCTTGCTGGTACACCTGGGACATTTAATACGAAATAAAATTGCTAATGCGCACAATATCGAAAAGCATCATCATCATGAGCCTGTGTCCGTCCACTGTTGAACGTAGGCCTCCCGCATGAGTCTCCGTCCTCTTCGATCCTCCGCCTTCCGCATCCAGGTCACTCTCGCTATTCTTCTTATAACGTCAGTCCATCTTGTAGGTTGTCGGCCGATGCTTCGTTTGCCAGTTCTTGGGCGCCATTCCAATACTTGTCTTCCCCATCGACCGTCGTCTCTTCGACAGATATGTCACATTGCCACTTGAGTGTGCCTATTCGCTGGGTAGCATCCACAGCAGTGGATCGACTGAATGTGACTGCGGCGTGGAGCAGACCCTGTCACACCTTCTGGAGTGTGCGCTGTGCCCGAGTGGCTGCACCCAGGAAGACCTGATGATGGCCAGAAGTAACGCCATCGACGTCGCCCACTTCTGGGCAGACAGGATCTGACCCTGTTGTTTCCGACACGATTATATATATATAGTGGATCGAAAATAATAAGCTTAATATTTTTATTGAAAACTAACTTTATTGATGAGATTACTTTATTTGCAGTTATTTTTTTAACCCTTTCGCATCGGTTGCCGGCATATGCCGTCGTAAGATTCCCCGATCGTTGTCATCAGTTGACGTGATATATCATTTTGCTATTTTCAGTACTCATTGTGTAGAATAATGGAAGTGCAGTCATTCCCTTTATCAATCTACATGTATTCTTTACAGGAATCTGTAAATAAATATCGTTAGGTTTCGTCACAGGAGCTATTTTTCTGTAAACCACATGTGTCAATGCCACCGCATGTATGGAGTTACGTAATGAACGTTTGTTAAATATAATAGTTTTTTATGCACCATCTGATAGCTAAAGGATGCAAGAACCAATGTTATATATGAAAATAAACCAGATAAGTACATTTATGCTTCAAATACTAGTTTTATAATTGACTGTATAATTTGTATTCAAACCGAGAGGTAATGAAAGTGTTAATTGTAAATGTATTCATAATCACAATCGAATCAAGTGATTTTCTGCCTCGTGTAAAATGGCTGCCGTAATATAGACCCGTGCACCAGACGTCCAGTCTGGTGCACGGGTCATTTGTCGCACGGGACAACTGGTGTACTGGCTGTCTCAATAACTTAACCTAACTTAAGGATTTGTCCAGTGATCGTAGAGTCCAGAGGTCCATAGGTCTTATCAACTAAATAATTTAGGTTAGCGTGATATCAGTGCACCTCACGTCGCTACCGATGAGTCTGGGAACGAATTTTCTGGGGACGAAATGCGGCGGAACCGTTATTTCGGGGCTTAATTGTGAAACATTACAAATTGTTGTAATGTTTTAGCGCTTAAGTCTCATCTGTGGATTCTATGACGCTTGCCGTGTTACATGTGGTTGAGCGCTGCATATGGAGTGTTCATCCGCCAACGTCGTAGACTACAGCCCGAGATTCACACATCATCCTTATTATTACAGGAATTTACTATGAATGGGTGGTCTTCACGAGATGACTTTCATATAACACCAATTATGATTTATAAGGTATTACTGGCATTTCACGGGTGATGGATCAAATTCACAACAACCAGGGGGGTATTTTAGAGCTCAGAAATCGTTTTTTTTCCCTTTTTTTTTTAAATCTCCGTCAGGGATCCAACTCACAACCTTGCCAAGCAAACGCTTTGACCATTGAGCTATACCTGTCGGCAAATATATATTTTTCTTGAAAGTGCTGAATAATTTTGTAATGGATGTAATGGCAAAGTACGTCAGCTTTATTATATATTGATATGGGAAATGTACATACTGTCTGGAATAAGAGTATTATCGATTTCAAGTACATGGAGCTGTAACCAGGTATTTTGTCAGGTAGTCACAACAAAATTACACACCGTGTATTTATTCTTCTAATTAAATTAAATAATAAATAGTTTTATAACGCTGCATGTGTAGTGTTGATTCGCCAACGTCATATACTACAGTCTGACATTCGCGTTTCATCCATATTATTAAAGGAAGTCACTACGAAGGGGCGGTCTTCACGGGACGACTTTCGTCTACCGTCAATTTTGATTAATAGGCTATGACAGGCATTTTACACGTCACGGATCAAGTTCACACCAAACAGGGGGTATTTATGGAACTTGGTGACAACCCTCCCTGCCCCGGCCTGTTTTTAGAGACGTAGATGGGGACCCGTTACTGGAAGCACGCAAAAAGCTACTTGTTAGAGATTCTAGGTGCATCAGTTAGATGTCAAATAGACCTCAGTCTATGGCTGCGATGTTAGTACACTACAGCGAGTCTCGAATTGCCTTCTTTGGTAACGCGTTGCTAACCACGAAATACGTGGAAATGGATGAGGAAATGGTAAGGTTGGGAAATGGATTCTGCAGAATTGCAGACATCAGTATTTATGTAGCTAAGATATCGTTTTTTTTAATCACTGATAGACTGCGACGATGAGATGAAGTTGCTGAGGTGGGCGGGCGGTGTGACTAAAGTAGACAGAGTTCGAAATGAGCGTATTCGGGGCTCATTTCGGGTGGCCCCCATTCCTGAAAAGATAAGGGAAAACCGCCTAAGATGGTATGGGCATGTGACACGGAGAGATGAGGACAAGATGATGAAGAGAGGCCTCAACATACCCACGCTGAGAAGAAGAACTGGAAGACCGCAGGCAACCTGAACTGCAACTGTAAACAAGGATGTGAAAACTCTGGGTTTGACCGAGAGTGCAACGCAGGACAGACAGATATGGCGAATGTTCATAAGGAGATCCGACCCCAGATGATGAGAAATGGCGAGTCTAAAGAAGACTGATGCATGCCTACATAAAACTAGTTACGTGATTTTCCATTTTGGCCACGTTGTAGTGTTGGAGCGTTGCCAAGTATTCAGAAATAGAATTGTTTGTTTTTCCTTTATACGTGGATTCGTATACTAGATGCTCATATACAAATGTAATATACCTGACCATCTCACTCTGAAGTGCATATCATCATCATCATCAATCCATATCATTCCTAACTTGGATTGCCCCGAAAGAGGACCTAGCCCCTGGACATGACCAGGGATGAAGTATATAGAGGTCGCTTAACAGACTTCGGACCGGAGTATGCAAGACGAACACACAAATGAAAGCCTGGCAGTTTTACAGCGGACCGACTGAATGTGACTGCGGCGTGGAGCAGACCTGTCACGCCTTCTGGAGTGTGCGCTGTGTCCGAGCAGCTGCACCCAGGAAGGTCTTATGACGGCCGGGAGTAACGCCATCGACGTCACCCACTTCTATGCAGAAAGGATCTGACCCTGATGTTTCCGACACGATTATATATATATAATGTAAAATTAATGAATAATTAACTCATAAAATGGAAACGTAACATAACCTATTATTAAATACCATTCATTAATTATTTCCTGCCAGTTTATTATTTTTCTTCTGCCGATTGATATTTTTTTACTGGAAAATGATTATTTTTTTATTTACCATTTTAGGTATTTATCATTTGCCAAATAATTATTGCCAATTAATTGAATTAAACACTGCCAAAAAAATATAGTTGTCAATGTTGTTTCGATCTAGTATAGCTACGTGTCTCTGATATTGCGCATTATTTTATTATAAAAAATATATTTTTTAGTCAAAATCTTCTGCTGATACACTTGCTTGAATAACTTCTTAGGTTTTCACGGTCAGATTTGATATTGTGGCTTTTGGGTTTAGCCGTGTGCGGCGAATTAATCCTTTCCAATATTTCATGTCATCAACCCTGAAGAACACCTCTGCAATGGCGGTCGAAATATTGGAAAGGAGTAATTCGCCACACACGGCTAAACCCAAAAGCCACAATATCACTCTTGCTTGACTTTTCGCAAAAAAAAAACAATTCCACAATACCCTTGGTATTAATATGTAAATTATTTAAATGGAGTAAATGAAAAAAAAACTAGTAACAAAAATTATGTATATCAAAACATGATTGTATCGCTTTTTTACGTCGTACATATTTTTTATTTTATCGCGACCGTTGAACTCATTTATTTTTTACGCGGCTCGCAAAACGGGCGCTCGCTGTTTTTTTTGCACCGGAGATAACCCAAGCGAGTTCAGGCGAAGCTTGCTTCATATCACTGCCCTTGAATTGTTTGCAAATTTAATACCAATCCGGCCATACTGTGACTGGTATATATGTATGACGTGCAGTGCACCCCCGTTTACCGCGGATAAGAAAATTTTCATCAAAATGTCTTTCCCAATACATGTTTCCATCTCTATAAGTAAACGCATGCAGGAGAGCACAATCGATCGTTATGTATGCCGTGCAGTGCACCCCCGTTTACCGCGGATAAGAAAATTTTCGCCAAAATTTTCTTTCCCGCTACACGTTTCCATCTTAAAAAATAAGCGCATGCAGGAGAGCAGAATCGGTTGTTGTGTTTGGCTTGCAGTGCACCCCCGCTTACCGCCGATAAAATCACGACGATGTCGACTATTTGACGAACTATCTGCCGTCACATGACAGTTAGCGGCACAACCCGTGAATGCGATTCTAATCTCTTTCGCGGGTTCTTTCTTTTAGCACTTTTGTGTAGTGGCCACATTTGTTCAGAGGGGACTCTAACTACAACTCTAACTTATCAGTTACTAACTGATCATAATCTGAATGAGCGCACCATCAAGGAGACTTAACTGTCCTCCGGTTTGATGCGGGTAAAATCCAGTCCAATAAGCGGAATGTTTTTAATACATTCGACTCAGAGGCGCCATATAGGTCACATTCAAAGTTAAAATTACATTGAAATGTAACCGCTGGCGTACAGGGACTGTTTGTTCGTAAAAAAAAAAGGTAGGTCACCGATAACCTACAGGGCGCCCTTTTCAACAACAGCGTAGCTCACCGGTGATCTACGTGGCGTGGAACTTGTTAAATCCACACTTCAACTATCATTTTTATACGAGCGAACAAAAAATAAACGACGAGTTGGTTCAAAAATTTCGATTTGATAGAATATTTTTTAACTTTTAAAATTCAATACTGAAATTAAAACTACGTCATGTGCTACGTAAGATAGATGATACGATCGCTTATCTTTGCGATTTGTGACGTTTTTTTTTCGTTTGGCGATCGTCTTGCGCGGTTGTCGTCATCCGCGTATAACGACCGTCACTGTATTCCTTCAGCACAGTACATACACTATGTGGTAGACTGTAGTAGACTACCAGTCTCGCCTCGTGTAGTCAGTCGTCGAAACCAACCGGTCGCGATACGACGTCTTTCGCCGTAGTCCGCCATACCGGTCAATACTAATAATACTCGTACATCCATATTACTCCTTCTTTGTGACGAATCTCTGCTTTATATACAAATATAAAGAAAAAAATACACAGTGACTATAAAAAAACTCGTATATGAATCGTCTAAGGTACGAATATCAGACAATATGCTTAGATTCCATACATTCGCTTATAATAAGTGAACATTTTCACTATTAGTCCAGTGTTTTTTTTTTGCGATTCAGTGGTAATTCAATTCTGTGTAAAATTGTGTTTTTAAAGAATGTATTCGTTCGCGAAATATGATTCGATCTTTGTGTTTTTTTTTTTTTTATGTAAACACATACAAGAGAAAAGTGACGTTTATTGAGCAATCTCGTCTGTGGATTCTATATATGACGTTTGCCGTTTTTGATATCGCTGCATGTGGATTGTTGATCCGCGAACATCATAGATTACAGCTAAACATTCGCGCATCATCCATTTTTAATTTGATTATATTTCTTTGTGTTTTTTTTTAATGTAAAAACGTATAGGAAAATACTGACGTTTATTGAGCAATCTTATCTGTGGATTCCCTATGACGCTTGCCATTTTTTAATATGGTTAGTAAGCGCTGCATGGAATCCGCGAATATCATAGATTACAGCTCGAGATTCGCGCACACTTCATTTTTACAGCGACTCACTGTGAATTCGTTTGTGTAATATTAATCGATTTTATTTCTTTGTATTTTATGTAAACACATAAGAGAAAACTGACGTTTATTAAGCAATCACATCTGATTATTCTATGACGCTTGCCATTCATTAATATGGCTAATAAGTGCTGCATGTGGATTGTTGATCGGTAATATCATAGATAAAAGTTAGACATTCGCGCATCATCCATTTTTACGGCGACTCACTGTGAATTCGTTCGTGTAATATGAATTGATTTTATTTATTTGTGTTTTCTTTTATGTAAACACATACAATAAAATACCGATAGACGTTTATTGATAAAATACATACAGATGCTTGCGATTTTTTAGTACGGCTAATAGTGCAGCATATGGATTGTTGATTCGCGAATATCATAGATTACAGCTCGACATTCGCGCATCATCCATTTTTACAGGGACTCACTCTAAGACCTAAGTGGATGGTGTTTACGGGACGACTTTTATCTAGCATCAGTGTTGATTAATAGACTGTGACTGACATTTTTACTGGTGAGGGCTTAAATTCACACAAACTGGGGTATTAATTGAGCTTAAAATTGATTATTTTTTTTACTCTCCGTCGGGGATCCAACCCACTACCTTTGTTTTGTTAGGCTAACGCTTTTACCACTAAATCATACCCGCCGGAAAATTCAATAAATTTATGTGTCTTATTCACATAGGTTTGTTTGTGTATCATTTCTTATAGTGACCAACGACAATAACAAATCACCGAAGTGAAGCAGCAACGAATGCGGATCAAATTATAGATGGTTTTACACCGCATGTCGTTGTTCGCGTCGAGCCGCACCTTGCGATCGAAATTCATGTCTCGGCAGCGTCTGGCTAATCAAGCGATCTTCTTAAAAAATATATTAACCTGTCGACCGGGCGGGACGCATATATACGTCAAACGTAAACAATATCGGGTACGCGTTGGACAAATGAATACGTCCTTGAAATATATGGGAGTTGAGTGATACTGAGAATGAAGATGGTGTTGAAGAAGTTGGAAATTACGTCCTCCGGGCGTGACGTACTGACACGTCCTAGTGAAAGAGTTCACGCCCTACACAAGTTGCGTAATTGAACAGCGGACCGCCCGCCTAACAGGTTAAATCACCTAAAATATGCTTTCGATGCTTATCTACGAGTATAGAACAACCAACGACAAAATTCATTTTAAGCATTTTTTACACTTTCCAGCAATATTACGTAAATGCCATATTTATGCCGGTGGTTATAGCTCAATGGTCAAAGCATTTGCTTTGCAAGCCAAAGGGTTCGATCCTTGACGGAGATTAAAAAAAAAAAGATTTTTAATCGATTTCTGAGCTCTGAAATACCCCCGGTTGGTGTGAATTTGATCAATCACCCGTAAAATTCCAGTCGTAGCCTATTAATCAAAATTGGTGGTAGACGAAAGTCGTCCCGTGAAGACAACCCATTCATAGTAAATTACTGTAATAATAAGTATGTTGCGTGAATCTAGGGCTGTAGTCTATAACGTTGGCGGATCAACACTCATGCAGCACTTAGCCTTATGCACCATGGTAAACGTCATACAATTCCACAGATGAGACTTCAGCATTACTATCACAATCTGTCGGTATTCTCCTGTACGCGCTTACGTAAAAAAATCACGTTTTGTTTTTTCAACGTGCTTGGAATAAATACGTTATATGTACTAGTGTTTAGTTGTATCATTGCATTTTTTAAATGTCCTTCGCAATATCCGTTAAAAACTCCAAGAATTGAATTGTTAATATTGATGACTTATTTTGCCATTCATTTCCTTTTATCATGATCGTGCTGTTTTCGAAACACTATCAAGCATCAATAGTGACAATACGCTAAGCTCGCGGCGAGCTTGCCAATGCTAATCTCTAAAAATAAAACATTTTGTGATAAGTAACTTCTTAGGTTTTCATGGCCAGATTTGATATTGTGGCTTTTGGGCTTAGCCGTGTGTGGCGAATTACTAATTTCCAATATTTCGACCGCTATTGCAGGGGTCTTTTTCTTCGTAGTAGTATCAATCCGGTGGATTGGTTTGCAGCATCAGAATCTTGCATCTCGATCTAAATTCCTGTCAGTCCTCTGCAACCCTTTTCAGCTCAGCATAAGCGCTGCAATTCATGTCCTCGAATACTTGCTGCAAATACTCCCGTCTAGGGCGCCCTCTACAGTCTCTACCCTCAACCATCCCCTCCACAATATCGTGAAGAAGACCATCGTGGCGCATGATGTGACCAATCCATTGGACTCGCCTCTCTGAGATGGTTCTTATTAGGTGCCTATCTTCCTTGATTATCCTGAGAGCCTCATTGTTCGTGACGTGGTCTCTCCAGGAAATTCCGAGAATTCTTCTGTACGACCACATCTCAAGGGCCTCTAGTCTTTTTTTATTACTTTCAGATAAGCACCATGTCTCACAGCCGTACATTAAGATGCTCCAAACAAGTGTTTTGGCAAGTTATTGGGTTTTTTTATATATACATTTTTTATGTAAACACATACAGGAGATTACCGACCGGATTCTTTAACGCTTACCATTCAACGTATGGATTGTTCATCCGCCAACGTCATAGACTACAGCCCGACATTCACGAATCATACAATTATTACAGGATTCCGTATTAAATGGGTGATTTTCGCGGGACGACTTTCGTCTGCCTCCAATTTTGATTAGATAAGCTATGACTGGCATTTTACGGGTGGGAGATCAAAATCACACTAACCGGGAAATAGAGCTTAGAAATCGTTTCAAAATTACTTTTATTTTTAATCTCCGTCGGGGATCGAACCTACGACCTTTATTAGTGGTTAAAGCAAACGCTTTAACCACCTTTTCAACTATGGGAGTGGTTATGGAATCATGTGGATACTAAAATGTTTAAATATCGCTTTTAATCAACGTAAAGAAACACTCATTCTACCCATGCATTAATTAGGATATACTCGTAATATATATATATATATATATATATATATATATATATATATATATATATATATATATATATATATATATATGTATACGATATATAAATAGAAGACGAACTCAGGTAGTGGAGGCTACACAACGAATAGGTACACTCAAGTGGCAATGTCACATATCTGTAGAAGAGATGACGTTAGATAGGGATGTAAAGGGTCCGCCATCTAACGTTTTTTTTTCAACTAGTGCTTATTTCGTGAAAGGTAACACTTAGCTCATGTCTGATTTGACAGATAATTAGTTTTATCCTTCCGCTGAACGAATATGGTTGTGTATACGCTTGAACAACGCTGGGAAATATTGCGATATTACTTTGAAAATCAGGCCATTTTTCTTCGAAAATGAGCAAGGAGTGGCCGTTACAGTCAATGGCGATCGTTATCGGGCCATTTTTGTTCACAAAAATTGAAGAGGAGGATATTGGCAACATTTGGTTTCAACAAGACGGCGCTACGTGCCACACAGCCGAAGCTACACTCGATGTTTTGCGCCCCATTTTCAAAAAAAAAAAGTTATTTGGCGGACCCTTTAAATGTTGGAGTGGCGTCCAAGACTGCCAAACAAATCGTTGGCCGACCCCTTAAAAGATAGACTGACGACATCAGAAAAATAGCCAGAGTAGCCCGGATGCGAAAGGCGGAGCATCGAAGAGGGCGGAGACTCGTGCGAGAGGCGTATATTCAACAGTGGACAGGCTGATAATGATGATCGCACTCGTAATACCTACATGTTTAATAGGTATTTGGCTGTTCTTTGTGCGACGTTTTATAAAGAGAATTCAAATCTAAAGCGTGCGTGAGCGAGATCCGCCATTTGAGTCGCTTATGATCGACGACCTTTATATAATGAAGCCAAGAAAGGCATTTGAACAATTATTACCGAGTCCTTTGTGAACGACACTGAACACACGTTACATGGCGACTGTGTATAGATATGGGCTCATTGAAAACTAACACCCTTTATGTACACAAATTCTATATACTTCATATATGCTACAGATAGAGCGACAAAATGGTATTCAATGTATGTGCCCATGATTATGAAAGTGGTGTAAGTCATGTTTTATTCGTTCTGAGATATTCAAAGGTTTGTGTTTTGCTGTTGGTTAAAAACCAACGAAAGTGACAACTTCATGTTGCATAAAATACCGTATTTAGATTTTTAAAATTAATGTTCGATGAAGATTATTTTAATTCACAACATTGGGAACTGAAATCAATGAATAACTCGTTTTTTACAATTTCTTGACTTGCGCCACTTTCATAATTATGGGCACATATATATATTTTGTATTTATTACTTTTTATATTATTTTTTATAACTTCTCAAAAGAAATCGACAGGCGCATACAACTGGGATGGGCAGCATTTGGAAAACTAAAGTACATTTTTAAAGCGAAAATTCCGCAATGCCTTAAAACTAAGGCGTTTAACCAATGCGTCCTCCCTGTATTAACTTATGGCGCAGAGACGTGGAATCTGACAGCAAGTCTTACCCATAAAATAAAAGTCACCCAGCGTGCTATGGAGAGATCCATGCTCGGAGTGTCGCTAAAAGATAGAATCCGAAACGAGGAAATACGCAGAAGAACTCAAGTAGTGGATGCTACCCAACGAATAGGCACACTCAAGTGGCAATGGGCAGGTCATATCTGTCGAAGAGACGACGGTCGATGGGGAAGAAAAGTATTGGAATGGCGCCCAAGAACTGGCAAACGAAGCATTGGCCGACCCCCTACAAGATGGACTGACGATATAAGAAGAATAGCGGGAGTGACCTGGATGCGGAAGGCGGAGGATCGAAGAGGATGGAGACTCATGCGGGAGGCCTACGTTCAACAGTGGACGGACACAGGCTGATGGTGATGATATATATTTTGATATCCTCCTCTTCCATTTATGGACATCGATTAACTGGATGCAGGATCAGGTTCACATTATAAACAACTTGTTTCTGTTTCACGATACTTGTTTATTTGTCAATAACGTCGCCCGTTAAGGGGCCGCCCTTAGGGACGGTCCTACCACGATGACGGGCGAGTTGCGACTACTTGCCCGCTCTCACATTTCGGCGGTACCACCCGCCAAGAGGACAGTTGTACCAACTGTCAATGGACCAACTGCCATAACAATTACTTTGGCGTATGCAAACACCGCTTAACATTCGATGTAGATGTCACGCAAGCGAACCAAAATAATAGACAAAAGATCGCTTGTTGAGGCTTTACGGTATCGGCCTTAAGGAGCTATATCAAGCTGATATCAATTTATACTGCAATGGTTTGCAGATGACATAGTGCTTATAGCCGAATCACCTGACAAGCTCCAAGACATGCTCTACGACCTCGATGAAGCGTCGAACAAAATTAGTCTGAAAATGAACATGGATAAAACTAAAGCCATGATAAATAGTCATATCTCACAGACCTTTGATCCTATTTCCATTTGAGGAACAGAAATAGAGGTTGTAAACGACTATACCTATCTGGGACAAGTAATACAACTAGGGTGAAATAACTTCTCAAGAGAAATCGACAGGCGCATACAACTGGGATGGGCAGCATTTGGAAAACTAAAGTACATTTTTAAAGCGAAAATTCCGCAATGCCTTAAAACTAAGGCGTTTAACCAATGCATCCTCCCTGTATTAACTTATGGCGCAGAGACGTGGAATCTGACAGCAAGTCTTACCCATAAAATAAAGGTCACTCAGCGTGCTATGGAGAGATCCATGCTCGGAGTGTCGCTAAAAAATGGAATCCGAAACGAGGAAATACGCAGAAGAACTCAAGTAGTGGATGCCACCCAACGAATAGGCACACTCAAGTGGCAATGGGCAGGACGTATCTGTCGAAGAGACGACGGTCGATGGGGAAGAAAAGTACTGGAATGGCGCCCAAGAACTGGCAAACGAAGCATTGGCCGACCCCCTGCAAGACGGACTGACGATATAAGAAGAATAGCGGAAGTGACCCGGATGCGGAAGGCGGAGGATCGAAGAGGATGGAGACTCATGCGGGAGGCCTACGTTCAACAGTGGACGGACACAGGCTGATGATGATGACTGCAATGATGCATTGGATAAACGCCTTAGTTTTAAGACATTGCGAAATGATGTGTATATCGCTTCCTTGTAATGTGATAAGTTCACGAATTTTTGGAGCTCAGATTGTGAGAAACTGATAAAGAGAAAATAAAAAATAAAGACTGCGAATAATAAACATAAATGATTGACATTTTAAAAACACTGTGTTTTTGTTTTGAAGTGAACTGTGTGGCCTTGTGGTTATTATGACGTCTGATATGCAATCTACTATATGTATACAGGTTCAAAAACACTAAAGATTTACTTATTTTTTAAATTAAATATATACATATGAAAAATAATTGTTAATTAAAATAATTAACACTAATTCAACAAATTCCAAATTAACGTGTGTTACGACAAACGACTCTCCTATAGCGCAGAGCTCCGCACCCTTTTCTCATCTATGGCACACCAAATTACTTCTTTGGATTCTGCGGCACACCAATGTTCTCACCTTGAATACCGCGGCACACCAAAAGCCAAAAAAAATTATTAATTTGATCAATTTCACTTTTTTTTAATTTCATTCATAACTTAATAAAGCAAGTACCTCGTTGTATGTCTACATAAATAGGCGATAGGCGCTGGAAGCTTGAGGACCGTTGTACAATTATTTATTTATAATATTGCCTTATTTGATCGCGGCACACCTGTATCGGCTTACGGCACACCAGTGTGCCGCGGCACACCAGTGTGCCGCGGCACACCGGTTGCGTAGCACTGCTATAGCGCACGCTTTTTGTTTCCTGGCGCTATTTAGCGCTGTTTTCGACTCCCTAGTTGGAGCATATAGCCTAAAATTGTATGTGTTTCATAATCATAAGCATGCGTTCGTCCACTGTTGAACGAGGGCCTCCCGCATGAGTCTCCATCCCTCTCGATCCTCCGCCTTACGCATCCAGGCTACTCTCGCTACTCTTCTGATGTCGTCAGTCGATCTTGCGCTCCGTTTACCAGTTCTTGGATGCCTTTTTTGTATGTAGACACATACAGGAGAATCCCGACAGATGGTGATAGTAATTCTGAAGACTCATCTGTGGAATTCTGTGACGCTAACCATAGTGTATACGGCTAAGCGCTGCTTGTGGAGTGTTGATTCCCCAACGTCATTAGACTACAGCCCGAGATTCATGCATCATCTTTATTATTACAGTAATTCACTATGAATGGGTGGTCTTTACGGGACAGCTTTTTTTACCACCAATTTTAATTAATAGGCTATGACTGGCATTTTACGGATGAGCGAACAAATTCACACCAACCGGGAGGGTATTTTAGAGCTCAGAAATCGATTAAAAATCTTTTCTTTAATCTCCGTCGGCGATCGAACCCACGGCCTTTGGCTTGCAAAGCAAACGCTTTGACCATTGAGCTATACCCGCCGGTTCTTCAACACTTTTCTTCCCCGTCGACCGTCGGCTCTTCGACACATATGTTATATCGCCACTTGAGTGTGCCTTTTCTTTCGGTAGCCTCCGCTACGTGAACACTTCTTCGGATATCCTTGTTTTGGATTCTACCTTTTAGAGACACTCCTCTCGTGGATCTCTCCATGGCGCGGTCTTTTATTTTATGTGTAAGACCTGGTGTTAGATTCCACGTCTCTGCGCCATACGTTAATACTGGGAAGATACATTGGTTAAACGCCTTAGTTTTAAGACATTGGGGAACTTTTGTTTTAATAATGTACTTGAGTTTTCCAAGTGCTGCCCATCGTAGTTGTATACGCTTGTCAATTAATCACCCATCACCTTCTTTTTAACCTTCGTTCTTTCCCTTAAGCACTTGCGTGCATTGGCCACAAATGATCTCCGTGACAAATAATTAAAAATAATATACATATAATCGTGTCGGAAACAACTGTGTCAGATCATGTCTGCCCAGAAGTGGGCGACTTCGATGGCGTTACTCCCGGCCATCATCAAGTCTTCCTGGGTGCAGCTATTCTGGCACAGCGCACACTCCAGAAGGTGTGACAGGGTCTGATCCACGCCGCACTCACATTCAGTCGGTCCGCTGTAAAACTGCCAGGCTTTCATTTGTGTGCTCGTCTTGCATACTCCGGTCTGAAGTCTGTTAAGGGACCTCCGTATATTCCACCCTTGGTCATGTCCAGGGGCTAGGTCCTCTTTCGGGGCAATCCAAGTATTCCCCTCAGTTAAAAATAATGTAAAGACTGTAAATATGTAAAATAAAATTCCTTAGATGCTTAGGTAGAAAAAGGACTAAACTAGGGGTAATTACAGAATAGTGACACCGACTGCATTGGTTGAGAGTTTCGGCTAGAATCCAGTACAAACTATGCCTCTTAGCTTACAAGGCACTCAACGGAACTGCACCGGGCTATTTGACAGAACTTATCAAGCCTTCAGAAATAAGCGCACGTGGAGAGACACTCAGATCGGCTAGAGCAAATAGAAGCACCCTGCAGCTGACGAGAGGTAGTAGCACGGTCTTTGGCAATCGGGCTTTCAGCTACGCAGCACCAATGGCCTGGAACTCGCTACCGGAAAGCATAAGAGAGCTTAAAGCGGAGGCATCCTTCAGAAGCAGACTCAAGACCCACCTTTTTACTCGGAGAGGCAAAGAAGCGCTTTTGGAATGATCATTCGGTCATAAAAGAGCGCTTTACAAATACAAGTATAATATAATAGTGATAACTGTGACCATATAGTCGATCTCGTCTTTGGAGGGTTAAGTTGCATGGTGTTGAGATCAGACGTCAGGGTTCCATTTTTTAACACGACTTTGTTGGCGTGATTATGGCAAATATTCGAATCCCACGCGATACGTTTATTTATTCACGATTTCTGCTGTTAATGATACTGATAACCATCAGTCGTATGAGCGACGGCGTTCTATAAAGAGAAAAATAATTTTATTCGTAAACACGTGCAAGAGAATTCCAACAGATGCTGAACTAACATAATAATATAGTCGACCCTCGTTTTGCGTACACTTTTATAAAGATTCGTCTTATAGCATGTGCGGCATTTATCCATGTAATAAGAAAACACATACAGGAGAATATCGACAGATGTTAATAGTAATTCTGGAGTCTCATCTGTGGAATTCTATGACGCTTACCATGCTGCATATGGCTAAGCGCTGCATGCGGAGTGTTGATCCGCTAACGTCATAGACTACAGCCCGAGATTCACGCATCATCCTTTATTATTACAGAAATTTACTATGAATGGGTGTTCTTCACGGGACGACTTTCGTCTGCTGCCAATTTTGATTAATGGCTACGTCTGGTATTTTACGGGTGGGGGATCAAATTCACACAAACCGGGAATAATTTAAGAGTTCAGAAATCGATTATTTTTTAATTTTTTTCTAATCTCCGTCGCGGATCAAGCCCACGACCTTTGGCTTTCAAAGCAAACGCTTTGACCATTGAGCTATACCTGCCGAGATGAGATTAATACAATGGCGGCTGACAGAGCTTTGTGGCGGCATCTCGTGACAACCATATGCTCCAGTTAGCGGTGCGGACATGGTAATTCTTCTTCGTAGTATCAATCCGGTGTATTGGTTTGCAGCAACAGAATCTTGCATCTCGATCTACATTCCTCTCGGTCCTCCGCAACCCTCTTCAGCTCAGCATAAGAGCTACAATTCATGTCCTCGAACACTTGCTGCAAACGTGCGCTCTACAGTTTCTACGTTCAACCATCCCCTCCACAATGTCGTGAAGAAGACCATCGTGGCGTATGATGTGACCGATGCATCGGGGTCGCCTCTCTGAGATGGTTCTTCTTGATGATTATGGAGGGCGATGTTGTTATTATCAGGTGTGGTTGGTTTGAGTCCATTAGTGTTACACCTTACATATATTTCTAGTGTTAGCGTAATTGGTATTATCGCTGACTCACTGTCTATATCGGTACTGTGTTCGTTACTACCCTTTGTTCGATGAGACACTCTTTAATTTGATTAGCTACCATGAATTTAAAAGCCATTCCACCTTTTATGACGCCTTTTTTTTATGTAAACACATACATGAGAATACCGATAGATGCTGATAGTGACTCTGAAGTTTTTCATCTGCGAATCCTATGACGCTTACATATATGGATAAGCGCTACATGTGGAGTGTTGATCTGCCATTTTCATAGACTACAGCCCGACATTCTTATTTTTTTATTTCAGATCTTTTCTTCCCATATTCGATCCATGTCTGAAACATTTTTGGCACTCATAAATTGACGACACTTAGTTCTGTCAGCTGCCACTGTCCGTTCCTCGTTCTAGGACATATCTGCCAATACAGTAGTACCTTGACATACGAGTTTTTTGAGATACGACCCGTCGAACGAGCGTTTTTTTGCTTTGAAATACGAGCAAAATTTGTGATACGAGAAATCGGCTTAGCGGGTCGGCCGGTTGCACACGAACCGCGCGTCACGCTTTCCCGCGTGAATCCCCCGGCCGCGGTCAGTGAATCAGTTATCAGTGTGCTCTCGCTGTCAAAGCATATTTGATGAATTGCGCTCGCGTTTTGTGACTTTTTTACATTTTTATTTGAGATACGAGTGATTTGAAGTACGATACGTTGCGAAACGACTTGAACTCGTATGTTGAGGTACCACTGTAGTTATGATGTATGCACTAATCTTATCTCCATGCAAATAAAAACCTAAAACGTGCGTTATAACCGTGGTTATTATTATTATTAATATCAACAAATATTTGTTTACGTAATATTTCGATAACGGCATTTTTTTATTCATTCTATCAGTGCAGCACTTTCTAGATGTTTTTTCTTCATCATTGATATTGAATAGTAATCATTTTATAAGACACGTGTAAGAAGACATTCTCAGCATAATTCAACAGCCATTTAACATTTAAAAAACCACGCTTTTTCTTAGTCGTAATATCAATCCGGTGGATTGTCAAAACTATACCCCTTGGCTGGTATCGCACCACCAAACATAAGACGCAAAGTCATATGCGCCGAAGAAATGCGTAAGGCAATCAACCAAACGTTCCACTGCTTGTATAATCAGATGCCCCCAACACCCAGACTGAAGTCGCGAAGTAGCTTTCTGAGATCCACTCAACCTCTCACACCCGGCCCTGAAAATGAGAGACTCCAGATCTCGCAACAAGTCGCATCAGAAGATTTCATTACCCCAAAGGAAAGCCTCCCAACTGGCAAGAACCTTGACTGTCTGACCTGGAAATCCCTGAACAGATTAAGAACCGGAGTTGGTATAACAAAGGACAACCTCGAGCGGTGGGGAATGTTTCAGGGAGAGTCACTATTGTGCGACTGTGGAGACCTGCAGAACGCCTCACACGTAATAAGATCCTGCTCCATGTGCCCAACAAGCTGCACATCTAAAGACCTATTGCTGGGCAACACACGGTCTATCGATGTTGCTAGATGCTGGGCAAAAATAATTTGACGTCGCTGACACACGAATAAGAAGAATCCGGCGGATTGGTTTGCAGCAGCGAAATCTTGCGTCTCAAACTCTATTCGTCTATTTCTTCTGCAACCCTCTTCAGCTCAGCATAAGAGCTGCAACTCACGTCCTCGAACACTCGCTGCAAATACTCCCGTCTACGGCGCCCTCTGCAGTTTCTACCCTTAACCATACCTTCCACAATGTCAATCAACCCAACGCTTTTTTATGTTTCATTCAGTCTATTGTATTTCCAATTTTCTGCCTTTTTGTCAAGAAGGCATCTAATGCAGTTTGCGTTTTCCTTTTGCGTTCTGTTAGAAGTTGTTGATAAGTGGATAAAGCATCTATAACACCCCGTCTTGCTTTTGAACTGCTGTCAAAATTTGGATCATTTTCAACAAATTGGTCCATAATTTCAGTTATAGTGGTCAAACTACTTTTTACAAACGCCATCGAAAGTTCTTTTTGCTCTTCTTAGAAATCACTACCATCAATATTTTCGTTTTCTTCTTGCTCAGTTAATTCCTTGAGCTCATCATTAGAAAGGCTAGCTGGTGTTTCTTGAACTATTTCTTCGACGTCTTCCACATTTACCTCATCTTAACCGGTTTCGACTTTTAAATCCATATCGACAGAGTGTCCAATGTCTTCGCTCTTACTTAAATCTGGCGCTGCGCACAATTTCGGGGAATCCCCGGGTTGCAATAAAAGAGCGCTAAACTGAAACAGCGCCAAACGAAACAGCGTTAAGCGGGGTCTCACTGTACTTGTTATGACTGTGCGTTTTATTTAATCGTTTTATATGAAATGATTATACAGATACAAGTGATAAAGACACGTAATTATTTATGATTATTCGAGATATATAGACACTTGAGTGACATAAATAAAATAACATATACCTGTATATATAATATTATATACATTATTTGAAAACAAAGACAGATACTAATCAATGACGAATCCTTTACAATCAATTGATTTAATCGATTATAAGCCCATTCGTTAGAGTCCCGGAGGAAAATTGCTGCTCTCAAACATCCATTCCTTCTTCTTCGCGGTGCAATTCACAACCCTGGGATTCTTGAATGTTTTAACTTCACGTTCCAGATAAGTACACTCGTGCTCGTAGCCATCCATTATTTTTGTTCCCAGTCGATACTTGTGGAGCTTCGAGCACTCAATTAAGTGCAACAGCAATGGCGTTCCTAAATGGCCTACCAGCACACCTCGATCCTTTTCTTACATCCTTTTCCTCTATTGTCGATGGTATTGTTCTCGGAGATCTCTGTGATCTTTGATACGTGTCATCTTCTTTTATGTTATTTTTATTTTTTATTCTCTTTTCTTTGTATTGTATATTTATGTATACTCTATTTCTCTTATTATTTGTACATTAGAACATCTGTTCTGTGAAATAAATTTAAAAAATAATTAAAATAAATAAGATGTAAAGCAGTGAGTGTTGTGATACAAGTAATTATTCTTAGACAAATACATACGTGTATATAGAGATGGAAGAATCTATGGTGTTCGGATATTGAAGGGAATCATCATCGATGGTTGTGTCAGTGCTTATACCATGGATTGCGTGACGTACAGGACCTCCCGGGGGTCTTTTTTGAAGGTCCAAAAGGTCTCTCAAAAGGCAGCTGGTCTTCTTGGAGACGAAAGCACCAGCAGAATCAGAGTGCTATGGATGAGCAGTCTTTGGATAGTTGTTGTAAGTATCGCGTTGTATCTTTTTGTTACCATTACCGCTCATATTGGTACCCGCTTGGTGAAAACTCTCCCTGTCCCGTCCTGTTTTTGTAGAACCAGATAGGGACCCGTTACTGGACACACGCAAAAAGCTACTTGTTAGAGAGTGGCTGAAGGCCTTCCCGTGATTCTAGGTGCATCAGTTAGATGTCAAATAGACCTCAGTCTAAGGCTGCGAAGTTAGTATACTCATAGCTCATATTGGCACCGTAAATTGCCGTTTCACAATTATGTACGCTCGGATTGACGATGCCTTGTCCCAGAAGACATGTATACCCGGAAGTCCACAGCATTGCCGGCGGGTATAGCTCAGTGATTAAAGCGTTTGCTTTAGCTCTGCTCAGTGATTTAAGCCATTCTGCAGAATCCATTTCCCAGCCTTCCATTTCCTTATTCATTTCCACGTATTTCGTGGTTAGCAACGTGTTACCAAAGAGGGCAATTCGAGAGTCGCTGTAGTATACTAACTTCGCAGCCTTAGACTGAGGTCTATTTGACATCTAACTGATGCACCTAGAATCACGGGAAGGCCTTTAGCCACTCTCTAACATGTAGATTTTTGCGTGCGTCCAGTGACGGGTCCACAAAAACAAGACGGGACAGGGAGGGTTTTCACCAAGCGAGCCGAAGGTCGTGGATTCGATCCCCGACGGAGATTAAAAAATATATAAATATATATTTTAATCGATTTCTGAGCTCTAAAATACCGCCGGTTGGTGTGAATTTAATCATTCACTCGTAAAATTACAGTCATAGCCTAATAATCAAAATTGGTGGAGACTCAAGCATCACTAACACTATCTGTCAGTATTCTCCTGTATGTGTTTACATAAAATATTGACATCAGCATGATATAGCCCTTGCTGACTGGTACCGAAAACCTCGATATACAATCTTTCGTCTCTTATTTTCTGTTCGCTTGCCCGCTCACCAGTCAGTTATGTGTTGACGACAGAGAAGGTCGCATTACGGCCAGCGGCATGTCATTCCGCTTGGCCGGAAGCTTGTAGAGTTTTAACATAAATATAATCAATGTGCTCCCAAAAGAAAGTCTTTGTTTGCTGACCTGCTCCTCATCCTGCCTTCACGCGACAGAATGACACCTTTTTGGAAGAGAGGAGGAAGTTAATGTATATACATATTACGAATATGTATACTTTGAAGAAAGGCGTTTGAGTTGCGATGTTGGGCGATATTGCGAGCTCCAACATTAAGGTTGTATGACGTGCGACGGCTCTTTATCGGATTAAATTCATATCGATCCCATGCTTCGCCTTACAAAATGAAATGTCAATGTCAAAATGACGTAAGGTCCGCCCTTGCATCGATTGTTCGCAGCAATTTCTTCTTTATATGAATGGTGAGGTATCTTTCACAGACAATTCGTTCAACGAATCATCGGTAACGACGTGGGGCGCACTGGACGGCTGGTGCACGGGACAATTGGTGCATTGGCTGTCTCGCTAATCAAACCTAACTTAAGAATTTTTCCAGTGATCGTAGAGTCCAGAGATTCATTGGTTTCGTTAAGGAAATAACTTATTAAGGTTAGTTTAGCGAGACATACAGTGCACCAGTTGCGCCGTGCGCCAATTGTCTGTGAACGAAATGTGCAGTGAAGCCTTGATTCAAGTGTTTCAAGGGACCCGAGAAAAAAAACTATAAATGCGGGAAAACGTATTTACGTAAATTAATATAGAAAAATTTGACTTATCTGTGGAATTAATCCCCACGTTTTTTTATGTAAGCACATACATGAGACTACCGACAGATGGTGATAGTGATGCTGAAGTCTCATCTGTGGATTCTATGACGATAACAATGTTACATATGGCAAAGCGCTGTATGTGAAGTATTGATCCGCCATTGTCAAAGACTACAGCCCGACATTCACGCATCATTGCTTATTATTACAGGAATTCACTATGAATGGGTGGTCTTCACTTTAGACTACCACTAATTTAGATTTATAGGCTATGACGCTCATTTTGTGGGTGATGGATCAAATTCACACCAACTGGTATTTTAAGCTCAGAAATCGATTAAAAATCCTTGTTTTTTTTAAATCTCCGTCGGGGATCGAACCGACGACCTTCGGCTTACCAAGCGAACGCTTTAACCACTGAGCTTTACCCATATAAGACCGGATCTTGTAAATATAATTTATTTAGTCAAATAATCGGTGATCATGCTAAATTTTCGAGAGGAGATTCCTTGGTGATTACATCAAATCGATCATTATCTCATTTTTTGACGAGAAAAGGAGAAGTACTATCTGCAGATGCATTGTGTACTAGATGAAGAACAGGGTGATAGCTTATCAAGCTTTGAATGAACCACTGATAAGATGTTATCATGCGTTACGTATTTTACGCTAAATGATATTCAAAACGAGACGGAATTTAATTTTTTGAATCCTCTTTTAACCCTTCCGCATCGGTTTTCGGCCATGTGCCGTCATAAGATTCCCCGACCGCTGACATCTACGGTATGAAATTGGAAGTGCAGTCATTCCCTTTATCAATCTACATGTATTATTTACAGGAATCTGTAAAGCAAGTAAATAAATATCGTTAGGTTTCGTCACAGGAGCGATTTTTCTATAAACCACATGTGTCAATGCCACCACATGTATGGAGTTACATAATGAACGTTTGTTAAATATAATAGTTTTTTATGCATCATCTGATAGCTCAACGTTACAAGAACCAATGTGATATTTGAAAATAGACCAGATAAGTATATACATTTATGCTTCAAATACTAGTTTTATAATTGACAGTATAATTTGTTTTCAAACCGAGCCGTAATGAAAGGGTTAACTTTTTAATATTTCTATTTTTACAATTATTGAACGCGTTTCATTTTCGCTTACCATTTTTACGTATGGATAAGCACTGCATGTGGAGTATTGATCCACCAATGTCATAGACTACAGCCCGACATTCACGCATCATCCTTATTATTACGAGAATTCACTATGAATGGGTTGTCTTCACGGGACGAATTTCGTCTACCACCAATTCTGATTGATAGGCTATGACTGGCTTTTTACGGTTGAGGGATCAAATTCACTTAACCGGAGGTATTTTAGAGCTCAGAAATCGATTAAGAATATACATTTTTTAAATCTCCGTCGGGGATCGAAACTACGACCTCCGGCTTGCCACTCAAACGATTTAGCTATTGAGCTATACCCGCCGGTAGCTTCGTTAGTAGATTCGTTGAAAATTGTAATATTTTGAGCGCCATTGCAGGGGTCTTCTTTAGGGTTGACGACTTTGCAACCTTGAAAAAGACTCCTGCAATGGCGGTCTAAATATTGGATCGAAACAATTCGTCACACACGGCCAAACCCAAATGCCACGATACCAAATCTGGCCGTGAAAACCTGAGAAGTTATTTTCGGTGATTTATTAATCGGAATTTTTAAGAGGATTGAATGATTAGTCTGACGCTCTCCTTCATTGTACGATATGCTCCTAAGGTATATTGTATAACTCAACCAACGACACTCGGTAAACAACAGGCGGTAACACATTCAAGTTTCGATTCTGTACCAATGTTTCCGGTCAGCAGGGGCTATATTATGCTGATGTAAATATATATATATACTATGAAAGTTGATTAAAAGTTTTTACGCGCTACTTTCTGGAACCAATATATCGCGTAAAAATATCATGGGGTGTATTCTGCTCGATTGCGCATTTTCTGACCAGTAGCAACGTGCGCCAGAAAACACCTTTAAATAAATATTTATATTCTTTAAATGTCTATTACCATTTTTTGCTTTGACTCTGCTTATTTGTGTAAAGAAAAGAATACTTAGTAAAATTAATGTTCTACTTGTTGTTAATGTGTGATATTTCGCATTATCAGTTTTTTTTTTCGGTACCAAATGCCAAAAATAAATCGATGATAATATTATTATCGGCAAAAAAATCAACCTTTGAGAAGCATTTGAAGTCTGTAGCGAAAAAAATTCGTTGCATCATCAATTCATAGGGATGTGACTTTTGACCAGTGATTGTCAATGTATATTCTACGTATGCATTTAATTTTTATAAAAAATCATCATCGTCATCATCACCGTATCCGCTCCTCTAACTGGAGCATATGGCATTCATGTACTGCCGCTATAAACCTTATTCAGCCGGCATAGTCTTCGACTCATGTCAGATCTGTCCCGAGTACATTTTATGTATAGTTCCTGACGGCCTTCCAGCACTGCGCGAGCCTGGGGGCTTGAAGAAAATCCCGTTGTAGTCTATAATCTCCCGCGGCATTCTTAATACATTTCGCAACTAGGTCCACCTTTGCCTCTTGACCGACTTCAGTATGGAAGGCTACCTTGTCCGCTCTCTCAACTCCTCATTACTTACAAAGTCAATCCATTGTATACCTAATATTCTATGCAGGCGTCTGCTATCGAAATCAATTATACGGCTGCATTGGCTTTTGATGAGATAATTCACAGCTATAAAAAATAATGGAGATAACTTCTTAGGTTTTCACGGCCGGATTTGATATTGTGGCTTTTGGGTTTAGCCGTGTGTGGCGAATTTCTTCTTTTCAATATTTCGACCGCCATTGCAGGGGTCTTCTTCAGGGTTGATGACTTGAAGAAGACCCCTGCAATGGCAGTCGAAATATTGGAAAGAAGAAATTCGCCGCACACTGCCAAACCCAAAAGCCACAATATCAAGAATGGAGATGACACAGGCGCTGTATATATGTCATTTTGTTTTGATTAAGTAATTCTGTGAGTCCCAGATATGTATTCTGTATAGAATTAAAAGACGCTCCAACGTTCCCAACAAGCGACAAGCTAGCTCTTTCTACAGGCCACCGTACTCAGTGACCTGTACGCTGAGATATGTGAAACTCTCAACGCTCTCAATGGTCTGATTTAGTAAGTGCACGATCTGCATCTCGAAAGGTGCTGTTGCACAGCAGCTGGGTCTTCTTTGCATTAATTCGCATATCCAGTTGCTTGCAGCTTGGCGATAATGTTCAGCAGATCTGCAGTGGAGTGAAATAACTATAAATAATGATATCAGCATGATATAGCCCTTGCTGACTGGTACCGAAAACCTCGATGTACAATCTTTCGACTCTTATTTCTGTTCGCTTGTCGTACATGTATGTGTTGTCATTTTGTAATGCCGTTAGGAGGACTAGTTACTTAGATTGCCACTTGCGGCGCTGGGCGACAGCCCATCGCAAGTGCGCTCAGTTGTAAGTTAAGTCCCGATCGATCGGGGCGAAAGTAACGCCACGTTACGGTCGATCGGGGAAACCAAGTCTTTATCGAAAATGTATGTTAATGTGCTTCGGAAAAAGTCTGTGTGTTGTTAATCTGCTCCTCATACTTCCACCACGCGATCCGATAATTATCCCGGCGACGTGAAGTCGTTTCTCCCGTAGAGAGGAGTATGTTAATAAATATATTACATTATTGACAGAGTGTACTAATTTGTGTTTCTTTTTTTTCCAGGTGCTATGGTCTATAATCGCAGGCCTGGTGAGCCTGCTCTTCATACTAGGTTACCTGTTTTATAAAAAATGGAGAAGCAAAGGTGAGCTTTCACTACAGTAATAAAAAAATGCTTAAAATTTGCAAAAATGTTCTTCTTCTTCGTAGTATCAATCCTGTGGATTGGTATGCAGCAACAAATTCTTGCATCTCGATTTTCACTCTTCTCGATCCTCAGCAATCCTCTTCAGCTCAGCATAAGACTTACAACTCACGTCCTCGAACACTTGCTGCAAATACTCCCATCTGGGGCGCCCTCTGCATTTTCTACCCTTAACCATCCCTTCCACAATGACGTGAAGAAGAGCAGCGCATGATGTATCTGATCGCCTCTCTGAGATGGTTCTTACTAGTGTCTACCCTCCTTGATTATCCTGAGAACCTCATTAGTCGTGGCGTGGTCTCTCCAGGAAATTCCGAGAATTCTTCTGTATGACCACATCTCAAAGGCCTCTAGTCTTGTGTTCTATACTTGAGAAAATATAATAGTGTGACGTCAACCGCACTCAAAAATGATCAGTACCAAGAGTAATCCTAATTTGGACCTCTCTTCTTGTCCTTCGCTTCTCGTCCTTCTCTTCTTGTCTGTAGAATAACCTCAAGGGTATTTTACCAACGCAAGTCGTAGTTTGAATTTAATTCCTGCATTCTATTTAATTTTTACAATATTACAGTTTTAAAAAGATGCTTAAATTTGACAAAAATGTTGTATACTTGAAAATATATACTAGTATGACGACAACCTCACGCGACAATGGTCGGGACCAAGAGTAATTCTTTTGGACCGCTCTTTTTTTACGTAGAATAGTCTCAATTTTATTTTATTTTTGCAATATTACTTTAGTAAAAAGATGCTTGAATTTAAAAAACTGTTATATACTTGAGAAATTATACTAGTGTGATCCCAACGTCACTCGACAATGATCGGTACCAAGACTGATTCTCTTGGACCACTCCTCTTCTCTGTGCAATAGCCACGAGGGGATTTAACTAATGTGTGTTGTAGTTTTAAGTTAATCCTTGTATTTTAGTTAATTTTTCCAATATTACAGGAGTAAAAGATGCATGAATTAAAAATATATTATATACTTGAGAAATTATACTAGTGTGACGCCAACGTCACTCAATAATGATCGGGACCAAGAGTTGGACCGCTCTTCTTGTACGCAGAATAGTCTCAAGGGAATTTCTCAGATGCGTATCGTAGTCTTAATTATCTCTTTTAAATTTTTCCAATAAAAAAGAGTAACCTCTTAAAGTTTATACAAGTGGAAAACTGAATTCGAAGTGAAGAATTGAAAAACTTATTCTTGCTAATATTATGGATGGACGCTTAAATAAATAGTATTGATGCTATTTACGTAAGATATGGTCTCTATTTAGGAGACTGCAGTTTCGACTAACTCCTAGCCTTCCACAGTCCATCTCTTGTCAAGAGACAACTGAGCTGCATAGTACTTCATAAGTGGTCGAGGAAAGAGTAGGGTTATGTCTGTATTATAATGGATCTTAAAGTGAATGGTGGAAAAATTGAAAAAATTATCTATTTAATTTGTTGTTGATGTCATTGCAGACGTGGTGCTGCAGGAGGGCAGCTGCGGCATGCAGATGGGCGAGGGCCGAGGGGGGCGCTTCAGGAAGAGGGACAAGATGCTCTTCTACGGCAGGAGGATGCTCAGGAAGGTCAAGTCCATCTCGGGCAACGGCCAAGGGCGCAAGAGGAGGGCTGTGATGCGCTTCGCAAGGAGGCTGCTGCAGCTGAAGAAGGAGCAGGCGCCAACGCAACTCAAGGTGAGAGGGTTAGGCTAGTTTGGGCCAAGTGTAATTTGACAGCAAGTCTTACCCGCTTGGTGAAAACCCTCCCTGTCCCGTCCTGTTTTTGGAGACCCAGATGGGGACCCGTTACTGGACGCACGCAAAAAGCTACTTGTTAGAGAGTGGCTGAAGGCCTTCCCGTGATTCTAGGTGCATCAGTTAGATGTCAAATAAACCTCAGTCAAAGGCTGCGAAGTTAGTATACTGCTAGCTCATATTGGCACTGTAAATTGCCGTTTCACAATTTCCCAAATTAAGTTAGTATACTACAGCGAGTCTCGAATTGCCTTCTTTGGTAACACATTGCTAACCACGAAATACGTGGAAATGGAAAAGGAAATGGCAAGTCATAAAATACCAACCCATAAAATAAAGGTCACCCAGCGCGCTATGGAGAGATCCATGCTCGGAGTGTCGCTAAAAGATAGTAATACTTATCTGACCTATTTTCATGTATCACATTGGTTCTTGTATCCTTTAGCTATCAAATGATGCATAAAAATCTATTCTATTTATTAATATCATGAAGGTAATATTGTTCATCAGTAACACAGGTAAATGACTGGTTGTAAATGACTGGTTGTAAAGTCCGAGTAGGACTTACAAGAAGTAGTTCTCATCCATTTAATCTATAGTTCGGTTCAAGACCCGAGTAGTACTTACTAAAAAAAAAAAATAGACTGTCTGAAAGTAATAATATTTAAAAAAAGCTTGTGAATAAATGTTGACTGATAGAATAATAAAAATTAAAAAAATAATAATAATATACATACTCTAAATATATACTATAGAGACATCTATCGTTATACGATGATAACAATGGTATCGAATACATCTTCTAATGCGTGTCAGCTCAGGCAGAGAAATAGTCGAGAGGGCTTGGCGGTATAAAGACCTGAGCAAAGGTGGTTCCATGGTTCGCGGTTCGCATCCTGCTTCTGCCGATATTTTTCTGAATGAATTGATGCATATAAAGAATTCGATGTATAGTATGTGTATATTTAATTACTAATATCATTGAATTTTATTGTTTGCAGGTGATGGAGCCTCCCGCCGGAGTACCTGGAAGAGGACCTCACCAGCGACGAGCGCATGCCCCCCGACGCGCTGTACATGCTGCACTCCATACGGGTGTTTGGACACTTTGAGAAGCCGGTCTTCCTCAAGCTGTGCAAGCACACGGAGATACTGAACATACCGTCCGGAAGTTTCCTTTTCAAAATCGGTAAATATTCACCCGTTTGTTCTTATCAAATCTATTTTAAAATGTTACTTAAACCCATTGAAAAAAACTAACATCCTCCTCTCTTCAAAAGGTTTTTATTCCGTCGCGTGGTGGCAGAATAAGAAGCAGATTAACCTATAAACGCCCAGTGGTTTCATACGGTACTGGAGATTTGCATCGTTCAATGTCCTAGCAGGCCAATGTTTGTAATGTTTCGTCGCACAATAGATTCTTCCGTGAACTTACTTTAATACTATTATTACAAATTAATGTAGTTCGATTGTGAAATGAATCATAAGCACTTCTGTATGGGACCGTAGGGCATTGAACGACGCAAATCTGCGGTCCCATAAGGAAACCACTTGGTGTTTAAACGTTAATAACACAGACTTTTTCAGAAGCACATTGACATATATTTACGATAAACTTGGTTTCGCAAAACAAACGCGAATCGTACTTCAAAAACAAGTTATTTGTGTTGTTAATCTGCTCATGCATCTTGCCACTCAGTAAATCAATACCCAATTTAGAGAGGAGGATATCACAATCTTCTTTGCATATATCGGTATGTCCAGTCCCAGGAAGTTAATAGATACTGTTACGGACGTCCGATGACAGATAAATAAGTAGACTTCAGGTTGTTGATATTTAGCTTCATTTAACTTTGTTTAGCTTCATGTACCTTTATCTATCTTTACTCATCTAAAATTCATTTGTCTTAAATTCATTTTGCGTCCTGCGATACTGTAAAGGTGATTGACCGAGTCCCTAATAAAGAAACAATCACTTTCGGATACGGCGATCACTATACGGGACGTGTCTTAAAGATAAATATCAAGGTCAACAATCAGGTACCGATTTCTGAGAGTACCACACGAACGTGCTTTGAAGCGCGGTCTCTCTCTAGCGACTGGCGGTCGGCAGCGGGACTCTTCACGGCCTTCCGACCACTCACATCATTTCGCGCGGAATCGATTCCAGCTGCAGTTTTTGCACACGGTACACTTCCACACGAAATAGTATAAATAGCCATGTCGACCTCGAAAAAATAAATCAGAGCTGAAAATACTTTGGACTTTTACTCTCCTTCCCTGGACCTCTGGACTTCGCGGCGCTCCCGGCCTCCTGCTCTACAACGGACCTTAAACAGGTCGCAGAGCTGGAAGCTGCCAACATCCCAGCCCAAGGGAGCCGACCGGAACACAGCTGCCTTACAACCAGGTGTAGAGAAACCGTGGACATCGAAAGTGAGGACCCGTGCAGCCGCTAGTAGAGCGGGTTATCAGTCAAGGACGACTGGTGGTCTACAGATACAAAAGTACATAATATAATAATTAATGAATTTTGATATTCTTTTTAGGTGATGCCGATGAAAATGTGTATGTGGTGCAGACAGGAAAGCTGAACGTTTACATAACCTCAAATGACGGGTCGGCGCTGTCACTGAAGGTCGTTAGAGCCGGAGAGAGTGTCACATCTCTGCTCAGCTTCACTGATGTCTTAACAGTAAGACTACTTTTTTTGTATATAAACATATACTGGAGAATTTTGACATATGGTGATAGTGATGCAGAAATCTAATTTTTGGATTCTATGTCGCTTATCATGTTGTATATATGGCTTAGCGCTGCATGTGAAGTGTTGATCTACAAACATACTACAGCCTGACATTCATGCATCATCCAATTATAAGAAGAAGTCTGGTTCTTAATCTGTTCAGGGATTTCCAGGTCCGCCAGTCAAGGATTTTGCTGGTTGGGGAGGCCTTCCTTTGGAGTAATTAAATCCTCTGATGCAACTTGTTGCCAGAGCTGGAGTCTCTCATTTTCAGGGCCGGATGTGAGAGGTTGTGTGGATCTCAGAAAGCTGCTTCGTGACTTCAGTCTGGGTGTTGGGGGTATGTGATTACACAAGTAGTGAGACGGATGGTTGATTGCCTTACACATTTCTTCGGCGCATATGACTTTGCATCTTATGTTGGATATTTAGAGTATACCATACAGTAGAGGTTTAAAATTTTGTGTATGCTTCCAGGGTCATCCTCATCCATACAAGACAGTCAGCGCCAAGGCCATGGAGGATTCGCAGGTTATAAGATTGCCGATGGCCGCTTTCCAAGAAGTCTTTCGGGAGTACCCGGACATATTTGTTAGAGTCATGCAGGTAAGGTTACACCAAGCTAATCATCGGACTTCTTTAGAATTGAGAAAGGAAATAAAAAACTTCTAGACATGATTCTTCAAGTTCCTGGGCTACCTACCACCCTGCAAGATGTCGAAATTCATATTGGTTCCCAGTTTTTTTTTATGTAAACACATACAGGAGAATACCGACAGATGGTGATAGTAATTCTGAAGTCTGATCTGTGGAATTCTATGACGCTTAAATAGTGCATATGGCTAAGCGCTGCATGTGGAGTGTTGATCCGCCAACGTCATAGACTACAGCCCGAGATTCACGCATCATCCTTTATTATTACAGGAATTTACTATGAATGGGTGATCTTCACGGGACGTTTTTCGTCTACCATCAATTTTGATAAATAGGCTATAACTGGCATTTACGGGTGATGGATCAAATTCACACCAACCGGGGGTATTTTTAGAGCTTAGAAATGTTTTCTTTAATATCCGTCGGGCATCGAAATCATGACCTTCAGTTTGGTATGCAAACTATTTAACCACCAAGCTATACTTGCCAGGAATTTGTGGTGACCATAAGCTCCGATATGGAATGAATATAGGATGAAAAAGAAATGATAAATTACATATACCCTTTCTTCAAGCCATAGTTAGGTTAGGTAAAATTGTTTAATGTTTGTACATATATTTTTTGTTGGTATATTTAGATCATCATGGTGCGACTTCAAAGGGTCACCTTCACAGCTCTGCATCAGTACCTGGGACTTAGCGCTGAACTAGTGAATCCGGTAAGTCAAATATCATTTATTAGTACAGGGAGCGGCAAAAAGATCTTACAGTTTGATTACTTGAGATTACAGAAAACCGTCAGATTTTTTCCTGCTCCCTGTATAATGTGAGCCGGCTGGAGATCATCTGCTCTGCACACTAGTTGCAGTATTGTAAGGCAATAAATTAGTATAGGATGTGTTTTAGAACAAAATGAAATTGAATTGTATGAGGCGGCTTCTCCTCCTGATAGTGTGTAATCGATAAGTAATCCAGAGATGTAAAATTGCGACATGCGTCATTCCACTGTCAGGAACAGCGGTCTTGACGAGAACCAACTCATATCCTGACCGCTTTCGAATGAGGCTGCCATCGCACTGGCTCTTACCTAGCATTACTAAGGATGGAAGCCTTGGGTATAATAAGCAATGGAAAATGCATTTTTTTAAATCTTCTTAAGCATTCTTCCCCTTAACCCTTTCGCATCTGTTGTCGATATATGCCGTCTAAGATTCCCCTACTGTTGACATCGGTAGCCGTGATATATCGTTTTGCTGCTTTCAGTACTCATTGTGACATCTACGGTAGGAAATTGGAAGTGCAGTAATTCCCTTTATCAACCTACATGTATTATTTACAGGAATCTGTAAAGCATGTAAATAAATATCGCTAGGTTTCATCACATGATCGATTTTTCTTTAAACCACATGTGTCAATGCCACTCACATGTATGGTGTTACATAATGAACGTTTGTTAAATATAAAAGTTTTTTATGCATCATCTGATAGCCAAAGGATTCAAAAACCAATGTGATGTATGAAAATGGGTCACATAAGTACATTTATGCTTCAAATACTAGTTTTAAGCAAAAAAAATGGTTTGAAAAATTCACGCCGTATTGACAATATAATTTGTATTCCACCGAGCCGTAACGAAAGGGTTAAAGAGGCAGATTGTTCGATCTCCCAAACACGAACTTGCCAGAGAATATGCCTCTTGGGAGAGTGATCACACTGTTAAACCAAATCGCCTCTGATGTTCATATTTTTCCTCGCAATGAAGGCCCAATTCAGGCACGAACTCTACTAATTTCTTTGGAAGAATAATTTGTTGGAGTCGTCTGTTTGATGAGCATTGGGACCTTCTGTTGCTTGCATAAGCATCGAAATCATTTTCATCCAAATGACTGCAGATCTTGCGTTATTTTCTTGATACCTTTTCTTTTTTCAGAGTCGTGACAAGAAACGCACGGCCATGTTCACCAACTCTCCGCAAAAAAGTCGAGGAAGCGCGAGCGGCATGAGGGACACGGGCATCACACCAGAGACGGGAGCCTTCTCACACAATGACAATAGCCCACGCGACAACACAATGCCGGTAACGTACACATTAGGAGGCACAGATTGTTCGCTCTCCCAAAGAATAACACTAACCTGCCAGAGACTATACCTCTTGAGAGAGGGATCAGCCTGTTTTACCAAATCGCCTTGGATGTTGATATATTTCACGTAAGGGAGCCCCAATTCAGACATGAACTCCACGAGTTTCCTTGGAGGAATAATTTGTTGGCGTTGTCTGTTTGATGAGTATTGGGACCTTCTGTTGCTTGTCTTTATTGCTTTGTTCTTAGTAAAAAAAAAAAAATCTAAAGGAAAGTAATAATTCATCAAAGAGCCGATATACAATTTTTCGTCTCTTGTTTTACTGTTCACTCTTTGAATACGTATATTTATACAAATATAAGTAATATAGCGTGCTTGTTTTTGCTGATAATTCATCAAAGAGCCGGCGTGGTAGAATGGCGGTGCGGTGTTACAGAGCGCTCCGATTCATTTTCGGCTCGGGTCTCCACAGAGGTAGATCGTTCATTGCTTGTGGCCCAAGCCGAATGCCGAAGTTGTCTATCTATTGTCTTTAAAAAAGTGCAATGTGATTCTAAAAAAAGTTTTTGTTTTTTGTGACCTGCTCCGCATCCCTCTCCACGCGTTCCAATGACGATCCTGGCGATATGGAGGCGTTTCTTTGAAGAACGGGGGATGTTAGTTGGTTACCTTAACACGTTTAACGCCACATAATGTTTTTAATGCTTTTTGACTCAGAGGCGCCATATAGGTCACATTCAATGTTAAAATTCCATTGAAATGTAACCGCTGGCGTACAGGGACTGTTTGTTCAGAAAAAAAGTCACCGGTGACCTACGTGGCGCCCTGGTCAACAACAGCGTAGGTCACCGGTGGCGTTAAACGTGTTAAAAAATGTCTCTGCATACGGGTGTCAGTATATCTAATGGTATTTTTGCTTTGGTTTCAGGATTCGTGTCAGCAATCTTCGAATAATCCGTCTCCTTCACAAAACGTATTAAAAAAAGAGACACAGCCAGACATGGTCGCTGACATCACATCATCGCTGGTTAGTACCATTATGTCTCTTATCCTAAACAGCAATCCTCTACTTCAAACTAAGTCTTCTTCTTCTTCTTCGTGTCAGCGACGTCAAATTATTTTTGCACAGTATCTGGCAACATTGATGGCTCGTGTGTTGCCCAGCATTAGGTGCTCAGATGTGCAGCTTGTTGGGCACATGGAGCAGCATCTTAGGTGTGAGGCGGTCTGCAGGTCTCCACAATCGCACAATGGTGACTCTCCCTCCCGAAGCATTGCCCACCGCTCGAGGTTCTCCTTTTTTCTACCAACTCCGGTTCTTAATCTGTTCAGGGATTTCCAGATCCGCCAGTCAAGGTTCTTGCCAGTCGGGAGGCCTTCCTTTTGGAGTAATGAAATATAATCCTCTGATGCGACTTGTTGCCAGAGCTGGAGTCTCTCATTTTCAGGGCCGGATGTGAGAGGTTGAGTGGATCTCAGTCCATATACTCCACATATGGAGCGGATATGATAAAAAAAAGTTTTCGTTCCTGCACACTGTTTCTCTAGTGGTTATATCAAAGATATGGGCTCAAAGAAAGACGACTCCATGTCGCCGGGATCGTCATTGGTATGTGTGCTAGGATGGATGAAGAGACAAACGGTTCTCTGCCCGGACCACAAACAACAATGTGTATCTGATGATGCTCGAGCAGAAAGTCACTCGGACCGCGCAGTAACAGTAGCAACACCTGAAGACCACATATCGGCCAATTGGTGAACTATCTGCTCTCACATAACAGATAGCGGATTGTCAAAACAAACTGACATCAGCATGATATAGCCTTTGCTGACTGGTACCGAAAAGTTGTTAGCTTGTCGTACATATCGCCATATGTGCATTTTGGACTAGTTATGGAGATAGTCACTTGTAGCGCTGTGCAACAGCCCATCACGAGCGCGCCTGTCGTGTGCCGTCCGTCGGCGAGAGCATATTGTATTTTGGTCCGGCCGAATACTGTGACTAGGTCCGGGCCATAAGTTTGTAAATTTTATCGTAAATATATGTCAATGTGCTTTTAAAAAAATCTGTGTTATTAATCTGCTCCTTATCCTGCCACCACGCGACTGATAAACAACCTTTTTAAAGAGAGAAGGATATTAAAACAAATAAGATTCAAATCAAATATTGAGGCTTTTCGGTACCAGTCTGGGCTATATCAAGTTGATATCAGATCATTTGAGGTTGTAAAGCACAACTAAAAAAGAATTTTCGTTTATTTCCAGCAGCTGCCCGACGTGCAGGCGCAGGCGTCTAAGCCGGTCCCCACGGGGGCGCGCCGAAGCGGGGGCGCGACCGACCCGCTGGACGAGCAGGCGCTGCTGAGCATCGCCACGGAGGCGTTTGTGAGAGAACTGGGGCTCGGTACTGATGAGCTGCTCAGTGGGGGCCAAGTGCAGATCAGGGATGTCCCCGCCGGCACTTATCTCATGGAGGAGGAGAGCCACAAGGTCAGTAATAGTCCAGGCTAACACAAAAATATCTTGGTATTGTATTGAAGATTATACCACTTGATTTGAAGCTACCAAGTGTATTGTAAATGTCCTTTGGAAACACATTTAAGGACATAGAAAATGACCATAGAAGCAATGGAATCCAATGTGACGGCAATGATATCTACAGTGAAATAATGCTGTTGGGTATAGCGCAATGGTCAAAACGTTTGTTTTGCAAGCCAAAGGTTGTGGGTTCGATCACCGACGGAGATTAAAAAAATGATTTTTAATCGTCTTCTGACCTCTAAAATACCCCCGGTTGGTGTGAATTTGATCCGTCACCCGTAAAGATACCAGTCATAGCCTATTAATTAAAATTGGTGGTAGACTAAAGTCGTTCCGTCAAGACCACCCATTCATAGTAAATTCCTGTAATAATAAAGGATGATGCGTGAATCTCAGGCTGTAGTCTATGAAGTTGGCGGATCAATACTCCACATGCAGCGCTTAACCATATGTAACATGGTAAGCGTCTTAGAATTCCACAGATGAGGCTTCAGAATCACTATCCCCATGGTAAAAATTTACACATTCCAATGTTCATAAAAACATGGGAGTGTGTTCTCGTCCCCGTGTACACTAAATGCGAGTCAGAAAAAAATATGCTTGCTTGTATTTTGACGCTAAACTGAAGAATAAGAAAAATGTCAAATGACATTCGACATAGGACCGGAAAGGGTTAAATGTGTCTTTTTTACTATATTATTTTGAGACTGGAAATATCAGGAATAATGCCACACAAATGATTTTGATTTTTTTTTCTTTGTTTTGAGTTGCTGCTTTATTTGTAAAATGAATTAGATGACCTGGACCTGGCCGGACCATCCAGAATTCGTCAAGGTACAAAGAACCGTGTGTCCGAGAATGAAACATCATCATCATCATTGTACCTCTGCCATATTTTATGTGAATGTTACATTGAATGCTCCCTCAGAACCGCTGTGCTTTCTTCTTTGTAGTATCGATCCGGTGGATTGGTTTGCAGCAACAAAATCTTGCATCTCGATCTCTTCTCGATCTTCTCCAAAACTCTTTAGCTCAACATAAGAGCTGCAACTCATGTCCTCGAACACTTGTTACATATACTCCCGTCTAGGGCGCCAACTGCAGTTTATAACTTCAAACATCTCCTCCACATTGTCGTGAAGAAAACCATCGTGGCGCATGATGTGACCGATCCATCGGGCTCGCCTCTCTGAGATAGTTTTTACTGTGTTTTAATCAAATGAAATTAATCATTAAATAGATAAGAATTACATACCTTGTTTTAACACGGATCACACTGAGCACTGTTTCACTTGATGGAAAATTGATTGTAACATCTTCCTCTCTAATTTAAGGTAGTTATTCAGTCGCGTGTTGGCAGGATGAGGAGCAGATTAACAACACACAGACATTTTTCAAAAGCACATATATATTCACGATAAACTTTACAAACTTCCGGCCCAGGCGGAATAACATGCTGTCCGGCCATAATGCGACCTTCTGACAGTCGGCACACAATTAACCACTGTGCGGCGCCATGGTCGGTCACACCAGCGCCGCAATTGGCGATCTATGTAACTAACGTCACGCCCGTGACCGGACTTGTCCAAAATGCTAATATGGCGACACATACATGTACGACAAGCGAACAGAATTAAGAGACGAAAGATTGTATATCGAGGTGTTCGGTAACAGTCAGCAAGGGCTATATCATATTGATGTCAATTAGTTAAAGTTGATTTCATCATGTGTAACAGTGCTCAGTTATCCTTGTTAAAACAAGACATGAAATTCTTATATATTTAATTTTAAAATGGATCTCAAAGTGAATGCTAAAAATTTAACTGAAACTTAAGATGGGTGTTCCATTTTCAATAATATTCCATTCGTTTGAATTTCAAATAAATAAAAAATTGGCGTAACGTCATAGATTATTACTTGTATCTTGACAACCGAAATTCTATATTTTTCTGCATGGGTTTGCGTATTTTTTAATTTTTTATTTTCTTTTTAATGACGCCGGTATCTAGTTAACACTATATAAACATATTGTGGTTTTTGGGTTTAGCCCGTGGGTGGCGAATTTCTTCTTACCAATATTTCGACCGCCATTGCAGGGGTCTTTTTCGGGATTTATGATTTATTTACTTTTGAGTTGGTTTATTCAGATAATATATTTTTTATGAGCGTTATTGATTTATATCTCCATGGCAACTCAAGTTTCATTCCGGAGAATCGTAGGTATGTTCTAAGACTAAGGTAGGTATGTTCAAATATATAATCTGAATAAACCAACTCAAAACTAAATAAATCATAAATCCTGAAGAAGACCCCTGCAATGGCAGTCGAAATATTGTTTGAAGGAAGTTCGCCACACACGGCTAAGCCCAAAAACCACAATATCATATCTGGCCGTGAAAACCTAAGAAGTTACTGTATGAACAGTATAAAATATATATAAACTGGTGGTAAGTGTAATATTTTTCCATGTGTTGCCAGTGCTATAATATGATTTCCTTTTTATTTTTCTAGGATGTTGCCCTGCTGTACCTACTGTCGGGCACCCTGACAGTATCGCAGAAGGTTCCTGAGGGCAACACCGAAGTCCACATGTTCAATGTTCATGCAGGTTTGTTATTTGTAATTATATTCCTTTGCCTTAGATATTAACGTGTTATCGGGTATGGCTTAGTGGTAAAGCATTTGCTTACTATACTGAAAGTTGTGGGTTCGATCCCTGATGGAGATTAAAATAAAAAATATCATTTCTAAGCTCCCCCCGGTTGATGTGAATTGATCACTCACCTGTACAATGCCAGTCATAGTGTGTTAATTAAAAATGATGGTAGACGAAAGTCGTTACGTAAATACCACCCATTCATAGTGAATTACTGTTAAAAATGGATGATGCTTGAATGCCGGGATGTTGTCTAAAATGTTGGCGGATCATATTCCACATGCAGCGTTTAATCATATGCAAAATGTTAAGCGTCATAGAAGCTGTAGGAGGGAGTCGGTCATCAAGAGTCTGCCTCCTTGGTTTTAGATGTGTAATACCTTACATTTTTTATCAAATTAAATATTATTGTATGTTTTGTTAGGTGAGGTAGTTGGTGGACTTGCCGTGCTGACTGGAGAACCAAGCTTCTTCAACATCAGAGCCAAATACTTCTCCAGAATTGGTGTGCTATCCAAGAACTCTGTTTACAAGTATGTAAAAAGAAACTTGTATATTTTCAACCCTGCAGATCTGCAGTGGAGTGTTCTATGACGACAGCGTCATCAGCGTACTTCAGCAAGTAGACATTGCTAGAATCGTTCACAGCCACTCCTCGATCTGATGGTATTGACTTGCGAAGGATGAAGTCCATGACGAGGGTGAAGAGAAACGGAGGAAGTACACAGCCTTGTCAAACACCCCACTGCAGATCTGCAGAATATTATCGACAGGTGGCAAGCAAACTCTTTGCGAATGGGCGTGCGAATTAAAGGGAAAAAAATCTAAGTAGGCATATCACTAATTGATGATACTGCTAATGGCGTTTGAAAATCCGGCGAAATTTCAGCTAAAACTAATTTCCCCGGACTTTCTAACGACATTATCAGTGTCATCAATTAGTGATATATCTACTTAGAATTGTATAGCTTCCCCATCTACTTTTGGATTAACCACCAAAAAAAAATGTTTAACCTTTCCATTTTAATCAATATTTTGTTGGTCTTAATTGTATTTGATTACTATGAAAACAGTTGTAAAAAGCATTAAAATCAGTTCTATTTTAGTGTAGGACAGCGGCTTTCAACTTTTTTTCAAAACATGGTTCCCTTCAATGTTGATGAGCAAACATATAACTGTCTTTGTTAAAATATTGTTAATATTACTTAAATATACATATACTATACTTAAAATTCTTTTTTCAGCGTGTCAATCCAAGCACAAAAATAACGGCAGAAGCGGGATGCGAACCGCGAACCTTGGAAACCAACTATGCCCAGGTATTCATACCGCTCGGCGAACTGAGCCATTGCTATGCCTAGAGCTACTACGCTCAGTTCGCCGAGCGGTATGAATACCTGGGCATAGTTGGTTTCCAAGGTCCGCGGTTCGCATCCCGCTTCTGCCGTTATTTTTGTGCTTGGATTGACGCGTTGAAAAAAGAATTTTATGTATAGTATATGTATATTTAAGTAATAATAATATTGTAATATAGTCAATGATCTATAAAAAGTAGATTAGAATATTGAAATAATAAAATAATATTCTAATAAAAATTAAAAAATTCATATTGTTAATATTTGTACAAAATTTAGTTCCCAAAAAAATGCAAATGGGTTCATTAACAATCAGTTTTTTAGTGCCTTTTTTATTTAATTGTTATTACATAAATAAATAAGAGTTGTCTTATATATATTATGATTACTTAGAATGGCCAATTGAACCAGGTGCATTGAATACACTATTATAATTTGTCTTATGTAAATGTATATACATTTTCAGTATAATGAGAGAGCGGCCGAAGGTGGTCCTCCACATTGCTCACACGGTCATCAACAGGCTTTCTCCGTTTGTGCGACAAGTGGACTTCGCTCTAGATTGGGTAAATATGCTTCTTTTAACCTTACAAGAACATTCGTAATGGAAGTACCCTGGATGGAAGTATACATTAAAATATTTATTTGATATTATTCTTCCCATATGCATTCCATATCTGGAACGTATGGTCACCACAAGTTACTGGCACTTAGTTCGGTCAGCTTCCACTGTACATTCCTCATTCTAGGACATATCTGCACCTCAAGGTCCACTTGGGAACGTATATGTTTCCCAACAGCCTCCAGTGCAGATGCCGAAGTGCTTGGAAGAGAGGGTATCTGTATTATCCGAGGCATATTTTTGGGCGATTTGTCAATCAAGGGACAGCTCAACCCACATATTTGATATATATTTGACGGCGGTCATAGCTCAATGGTCAAAGCGTTTGCTTTGCAAGCCAAAGGTCGTGGGTTCGATCCCCGACGGTGATTTAAAAAAAAAGGATTTTTAATTGATTTATGAGCTCTAAAATACCCCGGTTGGTGTGAATTTCATCCCTCATCAGTAAAATGCCAGTTATAGCCTTTTAATTAATGTTGGTGATAGACGAAAGTCGTCCTGTGAACACCACCCATTCATAGTAAATTTGCTGTAATAATAAGGATGATGCATGACATATGCACCCATGGCAAGGGTCATGGAATTCTACAGATGAGACTTCATAATTACTATCACTATCTTCCGGTATTCTCCTGTATGTGTTTAAATAAAAAAATACATATTTAATAATTCCAAACCCCGTAATAATTGACATAAATTGAGTTCCAAATCATTTTTTTTTTAATTTAACATTTTTTACTTTTTTTAAATTTCATAATTTATGTTATATTATTTTTAATACTTCTCTGTTTCTTGCAGGTATTCCTAGAGTCTGGACGAGCAGTCTACCGCCAGGACGAAGACTCAGATTCCACCTTCATAGTCTTGAGTGGCCGACTCAGATCTGTCATAACCCACGCCAACGGCAAGAAGGAACTTGTGGGAGAGTACGGCAAGGGAGACTTGGTTGGCATCGTAAGTACCTCAAACCGTGTTTTTTCTTTACCTTTGTACTTCACTATGGCTTCCCATTCCAACATCTATGTCTATGGTGTTAAACCCGCAAGTTGGCAACACTGTTGTGTCCGAAATTTTCAGTACTAGAGTGTAGTCAATAAATCTTTATCATGGCCCACATAATCATGAAATAATACTTGGATTATCTTATTAGAAGAGAATCCCTCTATTAATTAAAAGATTATTGCGGAGGACCGAGAGGAATGGAGATCGAGATGCAAGATTCTGTTGCTGCAAACCAATCCACCGGATTGATACTACGAAGAAGGATTAAAAGAAATGCTTAAAAACATAGCAAATAAAGTCCAAAGCCAAACCAGTTAAGTATTAAACCGGGCGACCACTTCACACGTTTAACCCCTTGCAATGTTTTTAATGCATTCGACTCAGAGGCGCCATATAGGTCGCTGGCATACAGGGACTGTTTGTTCGAAAAAAAAAGTAGGTCATCGGTGACTTACGTGTCGCCCTGGTAAGCAACAGCATAGGTCACCGGTGACCTACGTGGCGTTAAACGTGTTAGGGAGGCTTCTTTAAAACTTTTTTTGTGATTTTTTTTAGACAGGAAGGAATGATGAAAAGTGATTGGATCTAGGAGTTTTTTTTGTGTATATTATGAAATACATCATCAAGTATTTTAAAAAGTTTTTCTCAGATATCATTCTAGTTGATTATTATTCTATTGTATTATTCTTCGTGTCAGCGACGTCAAATTATTTTTGCCCAGTATCTGGCAACATCGATAGCCCGTGTGTTGCCCAACATTAGGTTCTGAGATGTGCAGCTTGTTGGGCATATGGAGCAGGATCTTAGGTGTGAGGCGGTCTGCAGGTCTCCACAGTCGCACAACAGTGACTCTCCTTGCCGAAGCATTCCCCACTGCTCGAGGTTTTTACATCTTGGGATCAGTATATAACAATCCATGCAGGATAATGTATTATTTTAGACTAGTTGATTGAGTTTCCGCTTTAATGTTTTATGTTGTGGTTTTTTAGGTGGAGATGGTGACGCAGACCCCGCGCAGCACAACTGTCATGGCCGTCAGGGACTCGGAGCTTGCCAAGCTGCCCGAGGGGCTGTTCAACGCCATCAAGCTGAGGTTCCCCGTGGTGGTCACAAGACTCATCAATCTCCTCGGCCATAGGATCCTAGGTAAATATGCAAATATTACACAATTGCTTCTGTTCATTCGTCTCAGCATTTGAAAATTCATCTGGGAACATGTATTGTTCCCGACAACCTCCAGAACAGAAGCTTGAGAACTTGATATAAAGACAGCTGTAGTGTCCGATTTTGTACATATTATGATCCAGAACACTTATTTGTGGATTCTATTACACTTCAAGCACAGCATGCGAAGTGTTGATCCACCAGCATCAAAAACTACTACCCGAAATTCATGCTTCATCCATTTATTATAGGAATTAACTATCTAGCTAGAACTAACTAGCATTTTAAGAGTGAAAAAAGAAGAGATTAAATTCATAGGTGGTATTTATATTGATATCCTCCTCTCTGAATTGGTTATCGAATTACAGGGTGGCAGGATGCAGGAGCAGATTGACAATACATAGAACTTGTTTTCGAAGAACAATTCGCGTTTATTTTAAAGACTTGATTTGTACGCCCGACCGGTATGGTCGGGTGCCAGTTGATTGACAACTGCAGAACACTGACATCTAGCGCCTCAAGACAGTCGCGGCAAAACGTAAATTAAAGAAAATAAGTTGCACCAACATGAAATGGAGCAACTGTCATAACAAATAAAATGGCATATGCAAACGCCGTGTAATATTATATAATTAAAACTAACATTATTAGATTGTGCATGTCAGGCGAGCGAACAAAAATAAGACACAAAAGATCGCTTTTCGAGGCTTTACGGCATCACCCTGAAAGAGCTATATCGAGCTGATATGAATATCTTATAAATTCACTTGCTTATGCATATTGTAATGAAACCAAATCAACGTTTTGTAAACAGATAAATATATATTATTTTTTAAATCAGAGCCAGTATAGAAATTTAGTGAAGAGTTTTTAAGAGTTTCCCGCAGAAAAAATACACTTTTAGTATCCGGTTACACTGTCCATTTAGTGATCGCCAATGACTGTTCCATTTCTCCAGCTGAGAGTTTGCTTTAGAGATATAATCATCATCATTTTTATTCTTGTAGGTTCTTGGAGAAATCCCAGCAGCGGCCTGGGCCGAGCGAACGCCCCCGTGGACTCCCGACCGACGCAGCTCAACTTCTCCACAGTAGCCATAGTGCCCGTCAGCGATGACGTTCCGCTAACAGCGTTCACCTACGAACTCTACCACTCGCTGTGCGCCATCGGTGAGTTCACCACTTACACACTAACATCCTCCTCTCTCAAAGAGAGGGGCGTGAGGACAGGATGAGGAGCAGGCCAGCAGACAAACACTTTATTTTAGAAGCGCAGATTATATTTACTTTAAAAACATTACAAGCTTTGTGACCACGCGGGTTCACATGCCCGCGTGGCCGCAATGCGACCTTGCCAATCCAAAGGGTGGGGACCGACTCCGGCCGTCCGCACTTCCGCGGCCCATGCTCGGTCACCAGAGCCGCCGGTGGCAAAACTATGTAACTAGCCCCAATATGGTCACATGCATAAAGGTATGGCAAGCGACAAAAATACAAGATGAAAGATTGTTTATCGAGGTTTTCGGTACCAGTTAGCAAGGGCTACATCGTGCTGATGTCAACACATATAGGAGAAATTGGACAGATGGCGATATTGATTCTGAAGTTTCATCTGTGAATTCTATGACGCTTACCATGTAATATATGGTTAAGCGCTGCATGTGGAGTGTTGATCAGCCAATGTCACAGACTACAATCTGACATTCACGCATCATCCAATTATTACAGGAATTCACTGTGAACGGACGGTGAGGCGACTTTCGTTCACTACCAATTTCGACTGGCATTTGATGAGTGAGGGATCAAATTCACACCAATATATTTTAGAGCTTAGAAAACAATTTTTTTTATCCTCCCTGGGTTATTGATCCCATGACCTTCGGTTTTGGCAAGCAAACGCCTTAACCACTGAGCTATACTCTCCAGCATTGGGTATATCTGATACTTTATGATGGATTGTTATTAGTTAGCCGAGTGTTGATGTGTTGAGTGTGGATTTCAGGTCCGACGCTACGACTGACGTCAGAAGTCATCAGGAAGATGTTGGGCATCAGCATCATGGATCCCAACAACGAGTACCGCCTCAGCTCCTGGCTGGCGCAGCAAGAAGACAAACACAAGGTACAACTCATCAACATGGATATATTCTTCCCATATCCGTTCCATATCTGGAACACATGGTATCCACATATAGCTATCGCCGTATAGTTGCCATTGTCAACCTTGACCACATAATCTTAATCCTTTGGTTAATAAGCGTCAAATATTCGACGCTCATCTTAACAATTTTTTTTAAGGTTTATATATCAACCACCTATGGTTTTTTTTTGTATTCCATAAAAAAGGTTTGGACCTTTGATATTTGAATAATATTAGTTTGAAACATATCGTACGTATTCATACTTCAAGCTTTTAAAATGTGTTGTTAGAAAGTCATCATAAATAAGTGATGCATCAATTGGATCCTTTGGTTACTAAGCGACTCATCTAAACACAGGTTGACAGTAATAAACATTTATTATTTACATCATATATGATCTCAAAATCAAAATTTGACTTTTGATATTTTATTTTTTGATGTAGGTAAATATTTTTTTATTGGCAAATATAATTATTATTGATTCAATTTTTATTTGCTTAATCTAAAGTATGAACTGTTTGGAATGAACTTTATTTTTATTTTTACAATCTAGCATAAAGAAGATTAAAATTATGTTAAATTTTTAAAGTACTAAAAAATGCTCTAAAACCGACTAGTCTTTTTCGCAAGTTCGCTAAGAAAATTCTTAGTAACCAAAAAGTTAAGGAGCAGCTCAACTTGATGGATTTATTTGAATATTTTAATCTGACCTCATGTCATCCATATATCAAATACTTTGTATTGTATTTGATATATGGATGTGTAATATATTTATGTGTTTTTTATCTTGGTAACCTCTTGTCTTGGTAACCTCAAAAACCGTCAAAGCCATATTGATACTGTAGGTTCAATTGATCCTCCCGTAGGTTTTTGTTATAGGTAGATTCTGCTAGGTGGTGCTGGTGCATCATAAACAATGTTCAGTGTGATCCATGTTAAATCAAGGGACGAAATATTTATCTAATTAATATTGAAATGGATCTCAAAATGAAAGCTAAAAATATGTTTTATTTTCCGACAAATAGCCTTGAAACTATTATAATATTATGCGTCTTTATATGGCTTTTGATTCATTTTGCAGGTGGCTTTGTATCAATGTGATCCCAGCTTCACGCAGTGGACCCAGCGCTGTGTGAGACAAGCTGACTGCATCCTCATCGTTGGACTCGGAGACAAACAACCCAGTATGGGAAAGGTATAGAAAAGTATTTCATTAACCTTCTTAGCCCTTTTGGCGTAAATTTACATCATCTAGCTTTTTTCTTCTTTCTTCATGTAAATGTTAGAAAATTTCTGTAAGGTTATTAAAATGATAATATTTACTCTCCATGTTTGTCATTTTTCTGTATTCTCCATTGTTATTATTTCGTTTCTTTTTTAACTACTTATTTTCGCCTGTGTTCTTTATAATATTACCTATCATTTTATCTTATTTTTGTATAATCTTTATATTCTTTTGAGTTTTCTGTAATGTCACACCTCTGTATAATGTTTCAATGTTTGTATTGTTCTCTATAAATTTAGAACATTTTTTCTGTTAAATAAATAATGGCAATACGATAAAAATACTCACTATTCTGTATATATATTAGACTTTCTTAAAACGAAGCAACTCTAAATAAGTTAATATTTATTGTACAAAAAATGTGTAATTAAGCTTGGTAAAAAACTAATATGACTGCGGTGATGTGTTTTTCAGATCGAGAAGGAGATCGAGCGGTTGGCCATCCGCACGCAGAAGGAGCTGGTGCTGCTGCACCGCGAGGGCGGGCCGCGCCCTCGCGGCACAGTGGACTGGCTGAACATGCGCGCCTGGGTGTCGTCTCACCATCACGTGCTCTGCCAGAACCGCATGTTCACCCGCAAGAGCCAGTACAGAATAGTGAGTATACCTATTGATATCCTCCTTTCTTATTTAGACATCGGTTTACTGGATGAAGGATGCAGGATCAGGTTCACAATACAAACACTTGTTTCTGTTTCACATATTACGCTTTGATTTGTCAAATCGCCTGTTATAGGGACGCCCTTAGGCGCTCCCATGACGGTGGCGGGCGCGTTTCGACTGACTGCCCGCTCTGACATTTAGCGCCGCCAAATCATCGCGGCAGACATCCGAAGTAATTATAACAGTGGCAAACATGAAATGGACCAACTGTCATAACAATCAAGATGGCGCATGCAAACGCCGTTCAACATTATACAATTAATCGTGAGTTCGTCTCTTATTTGATGGTCATACATGTATGTGTCGTTATTTTGTAATGCAGTTAGCAGGACTAGTTATGTAAATATCGATCGGGATCTAACCCATGTTACCATCGATCGGGGTAACCAAGTCTTTATCGAAAATACATGTCAATGTGCCTCGGAAAAAAGTTAGTGTGTTGTTAATCTGCTCCTCATACTTCCACCACGCAATCCGATAATTATCCCCGCGACGTAAAGTCGTTTCTCCCGTAGAGAGGAAAATGTTAGTTGATATCAAGGGTAAATTGACTAAAGCCACGACTGTTGAATTTATTAAAATAAAAATTATAGCATGCGTTAATGAAATGACTTGATACTAAACCACGACTGGAAAAGAACGGTCATAAAGCAGGACCGACTCAAATTTCGACCAGTCATCAAGTGGAGTAGGCGACAGACTGCCAAGGCCACAGAGAAGCTTGCTGCAACTAAATATTTTTAATTTTTAATTAAGGGTTAATGTTATAAATGGTTAATATTTTTGCTTGCAGTGTGAGCTGTACAACAAGGTGCTGATGTCTGAGGCCTCCGTGCACTCCGACTTCTCCCGCCTGGCGCGCTGGCTGACGGGCACCTCGGTGGGGCTGGTGCTGGGCGGGGGCGGGGCACGCGGCGCCGCGCACATAGGCATGATCAAAGCCATACAGGTGACATGCCACATCTTACTTCAAGCAAATTGACGGAGTGTGGAATGCGAGTGTGTAGTGTGATCGGGAAGGGAATATCCGAACATTTATTTTTATTTTTTATGTAAACACATACAGGAGAATACCGACAGATGGTAATAGTAATTCTGAAGTCTCATCTGGAGAAGCGCAACTGAGGGGAATACTTGGATTGCACCGAAAGAGGACCTAGCCCCTGGACATGACCAAGGGTGGAATATATGAAGGTCCCTTAACAGACTTCGGACCGGAGTATGCAAGACGAGGACACAAATGAAAGCCTGGCAGTTTTACAGCAGCCGAATTTACCGACTGAATATGAGTGCGGCGTGGAGCAGACCCTGCCACACCTTCTGGAGTGTGCGCTGTGCCCGAATAGCTGCACCCAGGAAGACCTGATGATAAGCCAGAAGTAACGCCATCGACGTCGCCCACTTCTGGGCAGACAGGATCCGACCCTGTTGTTTCCGACACGATTATATATATCTGTAGAATTCTATGACGCTTACCATGGTGTATATGGCTAAACGCTGCACATATTTGTTAGAGTCATGCAGGTAAGGTTACATCAAGCTAATCACACAACTTCTTTAGAATTGATAAAGGAAAGAAAAAACTTTATGGACATGACTCTTGCCTGTCCCTGGGCTACCACCCTGCAAGATGTCGAAATTCATATTGGTTCCCAGTTTTTTTTTTTCATGTAAACACATACAGGAGAATACCGACAGATGGTGATAGTAATTCTGAAGTCTCATCTATAGAATTCTATGATGCTTAACATAGTGCATAAGCGCTGCATGTGGAGTGTTGATCCGCCAACGGCATAGACCACAGACCGAGATTCACGCATCATCCTTTATTATTGCAGGAATTTACTATGAATGGGTGGTCTTCACGGGACAATTTTCGTCTACAACCAATTTTAATTAATAGGCTATGACTGGCATTTTACGGGTGAAGGATCAAATTCACACCAACTGGTATTTTAAGCTCGAAATCGATTAAAAATCCTTTTTTTTAAATCTCCATCTGGGGATCGAACCCACGACCTTTGGCTTGCCAAGCAAACGCTTTAACCATCGAGTTATGACCGCCGGCATGAACATAGAGGGTGTGAATATTTTTTATCGGATTCCAAACATAAATGAAAATATATAACACTGAATTTTGTCACTGGGAATTTAATTTACAAGTATGTTTTAATTAACATTTGTACAATATAAAATTTATAATACAAATTGGTTTAGTTAATTTATTAACGGATTTTCGAGCTTAAGTTCAGTAAGCATGAGACTTTAAAATTTAAATAAACTTTTGTAATTGATTTGACAGCGGGTTGCGGAGTTACGTCGGTAGTTTTGACAGTGAAGCCGGTCAGTGATCTGGCAAGAGACAGCCGAAGGTCGGAGAGTGCTGTTGACGATTTGCGAAAAAAGAGCCAATCCAATGTAGTACCTTTTATATGTAGGGCCTCCCTCCGGCAACACTCCGGCACACCAGGCAACATCTACTGTGATTGGTCGACATCTATGGGACATATAATACAAACATTAATAGCAAGGCATAGGTAACAGAAAGTGTACAATGGATCGATCTGTCCATGACCAATTGCTCGTCGAGTCGAGACTTTTCAAATGTGAATGATTTGTTGTGATAATTTTCCAGGAGGCCGGTATTCCCATTGACATGGTAGGCGGAGTCAGCATTGGAGCCTTTATGGGAGCTCTGTGGTGCAGCGAGAAGAACATCACGACTGTCACGCAGAAGGCCAGGGAGTGGTCCAAGGTATCACCCGTCTCCTTTTCCTCTCTTATGTTTTTTTTACATACTGGACAATACTGATAGATAGTGATATTGATTCTCAAGTTTTTCATCTGTGAATACTAGACGCTTACCATTTCACATATGGATAAGCGCTGCATGTAAAGTATTGATCCGCCAACGTCGTTGACTACAACCCAACATTCACGCATCACCTTATTAATACAGGAATTTACTATGAATGGGTGGTCTTCACAGGAGGACTTTCATTTACCTCAAATTTTGATTAATATGCTATGACTGGCATCTGGATCTCTCAAGAAACAGATAAATATACAATTGCAATCTCCCTAACCCACACACAAACACAACATGTTGATATCTGATTTATGATTACATCGAAGACCTTGATATACAATCTTTCGTCTCTTATTTCTGTGCGCTTGTCGTACATGTATGTGTCGCCATATTGGCATTTTGGACAAGTCCGGTCACGGGAGTGACGTTAGTTAGATAGATCGCCACTTGCGGCGCTGGGCGACAGCTCGTCACGAGCGCGCTTAGTCGTGAGCCGACGGTGGCGAGATCGCATTGTATTGTGGCCCGGTCTGAATGCTGTGGTCCACGCTAGATGTTTGTAAAGTTATCAAAATATATATGTCAATGTGCTTCAGTAAAAGTCTTTGTGTTGTTCATCTGCTCCTCATTCTGCCAACCACGCGACTGAATAACAACCTTAAATTAGAGAGGCGGATGTTAATGTGTTTCCAAAATGCAGCATCCAGCCGTCCTGTCTGAACATCAAGCGTATTACGTTTTCTTAAAAAATGTATATTATCAAATAAACTCTTATAGTTGGTTTTAGGTGAGGCACACTTTGGCGCTGGAATTTAAACTGCTTCGTCTTTACCTTTTGCCTTTTGAATGTTTTCAGAAAATGACCCAGTGGGGTCGTCAGCTGCTGGATCTGACCTACCCGGCGACCTCCATGTTCACCGGCCGCCATTTCAACACAACGATCTACAGCACCTTCGAGGACCTTCACATCGAAGACCTCTGGCTGCCCTACTTCACCGTCACCACCGACATAACCTCCAGCTCCATGCGCATACACAGATACGGTGAGTCCTTCCCGCATGCCGCCATTTTGTTACAATCTTGATCATCAAAGACACGAGTGGATTGAGGTGTTAGGTTAGATTTTTTAGAGTGTAGAACCCACGACCTTTGCAAGCCAAAGGTCGAGGGTTCGATCATCGACGTAGATAAAAAAAAATGTTTTCTGAGCTCTAAAACACGGTTGGTGTGACATCTTCATCCACTCGTGTCAATTATATTTATGCCATTTACTTCAAATGTCTATAAAAATACTGAAAGACAGAACTATTTATTTATCAATGCAGTAGGTGCTATGTTTATTGAGTTCACTGTTTATTTATGATAGTAAATTGCTTTATCGATTACAAATATTTAAAAAAAATAATTGTGCATAGTTGGAAGTTAGCATGTAATTTCTTGAACTGAGTATGGGAGTCCTTTGCTGTAAAAAACCTTACCTTGCTGGTATACACACCAAAATAGTTTTAATGTCATTTTATGATTCATGGTAAGCACCATAGAATCCACAGATGAGAGTTCTTCATCACTATCACGATTAGTCTAGTGGTTAAAGCGTTTGCTTCTCACTCAGACGCTGTCGGTTCGCATCCCGTCCAAGCTCGATTTTCTTAAATCGTTTTGAATAATTCTAAGCTCTTTACATACCCCTGGTAGAGTCGAGCCACCTCTTAAGGGCAAAATAAAAATTGTCCAGGCCTCTGGAGCGTAAGGTCGATCACCCGATCTCCTTAAAAAATGCTGATTGTTGAACACCTAAATATTCTACCACAAAGTCATCAACCCTGAAGAAGACCCCTACACACACGGCTAAATTTAAAAGTCACAATACCAAATCTGGTCTTGAAAACGTAAAAAGTAATTTTTACTTGCTATTTATACATTTTTTTAAACTCTTACAAATGATCACATTATTTGTTTTATTTATCAGTTCTTATTAAATTTACAGTGAACAATAAACAGTACCTACAATTCTATATACAGTGGCACCTTGACATATAAGTGCACCCCAACATAGTAGAGTTTTTTGAGATACGAGCCATTTTTTGCTTTGAAATATGAGCAAAATTTGAGATACGAGGCAAACCACGCATCACGCTTTCCTGCGTGAGAAACCCCCGGCCACGGTCAGAGAATCAGTTATCAGTGTGCTCTCGCTCTCAAAGCATCTTTGATAAGGTGTTCTCGCGTTTTGTGACTTTTGTAAATTTTGCTTTGAGATACGGGTAATTTGAAATACGAGCAAGGTTGCGGAACGAATATGTCGAGGTACCACTGTATTTTGTATTCATTTTTAAATTTGTTTTTTAATACTCAGATATTTCAATCTGACACATTTTTTTTTTTATTATAATAAATTATTTTAAATATTCATTTTTATTTTAACATAAAAAGTATCAATATTTAACTCCTAGTTAGCCTGTGAAATTTTTTCATTCCCCTAGCATTTTATTTTTAAATAATATTTTTTCATTATCGGCAATTCTAATAATTACTTCTCAAAAAAACATTTTGATATGTATATATTTTTTGGGTATAATATGTCTTGTCAATATATCGAAAAAAAACTAAATTAATCACTTATAAAATTTAATTTTTTTTTTGGAATAATTAATTTTTATTCAAAATGGCAAGAAAACCTCATTTTTCTAATATTTTTTTTAATATTTTTTTTTATTATAGTAATAATGATATTATTTATTCATAATTAAATAAAAATAGCCATATCGTCATTTAAATTGTTTTGTATATATTTATATTCTGGGGTTATGGTTTTAAAATTTAAATATATTTTTCATAAAAAGCAATAACTTTGTGGTCAGACATGATTAAAAATAAACCAATTAAAATTTGTTTATAACCACTTGGTTTACATTTTATTGTCTACTAGTTTTGGTAGCACCCTCTACCATCTTCAGGACAACACAACAACTAAACAATAAATACAGAAAATAGATAAATAGACAATCAGTGGGGGTGGGAGTAGGAGTGAGGACAGACCCTGGATTGGCCAGGGGAATGAATCGATTTACTGGAAACATCTAGAATTGGACTAAAGTCGTCTCCGTTCCCCTGGCCTATCCAGTGTCTGCCCTCACTTCTACTCCAACCCCCACTGATTAACTATTTATCTATATTTCTGTATTTATTGTTAAGTTGTAGTGCTGTCCTGAAGATGGTAGAGTATGCTGCCGAAACTAATAGACAATAAACTTTAAACCAAGTGGTTATAAACAAGCTTCAATTGTTTTATTTTCAAATAAAATTAATTTAAATATTTTGAAAACATTACAAATGTATGCAATTTCATTTAAAAAAATAACAAAATCACTGTTTTCTAAAATAATTATACCATAAACAAGGTAACACTATCATAATAACAATAAAAATATTTTTTTATTTCATGAATTCAATATCTTTTTATCATATTATTTATTAATGAGGCTATGTAAGTTGATAGCTTGCAGAAAAAAAATCAAATCTTAACAGAATTGTTTCCATTTTTTTCATAGGTATAATGTTTAAATGTTTCTTGTGTCTGTTTTTGTCTAGTAATGTATGTTTGTAAAGGTGCAAGGTCCACAAGCATTTTGAGGTTACCCGACATCCCGATGCTTTACATGTTGGGATGCCATTTTAAAATTTATTTTTCTGCATTATCATTGTCATGTCCTTTATTTTGTTATTTAAATATTTTCATTACGTGTCGTCTTTTGTATAAAACGAATGACTAACTTTTATTTCTTAATATTAACAAATTGTGTCATTGATTATTTTTCTACATATCTTGAGAGTATGCGTCTGTCATTTTTTTTTTATTTGCATCTTTTGTTTTGGAAAAAAAAAAACAACAAACAATAATACAATATATTTTGAATGCTGTCTCAATTTTCGTCATTATTTTTTTCTGTTAAAAAAATGACATACTCATGCTCTGAGATGTATAATACATAAATGAACTGTCAATTATTAAACCCTTTAATCTATTAACCATTTCAACACGGTCATATCTCATGAAATATAATGTCCCATAGGCATTGTCGTTGAAATACATGTTCCTTAAACTGCTAAACCATTGAAATAACCATTCGTTTCATATTTATTAATGGGTGGTTGAATGCTTAGCAAATAAGCAGCTAATCTTTATAACTTTCTAGGTTCTAGACGTTTTTTATAAAATAATATATGATATTTATAACAATAGTTACTACCAATTTGCCCTGTCCTTGAATACGCCAGCCACCTTTGAGTTGGAGTCATATATTACTTTCTTAGCAAAATATTATGAGTCAATTAAGTATAAAGCCAGTCTCGCATTCAAAAAACTAAGTTTGTTATATAGATCACTGAGGTATTTCACCGACTGGCAACTTCTTCTATATAAAAGACGAATCCTCCCTATCCTTGAATACGGCAGTCTCCTTTGAGTTGGAGCCCCATAATACCGTCTAAATTTAATTGACTCGCCTCAAAGAAGAGCAATTCGTTTGATAAACAATAACACTCTTACGACTAACCTGCAATCAATGGAACACAGGCGTAAGATTGGTTCTCTTAGTCTTTTCTGCCGTTATTACCACGGTCACTGCTCTCCGGAACTTAAAGAATTCATTCTTCCTGAACCCACCCACAACAAACAAACTTAAAAACATCTATACACAGCTAATGTATGTCGAGCAAGAACTGACAGTTTCCAAAATTATTTCCTAAATGCCACTAGTATACTGTGGAATACTCTTCCGGTATCTGTGTTTCTTTCTTCATACAATGTGGCGATTAACACGCACACAAACACAACACACATTTCTTGCATATAGCGTCCAGCCATCGGTCTCAACCGATTATGCTTTTCTACATACAATTGTATAAGGGTTATACAAATTGACGTCACACAGCTCTGTAGAGCTGTCATTGTCCATGCCTTGTCCCAGAACATCTATGCCCATAGTCGTAGAAGCCATCACCTTTTAATTTTATTTGATTTTTCTTACTGCGGTATTGCTATGGTTATAAATATTATATATACATAAAAATAATTAATCATTCATTAATTAAAAATTAAATAAATACATTTTTTTTTAATTCATAAATATTTTTATATCAATGTCGTAATTTTTTTTAACAAGTATCTTTATTGTAGTAATAATTTAATAATTTCCCACATCCCTCAATTTAATTTTCATATATAATTTGATTTCTCTCTCTCTTTCAAATCATCCAAAGCACACATTTTAATTATATAATAAAAAAAAAATCATCCCATCGAATGTGTCAGTTTCAAATTACGGGGAAAATGGCTGCACCGATTATGGCAACACTTTTGCTATAATAGGGTGCGACTATTTTGTTTTTTATATTCACTGTGAACTATTTTTTGGTGGAAGGATTGTTTTGGGCTTGTTAAATAATATTTTGTTGTTGTTTCCAGCACCGTGACTCACTGTTTGGATCCAATGTTTTTTTTTTCCACTTGGATATCATCATGATATCACTATCCACTCCATTCATTCGATGGCTTCACTGAACAGCCATATACTTTTTTTTTTCAAAAATACAAAGGAACAAGATTGTCTATTGATAACCTTAAAATGATCGCAATATCAATTATTAACAAAAAAAAAAAAAATTTAAATTAAATATTGATTAAAATTTCTAAATTTAATCATTTTCTGAGTTAAATAAAGTATAAATATTAAATTGTTGCCTAATGGAAATATTCAGTACAAATTTGAAAATTTTGAATTTTACTTTTTTTTTCAACTGTCAATTTCTGTACAAGAATGTATAGAAAATATGCTTCAATGTTGTTTTTTCTATTTTTTGTTTTATTTTAAAGGTTTATGCGATCATGTTAGGGTTACTAACAAAATGGAGGGTTTTCGAGTAAAATTCCGGGAAATCGCTTGTGATTGGTTACATCAGCTAAAAAGTGTTGATTTCTACGTTTATCATAAACGTCGGATTAGATGTGTGTTTTAAATATTATATTCCTTTAAATATTTATTATATATACATATATATATATATATATTTACTATCCCCCCTTCGTTTTTTTGAAATTACATTTATATATATTATGACTAACAAACAACCGAAAGACGGTATGATGCTTGACCTTGCTGTGTAGAATTATTTAAATTTATTTTATTATTTCAAGGTAGCTTGAGATTAGACTTTTTTAGGTGTAGTTATGAGTTTATTGTATGAAGCTTTATGCATAATAAAATATATTAAATATCTGCTTTTTTGATGCTTTCTGCAATGGTTCCGTCGCATTTCGTTCCCTGACAATTCGTTCAATGATTCATTGGGAACGACGTGGAGCGCATTTGACGTCCGGTGCACGGGACATTTAGTGCATGGGTCAACTGGTGCATTGGATGTCTAACCTAACCTTACAATATCTAAGTTATTTCGTTAAAGAAACCTGTAGATCTCTGGACTCAACTCGACAAATCTTTAAGTTATGTAAAATTAGGTTAGGTTAGCGAGACATCCACCTCACCAGTTGTCCCGTGCACTAAATGACCCGTGCACCAGTTGTCCGATGCGGCCCACGTCGTTATCGATGAATGGTTGAACGAATTGTCCGGGAACGATAGGTCGTGACACCTTCTGCAAGATATTGGTGCTGGTGCGTGTGCTTTTTTTTACCCATAAAACTGAATTTTACATCTCATCATAAAAATTCAAATATTTCATGATTGCACAATTCTTCTAATATTTTAAAGAAATTTTTGTTTTATTGATTTGAAACAATTCATTCCATTATTTGTTACTTATTTCAAGAATATTCCATATTTAAAAATAAATAAAAACATATCAACTTCTAATTACATATGCAAGAAATTTGCTTAAAATTAAAACTATTAATGACCTTTTTTACGCATCTCACATAACCAGAATATTATAATGTTAATTTATAAAAATGAATTTATTAGTTTTACTTCACATTTTTATTTTTGTCACTTTTTTTTCTCATTCTTTGAACGACTCATCGGTAATGACGTGGGGCGCGCTGAACAACTGGTGCACTGGATGTCTCGCTAACCTAACCTAACAATTTTTCCATTGATTGTAGAGTCCAGAGATCCATAGGAATCGTTAACGAAATAATTTAGGTTAGTTTAGGTTAGCGAGAGGATGTCTCGCTAACCTAACCTAAGTTATTTCAGTTACGAGACCTATGTATCTCTGGACTATATAATCAATGGAAAAATCCATAGGTTAGCGAGACAGCCAGTGCACCAGTTGTTCCGTGCGCCAAATGTTCCGTGCACCAGACGTCCAGTGCGCCCCACGCCGTTAGCGATGAGCCATTAAACGAATTGTCTTGGGACGATAGCTCGCGACACCATTCACACAAGCATACAGAGAGTATGTAACAGAGCATTTCATTCCTTACCTTTCCTTGCTTTATCGACAGCGCTTTGCTTGAAACGAATATTTGTCAAAAATGGGCAATTTCATGATATGACCTTGTGTATTACATCCTTCTTTGCACTTATTTAACTCTTCTCAACATCATTTACCTCAATCCAAGACTTGTCATCAATTTATTGTATTATTATTTAAATATATACTTTTTATTTTTGCATAAACACTAAAATATCGATATTGTGGCTTTTGGGTTTAGCCGTGTGTTGCGAATTATTTAGATCCTATATTTCTACCGCCATTGCATCTTCTTCAGGGTCGACGACTTTGTGATGAGTTAATGTCTTGAGGTAGTTCAGCCGTCAGCTTAACATACCTCCACGAGTGTCGTGATGAGTATGTTCTAATGAGCATACCTCCATGAACGTCATGTCGGACTATGGTTGTCCATTAATTGGACATTAATTCATCAAAAAGTTGTCAACCCTGAAGAAGATCCCTGCAATGGCGGTTGAAATATTGGATCTAGATAATTCGCCATACCCACGGCTCAACCCAAAAGCCACAATACCAATAATCTGGGCGTGAAAACCTAAGAAGTTATTTAACTGAAATATCGAAATTACATGATTTATGGGACATTCAAATAATTTTATTTATTCTATTGAGAATGCGTTATTGAAAAATAAAAAAAATGCCATAACCAAAATTAAATCTGATTAAATGATTAATTATTTATTTAATTAAAACATAAGCTATTTAAAATATATATATTTTTATAAATAATGGATTTTAATTTTAGATTTAATTTAAAAATATTATTTTTTTCAATTTCATACATGTTTTAAATAAGCATCTCTTAAAATTTATTAAAAGTTTAATTTTTCACAACAATAATAGTAAATTATTTTTTTTTAGATTTTTTTTCTTGTAGTCTCTAGAGCATGATTAGTTTATCTTGGATTTTATTGCTGGTTTTGCTATCTCTTTAAATTAATTATTTTTATTTTACACTTTGCAATATTTGTCAAAAATACAGTGGTATCTTGACATACGAATGCCCCAACATACGAGTTTTTTGAGATACGAGCAATCGGCTTAGCAAGAAACACCCTAAAAAAGTCGCAGCTGGTCGTGCAGCGGAGCTGATTAATGACACTTTGAGATACGAGTAATTTGAAATACAAGCAAGGTTGCGGAACGAATTAACTCGTATGTCGAGGTACCACTGTATATATATAAAAATACACCTTTTCAAATTAATATACTGCCAACTCTCTTATAGCATCAGATATTATCTCAAGCCCCTCAAGGCCTGAACCATTTGGTCGTAAGGGGTGGCTTAAAATAAAATGTACACTATAAAGGGAACTGTGTTAAAAACGTTATTTTGTTGTAACGTTGTATTAAGCATCCTAAAGTCTTTAAAGTAATTGTTATAATCAAGTCTTTATCATAGATTCATTCAGTCACATATGACACAGGGCATTTTGCCACTATATGTAAATTGAGGGGATCAAGGTCCAAAACAACAAGTATCGAGGAATTTGCGGTGTGTGAAATTCTATGTATTCTATGTATGTCATCTTGGCGGTACCAACTGCCAAGATGACAGTTGTACCAACTGACAATGGGCCAACTGTCATAACAATTATTTTGGCGTATGCAAACACCGTTTAACATTATGTAATTAAACTAACATTCGATGTAGATGTCAGGCAAGCAAACAAAAATAATAGTTTGTGTATATATAATAGTAAAAATAATAATAATATGACATTCATTGTATTTATATTACTTTTATAACTGCTCAGTCGTGTTTTAAATTTGGGTATAAAAAGGGGTCTCGCATTAAATAAATTAATACGAACTCAACTCCAACTTATCCTCAGTGCCGGAATCTTGGTATTCCGGCATCACCATTTAGCTGATGCTGTAATTTCGGAACCGTGACCTCGGTTCTGGAACAAACTGCTTTTTAAAAAATCGCCGCACACATTATAAGAAAAATCTCTAGAAATGTAAACTATAAGAGAGTTGGCTGTAATAATGTATATATATTTGAAATGTTAGGCTTCGTCGGGTGTCTAACCCGACGCCACTCGCATGACAAGTCATCCACTGGACCGCACCTAAAAATTTCAGATTGCCATTTTTTTTTGCAGTTTTTTTTTCGCAATGCTAAGCTATTTATATAAATTTATCAAAGACACTTATTACTAATGGAAACAAGAAAAAAACTGTAATTCCTTTTAAGAAATCACATTTTTGTAAGGCAGTGAACGTGTTAATATTGCGCAATATTTTATCACAAATGACTTTATTCCATTTCTATTGATGGTACATCAGTGAATACACAATCAATTTCATTATTACGTAAAGAAAATAATGAAATATTGTACAATATAACTGTTAGTTTAGTTCTTACCTTAGGTTTAATAAATAAAAATATTTATTTAGTTTTTTTTTTGAAAATAATTTTAGTAAATCGTCTGTTCAAAAACAAATTATTTATATTAGGTGTACCGGAAAAAAAAATGATTTTTTTAATAAAAAATTGGTGCATTTATAATTGGTAATGTATTTATATTTTTGTGTATATATTTATATTTTTATATATATATATTTATATATATTTATATATTATAAAATTATATATATAATGCATCAAATATATTATTATCAATTATATATATGTATATATATATATATTAAAAATATTAATTTAATATAAAAAATCGATGTTGCCAGATATTGGGAAAAAATAATTTGACGTCGCTGACACGAAGAAGAAGAAGAATATTAAAAATTGCCGGATTTAAATTTTTTAAACCACCAATGGCATTTACGATAATTCAAAATATCTCCCAGTAAATCACAAATTTGTAGCACGTGTTGCACTTTCTTTCTTCATGAAATGGTAAAGCATAATATTTCGAATAGATTCCTCATTCGGTACAAAGCTCTCCATTGTAGAAAGGGTTGTAATTTTTTTTGTTTAAAAGTCCTAGTACACTCCAGGTATACGTAATCAGAGAAACAACACAGAACACGTTGCAAAAGTTCGACTGCCGAAGCACATCTGACCACTCAAAACCACTAAAAAAAAACGACATTCTTTTCCGGTACACCTATTATATAATGAAATAATAGATTGAAATTGCATACATTTACAATTGAATAACGTTAAATTTTTGAGGTCATCATTATAGGATGAGGATAATTTCCCAACATCCTTAAAAAAACATATTTTACCCCATCACACCGTGAGTACACTATACAGTGGTACCTCGTCATACGAGTTTAATTTGTTCCGCAACCTTGTTCGTATTTCAAATTACTCGTATCTCAAAGCAAATTTCCCCATTGAATTTAATTGATCGAAAAGATGCTTTGACAGCGAGAGCACACTGATAACTGATTCTCTGACCGTGGCCGGGGGATTCACGCGGGAAAACGTGACACGCGGTTCGTGTGATTCGATTGCTTGTATCTCAAATTTTGCTCGAATTTCAACGCAAAAAATCGCTCGCTCGATGGCTTGTATCTGAAAAAACTCGTATGTTGGGGCTCTTTATGTCAAGGTACCACTGTATGATATGTTCTTGTTGAGTGAATTCTATGCTTCATATGATGGAATTTCGTGAGGACCATATCCTCCAGCAAGGGGGTGAATATGAAATGATATAACTTCTTAGGTTTTCACGGCCAGATTTGATATTGTGGCTTTTGGGCTTAGCCGTGTGTGGCGAATTTCTTCTATCCGATATTTCGACCGCCATTGCAGGGTATTTCTTCAGGGTTCATGACTTTATTGTGAGTCAGGAGGTAGCTTAGCCGTCAGCCTAACGTACCTCCACGAGCGTCATGACGGCTTGATTCTCAAAACAGCATGGCTTCCGCCTCTAGCACATACTCAAAAACCTGTACAGACAAGCAAGGACAACCACAGTCCGACATGACGTTCGTGGAGGTACTCTACGTAGAACATACCCACCGTACACGATTACTCGACATGACCCTGAAGAAGACCCCTGCAATGGCGTAGACACGGCTAAAGCCACAATATCATGAAATGAATTGCTCTCTTGCATACGTTTATGTAAACAAAAAAATTGCAGCGAGAACATTAATCTTCATATGATAGAAATTCACGACAAGCGATATGCTCCAACTAGGGGGCAGATAAAGAGTAATGTGTTGTTATCCTGCATGCGTTTACGAAACAAAAATGATTTAGTAAAAAATGACGGGGGAAAGATAAAAAATTTAAATTTTGATTGATTAAAAATTCTTGTATGAATTAAATAATGTCGGCCATCTTATTTTTGATGTGAAAAATAAAATGGCGGCTCGCGTTTGGCAGGGTCTCTGTGGCGCTACATCCGCGCGTCCATGTCCCTCAGTGGCTACATGCCGCCGCTGTGCGACCCCACGGACGGGCACCTGCTGCTGGACGGCGGTTATGTCAACAACCTCCCAGGTAAACACACACACAGCCATCTTGTCAATCATCTAAACAAGGTGGAGTCTCCGGCAGGTATAACCAATCACAAGCGACACCGCCCCCGAAATGAGTGAGTTTATGAATACATCTCACGTAAATTATATTTTTTATGTATAATTTTCATTGTAATTTGTGCGAAATTTATGTTTTTTTTTTCATAGATACAAAAATATTTTTTTTATTAAAATGTGGCAACTATTTTTTTGGCAGTTTTTAATTCAATTGATTGGCAGGAATTATTTAGCAAACGGTCAGTAATGAATGCCTAAAAAGTTAAGTAAAAGAAACTCTTTTGGCATTATAAAAATATCAATCGGAAGTCAGAAAATAATAAATTGGCAGTAAATAATCAATGAATGGTAATTAACCTTTAAACGCCCAGCCTTACATCCGTATGCAGAGTCATTCCTTGGCTTAAGGTAACCAACTTAACACCCGTATCAAGAGAATTTTTTACCACTAGGCGTTTAAAGGTTAACCTTTAAACGCCTAGTGGTCCCATATGGGACCGCAAATTTGCGTCGTTCTATGCCCTAGCAGGCCAATGTTTGCAATGATTATGAAATAAACCATAATCCTGTATAGGACCATGGGGCATTGAACATAGCAAATCTGCAGTTCTGTAAGGAAACCACTGGGGGCGTGTAAAGGTTAATAATGGGTTGGGTTAGGTTTCCATTTTAAGGCTTAATTATTCATTCATTTACTATTAATTTTTACGAATATTGAATATATTATTGCCATTTTAATTTTATAACTGACCACATTCACACCGACACATTGGACACTGCCAATTTATTTAGTCTACCGCCGATTAATTTTATTTACTCCCAAAACCTTGAATTAGTTACTGAACAAAGAAATGCAGGCCTTGAAATATTGTATTATAAGAAAATAAAGCATAAAAAGTCACGAATCTCAAATTTGGCCTTGTAAAGTAAAAAAATTACTCAAGTGTTTAATATATTATTTTTAATTTCTGTTGAAATTTTTTTAAAATCGAATTTTTGATCTCAATAGTTAGTTTGCTGTTCTAATTATACTCGTTTTACGTGCGATAAGCGACAAATAGCGTTCAGGTGAAGAAATACATTGGATCCAATGGTAAGTCATGATGCTGGGATAAAAGGTAAACCTACATTGATTTTTTATACACACGATCATTATCAAATGAATATATATTTTAAATTAATTTATTAATCTTCTTTTTACAAATGTTTTAAAAATATCTTTTTGAAAAAGTTGAAACATGTCGTCGATATTTAAAATGTAGAATTTTTACTTTCAAATTCTAATGTTGGTAATGTATCGTTGTGGCGTAAAAATGATGTGTGGGCTGCGTAAATGCTAAGCGTTGGAGGTGTGGTGTTGCCAGGTGACTTATGGAGGTACTGTCGGGCTTCCATGAGCATCGCGGGCATCTTCCCTCCGCTGTGCGACCCCACGGATGGTCACCTGCTCGTTGACGGCTGCTATGTCAACAATGTGCCAGGTAAAACGACATCTTGCAGTAATCAACAAAATGTGAAGTTATGTTATTTGTATTTTTAGGGTTCATGTTGAGATCCATTTCAATATTCATTCATTTTCAATTCTCCATGTCCGCTCCCTAAATTTCTTCTTCGTGTCAGCGATGTAAATTTTTTTTTTTTGTATTATCTGGCAACATCGATAGCTCGTGTGTTGCCCAGCATTAGGTCCTGAGATGTGCAGCTTGTTGGACACACGGAGCAAGATCTTAGGTGCGAGGCGGTCTGCAGGTCTCCACATTCGCACAATAGTAGCTCTCCCTGCCGAAGCATTCCCCACCGCTCGAGGTTGTCCTTTGTTCTACCAACTCCGGTTCTTAATCTGTTCAGGGATTTCCAGTTGGGAGGCCTTCCTTTGGAGTAATGAAATCCTCTGATGCGATTTGTCGCCAAAGCTGGAGTCTCTCATTTTCAAGGCCGTATGTGAGAGTTTGTGTGGATCTCAGAAAGCTGCTTCGCGACTTAAATCTTGGTGTTGGGGATATCTGATTATACAAGCAGTGGGACAGTTGGTTGATTGCCTTACATTTCTTCGGCGCATATAACTTTTTGTCTCCATCAACTGGAGCATATGGACATCACGAGGGCCGCCATAAAACTCTGTCAGCCGCCTTGATCCTTGCCTCACACCATGTCGGCTTTGCCTCCCGTAGCTCCAGTACCTTCCAGGACGGCGAGAGCGCAGGGGCTTGAAGAAAGGCAGCTGTAGTTAATGCTCTCCTACGATATTCGTAATATATGTCCCAGCCAGATTCACCTTCGTCTCTTGACTGACTGTTGTATGGATGGCTGCCTCGTCTGCTTTCTCACCTTGTCATTCCTCACTTCCTTTCAATTTTTTGTTATTTTTAATATTTTCTTGTTTAGTTACTAGTAATACCGGCGGGTATGGTTTAATGGCAAAAGCATTAACTTACCAAATGAAAGGTCGGGTTCAATCCACTATGGAGATTAAAAAATATATACAGTGAGACCCCGCTTAACGCTGTTTCGTTTAGCGCTGTTTCGGTTTAGCGCTCTTTTATTTCAACCCGGGGATTCCCCGAAATTTTGCGCAGCGCTAGGTTTACAAATATGTATGTACATAACATATCCGAAACAGTGTAGTTTGTGTTTCTTGTTTGCAGCTAGTCTTTCTAATGAAGAGCTCAAGGAATTAACTGAGCAAGAAGAAAACAAAAATATTGATATTGGTGATTTCGAAGAAGAGCAAAAACAACTTTCGAACTTGGCGTTTGTAAAAAAGAGTTTGACCACTATTTTTAATTAATTAACGAAATTATGGCCCAATTAGTTGAAAATTATCCCAATTTTGACAGGAGTTCAAAAGCAAGACGGGGTGTTATAGATGCTTTATCCACTTATCAACAACTTCTAACAGAACGCAAAAGGAAAACGCAAACTACATTAGATGCCTTCTTGACAAAAAGGCAGAAAATTGGAAACACAGAATAAACTGAATGATCTAACTGACTTAGACTTTTATTTGTTTTTATAATTATATTCGTTTATATTGGTTTTTTTTTTCTAAGAAATAGATGTTTGGTTTTATTTTTATTAAAAAAAACATAATTATTATATTTAATACGTAACCAATTTTCTATCCAACTTCCCCTAACCCCATTATTAACATGTTAAGATGCCTCGTTTAGCGCTGTTTAGCATTACGCTCTACTTTGATGGAACGTATCCTACGCATTAAGCGGGGTCTTACTGTATTTTTGATTGACTTCTATATAGAAAGGGATTATATTATGAATCTAGAGTTGCTAGTCTTCTTGAGTTAACATTTTCTTGATGTTGCGTGATTTCCAGCGGACATAATGCGTGCGCAGGGCGCGCGTCACATCCTGGCCATTGACGTGGGGTCGCAGGACGACATGGACCTGACCAACTACGGGGACGACCTCTCCGGCTGGTGGCTGCTGTGGAAGAAGTGGATTCCCTTTGTCACCCCCGTCAAAGTGCCCAACCTCCCTGACATACAGAGTCGGCTCGCATACGTGTCGTGTGTCAGGCAACTAGAGGTTAGTTACCCAAGCTATTCCAACCTTTGTTATAAAAATTTATATACATTATAAAAAACGAAAAAAAAACGCTTTTAGCTGTTTACAAATGGACGGGTATCTCAAACAATAATTAATATTTTGACGTGTTATTTGGCACAGATGTCAGTGGTGCCAATATAAAAATAAAAAGATTAATTCGAATCGCCTAGTCCGCGAAATATTAAAAAAAAAGGTACTTTTCGCCCACAGTTGTCTATAATAATATATAGTATGTATTGATATCAGCATGATATAGTCATTACAGACTGGTGCCGAAAACCTCGGTTTGCGATCTTTCGTCTTGTATTTTTGTTCACACGTCGGGCACGCATGTGTTGTCATTTTGTAATTATTTGACAGGCCATTAACAGGAGACTACTTATAAATCGCCACTTGCGGCGCTAGGCGTCACCGACCACGGGCGCCCGGTGGTCAGTAATCAGTTGTGCGCCGACCGCGGCCAGTAGCGAGTGCGATCGGTCTGGGGCCTGAAGCAAGCAAGTTCCGCCCCGGACTGAAAGTTTGTCAGGTTTATCGAAAATATATGTGCTTCTGAAAAAGTCTGTGTGTTGCTCATCTGCTCCTCATCTGTCCACCACGTGATCCTGGCGACATGAAGTCGTTCTTCTCTTTCCTTAAGTAAAGAGGATGCTAGTATATAATAATCAAAACTTTTAGTATTGATTATGAAATAAATATTGTTTGGCATATTTCAGGAGGTGAAGTCATCAGATTACTGCGAGTACATCAGGCCGCCCATAGACAAGTACAGGACGCTGCAGTTCGGCTCCTTCGACGAGATCAAAGATGTTGGCTACCAACACGGGCGCGGGTACTTCGAGGGGCAGAGGCGCCGCGGGGCGCTGCCCGTGCTGCGGCAGGACGGCGGCCCCACCAGAGCCAAGCAGCAGCACAGCGCCAGCGAGTAAGACATCTTAATAATATGTGCTTTCCAAGCGACAGTAAGTCCAAACATTTTTTAGGTTAGAAATGGATTATGAATATTATTTTTTTCATTGATAGTTTAAGAGAAAACGAAATATTACATTATTTGATATTGTGGCTTTTGGATTTAGCCGTGTGTGGCGAATTTCTTCTCTCCGATATATCATGATCAACTTTGTCAAATGCTTTTGAAAAGTCATTATAGGAACAGTCAACTTGTGTACCCTTGTCTAAGGCTCTCGATACACAGTTAGTGAATACCATTAAGTTAGTTTCAACTGAGCGGCCAGCTCTGAAACTGTGCTGTTGATCAATCAAAAATGACTCAGTTCCTGAAGCAATGGTCTTATGGATCATCATTTCAAAAACTTTGGCCGGCGCTGAGAGTACAGCTACCGGTCTGTAGTTTTCTACTGATGACTTTCCACCACTCTTATAAACAGGAGTCACCTTATTTTGGACAAGTCCGGTCACGTATGCGACGTTAGTTATATAGATTGCCACTTGCGGCGCTGGTGGCGATCTGCGGTGTGCCGAGGACCGGGAGATGGTCGCATTATGGCCGGCCCGGCATGTTATTCCGCTTGGGCCGGAAGTTTGTAAAGTTATCGAAATATCTATGTCAATGTGCTTCAGAAAAAGTCTTTGTGTTCTTAATCTGCTCCTCATGCTGCCACCACGCGACTGAATAACTACCTTTTAAAGAGAGGGGGATGTTAGTTAATATTATTGATTGATGATTCCAGGTACACGTTCACTGACCTGGCGCAGATGGTCTGTCAAGTGTCGTCAGGATCCCGACCCGAAGAAAGTTCTGACGATTCGGACGACGACGGTCGGGAAGTTTACTACGAGGGGTACGCTTCTGAACCCAGCGCGGGAATATTGGACGTAAGTCACAGAACTAACCTTATTTTATTTTTTATTTATTTTATTTAAATGAATATTAAAAAATGATGCAATAAGGTCTAAATACCTTTAAAGATGGGAAATAATTATTGGAAATGTCCTGTTATTAAACATATCATGATCGTCGGTAGTGACGTCTTGGCAAAAAGATTGTCAACAATTTATTTTTTCAGTATTTAATCTGTAATTTTAAAATTAATTTTAATTAATAAATTCAAAATATTTAGTTTTAATTCACAATTTATTTTAATGATTACATGTTTTATTAATTTTAAAATTAAAATTAATTTTAAGATTATAATTATGTAGTTTCACCAAGTATTGTCAGTCGATAACCTTAATGTTAGTGTTTAATCTAATTTATGGTCAGTAAATATACAATAAATGTCAGTAAAAATAATAAATTGGTAGTAAATAATTAATTTTATGATAGTTTTCCATTTTATGGACTAATTATCCATTGTCGATGTCATAAAATTGCATGTTACGACCATCCACTCACTGGCTGTCAAACTAAACCATTTACTCACTGGCTGTCAAACTAAACCAGCCATTTGTTTTTAAAAATATATCATTTAATTCAAATATGGTCCACTTTAAATTTATTACTGGCAGTGTTGAATACAGTCGATTCCGCTTAATTGGGACACATCGGGACTTTGTCCCAATCATGCGGCTGTCCCAATCAAACGAATTTCACATTTTTTTAAATTCATTTATTTGGTTTTGGCAACTATTAACCAGTAATACACACATAAAACTTAACAATGTATATATTTTTTTCAATAATTATTTTCATAAGCTCTTGGAAACTGTAAATTACATAAAGGTAATATAAATTATCATATAAATTACAAATATGTAATATAAACTTTTAAGAAAAAAAATTTTTTACCGGAAAGTGTCAAATCATTTCTTGGCATTGTGGCCAGGGTCAAATGTTTGAAAAACATAATATGTGCTGTGATCTTAAATTTCCTGTCCCAATTAAGCGGAATGTTGTCCCAATTAAACATGTAAATTTATTGTTGGTTTCTTTGTTTGGTTTCTGTTCTTTGAGATTTGTCCCAAATAAGCGGTTGTCCCAATTAAGCGGAATCGACTGTATATCGCTGACATTTTAATTCTATAACTGACCACATTCAAATTGACATAGTAGATGCTGCCAAAATAGTTAATCTACTACCAGTTTATTGAATTTTCTACTAATTAATTCAATTTCTGGCAAAATCTTAAAATAAATACTGGCAAAATAAATTGAGTCAAATTTTATTTATATTCTTTTATTATTCAATCCATTTCAAATATGGAATAGATAATTATTTTTTACCTTGTTTTAATAATTATATATAATTTTACATAATTATATATAATAAACTGTGATACACATGTGAATTCCATGCAAACTTCTAAGGTTAGTCACTTCAAAAAATGTACTACGGTGTAAAAATTAAAATTAATTTAATATTAATTTAATTATTTATTAAATAGCAAATTCTATAATAATTCTCTTCTATGAACTAAATGTAAATTAAATAAAAAACTAGTGATTAACATAAAATACAATTTTGTCTTTTTTAATTACTTAACCTATTTATTTACATATTTACATGTGCTATTATCACAAAATGTGATTTTTCGGAGGAAAGAAAGTAAAAATTAACAATTTTTGTTTTAATGATCATACTTTCTCTTGGTTTAATAAAAATAGCTTTTGTACATATGGAATAATATCATTAGTAAATAATACTATTAATAAAGGTGGCTATTAACAAATTGCTTCTATTGTAATTGTATCAGATGAGCTCCGAGTCGGACCATGAGATGGTCGTTGGGACTTACTAACCACGGACCTTGGCTAGCTTCAGCTCTAACAACTTAGCCATGTTTATCAGAGTAGGACAATTTGACTATTATTTTATGTGTGTTGGTGATGGGCGGGGTTCTGTGTATCGTCTTTTTGAAATCAATCACTTGATAGTACAAACTGAATCTCTTCAATAAGCAGATTTGTGAACAATGTATTCAATATTACTTGTGGAGCACTCAATTTATCACAACTGCAATGGCGCTCCTAAATGTCCTACCAGCACACCTCAATCCCTTTCTTACATCATTTTCCTTTTTTATTAATGGTATTATTTTCTTAGATCTCTGTGAGCTTTGACACGTGTCGTTTTTTCATTCTTTGTATCCATATATGCTCTATGTTTCTTTTATGTTTATATCATTTATTATCCTATGTACATCTTGTAACTGCGGTTCTGTTAAATAAATAAAATAAAATTGATTGTAGATGACAGTCGCCCCGTTAACACCACACATCCATAGTGAATTCCTGTTATAAATGGATGATGCGTGAATATCTTCGTGAAGTCTATGTATGCCTCAAATAACTAATAACTTGTGCCTTCTTCCAGTGACTTTAAGCATTTGAACTATTGTATAAGCCCAGATTCTAATAAATGTGATTTTTTCAATTTGATATTTAGGAATGTTGTTATTTTTTTTAGTATATAATTTTTAATTTTGTGTTTCCAGGATGACCACCGCGGCAGACGAGTTGGCGGGTCCTTGTCGCTGTCCGAGAACGAGATGGACTCTGAATCAGAGATGTACGTTCCACACAAACTGAACAGATGAGATCTGAGCTGATGGAGACCGCACCATCATCATCATTCCATATCTGCTCTCTAGTCGGAGCTTATGGTCCACACAAACTGGCGCCTCATCCCACGTCAGCTCTGCCTCCTGGAGCTCCACCGAGTACATTCTATGTACAGATCTCAACGGCCTTCCTAAAGAAAAGACAGCTATAGTTCAGAACATGACCCAGCCTGGTCCATCTTCATATCTTTAACTGAATGTTAGATGGAAGACTGCCTCGTTTACTTGGCAAGACAAACCATTGTACCCTGATATTCTACGCCAAAAACATTTTTTCAAAGCTTATTATACGGATGCATTGGCATTTGGTATGACGCCTACATCCGCAGACGTATGGGGATGATAGAGAGACGGATAGGCTTTATGAACTCAGTCCAATGTAGAATTAAAATACTACGAGGATCAGCTATGAATGGACAATCCGCTCTTCTTCTTCTTCGTGTCAGCGACGTCAAATTGTTTCCACCCAATATCTGTTGCATGCAACATGGATATCCCGCCTGCTGCCCAGCATTAGGTCTTGATGTGCAGCTAGTCGGGCAAATGGGGCAACATCTTAGGTGAGAGGCGGTCTGCAGGTCTCCACAGTTGCACAGCGGTGACTCTCCCTGCCAAAGCATTCCCCAACGCTCATATCCGATAATCCGCTGTACAAATGTTTGTGTTGAAATGTGAGATTAAAAAAAAACAACTTATAAACGTATCAATGGAGAAAACTGCATATTATCTTTTTATGATCTTAATTTTCCTGGTGTAAAGAACCAGTTTATTGAATTGGTATCAGAAAAATGGACTTTTGTGAAGTAGATTTTTTTTTTTTACTTTAAATTGGCTTTGTTGTGCTTTAAAAGACATTATTTTCGAGCTGCACCGCTCGTGGGTAAAAAAATTGTGTTATCAAAAAAATTGTCATGAAATTAAGGAATTGTTAAAGACTTTTTTGAGCGGGATCAATGTGTATTATTTCAATATAATATTTAACTCAATGTATCGGAGGGCAATGATACTATGTTCATTAATCTTTATAAATAAATTAAGAATTTTAAAAGTATTGTATTACATAATATAGAGAACTGAGAGATTATGTTCAAAAATATATAAACCAAGTCATAAAATAATAATATTTGATATGTTAACGTAGGGAAACATTTAAAACTTAACCTACATTTTAAATATTTAGTTTTTTCTTTATTTTCTGTGTTTCTTGAAAGAAATATTGATTCCAGGCCATATTCTCCAGCTAAGGAAAATATGCAAAAAAAACATAAATAGGTGTAAAACATCTTTTATATTGCACTTTAATTATGTAGTATTATTATTTTACATCTCGGAAAAGCTAAAATACAATATTTATTTTTCTCAATCTGTCACTGTCAGGAGACAACTAAGCTGCATAATACTAAATAAGTTTACCCATTTTATGTAGGAGATAGGGTAGGGGTGTGTCTAAAAGGGAATGATAAGAGATGGTAAGACACACCCCCTACCGCTTCTCCTACATAAAATGGGTTGGACCACTTATATAAAGTATTATGCAGTTCAGTTGTCTCTTGACACTGATGCATTGAAAAAGGCTACGATTGAGTCGAAACTGCAGTCTCCTAAATAGACGTCACATCTTACGTGATCCATGTAAAAAGAAGGTAAATAAATAAATATTTTTTATTTATAATGGATCTCAAAGTGAATGCGGGAAACATTGAAAAAAAAAAACATTTTTTTCATATCATATTTTCAGAGATGCAGATTGCGTATGTAAACGCATGACAAAAGATTGATCGCCTACCGATCTGTTGCAGCCAATCACGAATGAGATCGCTTCACAAAACGATCAGATCACCTTCCTTGCGTCAATGCCTTTACTTGATAAATGTTTTGTTGAATTAAACGGATATAGTACCATTTGCTTCCCGATTACCGTAATCTGTAAATTTTGTACATTTTTTTAACATTACTCTGAAAATAGTCAAACACTTTTATTAGTATAAAAACATTATAGTCATAGATTGTACATAGTTTTTTTTATACATATAAAGAAATTGATACAATACCAAAGTTAGACTTAAAACTAGATATAGGATAGAACCATTTTAGGTGTAATCTATCTGATATTGTATATTTAAATCTCATCTTACATGTATAAGTTACATTTTATTTAGAGTAAAGCTTTACAAATTGCAATACTGCTTCACTTATTGAAAAGTGACACAGCTCTACAAACCATTATATTTATATAGCTGCGTCTCTTTAAAATATTTAAGCATTTGTGTAATTAGTATCGCTTTTAAATTGTCGACTGACAATATTCTTAGCGTATAAAATGCGAAATAGTAAATCTTATATGACTTCTTAGATTTTCACGGCCTGATTTGGTTTTGTGGTTTTTGGGTGTAGCCGTGTGTGGCGAATTGTTTCGTACCAATATTTCGACCGCCATTGCAGGGGTCTTCTTCAGGGTTGACGGCGTAGACTGCTGTTATGGCGGTCGAAATATCGGTACGAAATAATTCGCCACACACGGCTTATCCCAAAAGCCACAATTCCAAATCTGGCCGTAATTTTTTTATTTCTCATAGTTAAGCACGTTTCTGATATGTTATTCTTATACTTGAATGGCGCCAATGATTTCTTACGGGTATTATGTTTCAACTCAACTCCGTCTCGTTTTTGATCTCTTGGGTAAATATGTTTAAAAGTTATAATCAATCATTTACGCACATAACTAGCACAAGTGTATTTTAAATCTAAAACTATTATTCTATCGTCTCTCCTCTGAAGTATGAGCGTATGGCAGTCATTTAAAGTTAAAAAAAACGTCTTAGATTCATTGAAATTCATCTATCTAGTTGGTTTCGCTGCATTTCGTCCCCAGACAATTCGTTCAATGACTCATCGGTAACGACATGTGGTGCACTGAATTTCTCGCTAACCTAACCTAACCTAACCTAAGGATTTGTCCATTAATCGAGTCCAGAGATCCATAAGTGTCATTAACGAAATTTGGTGCACGGGACAACTGATTCAATGGATGTCTCGCTAACCTAACCTAAGTTATTTCGTTCACGAGACCTATAGAACTCTAGACTCTACGATCACTAGACAAATCCTTAGGTTAGGTTGGGTTAGCAAGACATCCAGTGCACCAGTTCTCCCATGGACCAGACGTCCAGTGCACCCCACGCCATGAGTCGTAGAAGAAATTGTCTAGAGACGATAGGTCTTGGCACTGTATAATTAGTTTCATTTTAGAATATATTATTTAGGTAAATAATGATAAATGATACAGGAATCTATAGTATTAAATTCAATAAAACAAAAAAGATCTATTTTAACATAATCGTTTGTCTATTTATATAAAGTTAGTCGTAGAAATTCTCGTCTATTAGTGAAAATTTACCAGATTTATTTTTCTACTATATTTTAAGACTCGATCACTCTTCATTATATTTAATAGTTTATTTAATAGTAAGAATATAAAGGGCTGCATTGAATAAGTAGATAAATCAAAATTTGGCAAATTTGTTTTTTTTTTTAAATATATATATATGTATTTAACCGTGTCCGAAACAACAGGGTCAGATACTGTCTGCCTAGAAGTGGGCGACGTCGATGGCGTTACTCCCGGCTATCATTAGGCCTTCATGGGTGCAGCTACTCGGACACAGTGCACACTCCAAAAGGTATGACAGGGTCTGCTCCACACCGCAGTCACATTCAGTCGGCCCGCTGTAAAACTGGCAGGCTTTCATTTGTGTCTTCGTGTTGCATACTCCGGTCCGAAGTCTGTTAAGGGACCTCCATATATTCCACCCCTGGTCGTGTCCTCTTTCGGGAGATCTTTTTTGAGATGTTTTTATATCAATAGATACCTTTTACCTAGGCTTTTTAATGCTATCAGTAGGTATCTTAACCTTCCAGCGGGCGTGGTATCATCAAATTTACGACAAATGAACCTCATCGCTTCCCCCACTTTTATCACTTACTTGCAAGCAACGAACTCCGAGCTGTTTGAAGGACAGTGTCTCTCTAACCCACCGTCCCAAAAGAATTCTTGTCGCACAAAAATATAATTGTGCGATGCACTCTTTTTGGTTTCCAATGGGAAAAAAAATTATGCTTTCCTATTTACCTTGAGAAAACAAATCTATAATAATTCTGTCAACATTAAATGACGACTACGAAATGGATCCTGACACCAGAAAGCCTCAGGTTATACTGGACTACAACAAAACTAAAGGCGAATATTCATTCTGATTAACAGGTGGATAAAATATGTTGTTTTGGAATATTTAGATTGTTTCGTTTTTTGTTTAAGTAGACCACTAAACTTGTTTTTATACAGGGAACGGCAATAAGATCTGACGGTGATTTTAATATAGAAGCCAATATTTGTAAAATATATATTATATATATGCATATACGAAGAGTGGCAAAAAAGATCTGACAGTTTTTAAATTAAAACAACGACGAAAATGTATTCCTTGTAAATGAATATATATATAATATATATTATACAAATATTGGCTTCTATGTCAAAGCCATTCCTGAAAGAAACAGCTTTTTATCACTTTTATAGACACAATAATTTAAAAGTAAATAAGTTTTAGAATAATCATAAATTACATTTAGATACTGTTTTGATCTTAAAATATTGTTGTTACTTGATTTAACAACGGGCTTCTTGCTAACGTAATCCAAAACTACAAATGCCATTATCTCAGAACAATTCATTTTGAGTTGTCTTCTTATTTGATTCAGCTTGCTATAAAATGGCCGCCCTGTGCAAAAGTGTGTTTTCATTGTTCGATCGAGGAGGGTGCGACACCTCCTCAAGCTTCAGATTATGCGTGGAAGAAAACACAGATGCTAGAATGTTAATAAAAAAAGACATCAATCGTATGCTAATCTATGTGTTTTAAGTAAAATTTACGTGCCATGTTATTTATTTGACATTTTTAAAATGGCGTGATTTCGTTTGTTATAAATTTAGCAAATTATTTAAATCAAATTTTTCGCATTAATTTATGTTTTTAGCTTAGCAATGCTTATAAACATACCAACACACCGCATATATGAAAATTCACTGTTTAACCTTTTTAATTCCAGTAGGTAGAAGTGTAGCTGTGCACAGCAGGCCTTGAATTTTTAATCAAAGTAAATCATTTTTAAATCTTATTTTTATAAATTAAAAACATAACACCTTGAAAGGATATTTAAATGACTTATCAAATTTATTCAATGTCTCTGTGTGTTCTATATTTTAAATTAACCAAAAAAACGGGACATATGATGACACAGAGGCTCAAACCAGAGCGAGAATACTCGCTCTTTTTCTATAGCCGGCCTGCTGGGCACGGCCAAGAATGCGAGTAATCTCGCTCTTGGCACAGAAGCGGTTAAATATCATTAAACTATTTATCGATTGACTAGAACCAAGGAAAAACACTTCAATAACTTACTAAAAGTATTCATAGATGGTCCCCAATAACCTTCTATAGTGATTGTGAAGTTATTCATCTGAGGATTCTATGACGCTAACCATTTTACATATGGATAAACGCTGCACGTGGAGTGTTGATCCGCCAACGTCATAGACTACAGCCCGACATTCACACATTATCCTTAATATTACAGGAGCTTACTATGAATGGGTGGTCTTCACGGGATGACTTTTGTTACCTAACCTAAGGATTTGTCCATTGATTGTAAAGTCCAAACAAAATAACTTTGGTGTGGTTAGGTTAGCGAGACATTCAGTGCACCAGTTGTCTCATGGGCCAAATGTTCCGTGCACCAGACATCCAGTGCGCCCCACCGTTACCGATGAGTCGTTGAACGAATTGTCTGGGAACGAAATGCGGCGGAATATTGAAACTATGGATTTCCACAAAGAATTAATCATTCTAAATTATCAATGGAAGATATCAATGATGAAAAAAGTAGTATTATCTGCCAATAAAAAAGCTCAAATGTATTGTATTATTATGAGTATATAATCTTGCTCTTGTGTCCTGTTTATTATGTTTTAACCTTTAAACGCCCAGTGGTCTCATACGGGACCACAAATTTGTATCGTTCAATGCCCTATAATTATAGCAGGCCAATGTTAGTAATGTTTCGTCGCACAATAGATTCTTCCATGAGCTTACTTTAATACTATTATTACAAATTAATGTAATCCGATTGTTAAATGAACCATAAGCACTCCTGTATGAGATTGACTGTAGGTCATTGAACGACGCAAATCTGCGGTCCCGGAAGGAAACCACTGGGCGTTTAAAGGATAAAGATGAAAGCGAGTTGTTGCGTTTTTGATTTTTAGGTTAAGAAACATGTACAGTACATAATATATAAAACGCTTGTCATTCAAATGAAGGAATTAAGCCAATGAAATGTGAAGATAATAAACTTGTAGGTTATGTGATGTTTTAAATGTAAGCCGAAAGTATTTTTTTGTATGAAGAAAAAAAATATCAATAAAATACCGACTGTTTTAAACATGAGCTGTGGTAGGAATGTATAAGAAAATAAATAAATATTAACTAAACAACTGTTGTTTCTTTCATCATCATCATCAGCCTGTGACCGTCCACTGTTGAACGTAGGCCTCCCACATGAGTTTCCATCCTTTTCCATCCTCGGCCCTCCACGTCCATTATAATAGTGTATTCCAGCTAACCTCATCAGGTCAAGCTGGTCATTTTTTGAGATCACCAAATTGTGTTTTAACATTTTTTAGGAGTGAGAGGGATGGAAATGAATCATGATATAAAGGAAAATAAAAATAAAACAATGTTTGCAATTTAAAATACAATATATATTTCTTCTTTGCCGTATCAGTTCCCAAAATGGATCATACGGCTACCGCACATCGCCGCCAGATATTGGCATTCGTCTTATAGATTAGTCAGTTTGGCATACATTTAGTTCCATTAAATACAATGTATTTCCTTTCATTTAAACTATATGGTAAGTATTATACATCTATGGAATCATTCTGCCTTTCTTTTGCGCTTTTTTGATGACTTTCTTTTTCTTGTCCTGGTTCCGTTTCTGAATGTTGGTGCTGCGCTTCTTCTGGCGATCCTCCTTGGCCTTCTCTACGCCCTGCAGTCTCTTGTCCCATTGCTTGGAGCTCTGCTTCTTGCGTTGCTCCTGGAATATTAAATAAGAAAACATTATTAATCCGAACAAAATCATTTTAAAAATCAAGAAACTGTTTAGTAAATACAAGTCATCAATTTGACATTAACCTTTGACTGCAGCGCATTTATAATGTTATTTTTTTATTCATTTTTAAATAATCATACAAATTGGCTCGCATTTTCCTTGTCAGAATATTAATAAGCTGCAGCCATAATTTTCGACAAATTGGTTAGAATTTATATTAATGGTCAGAATGTATCGGTCAGAATTACAAAGTTCAGAATAAATAGTGTATGATTAGAATTTAAATTAAATGGTCATAATTTAAATGCGATTGGTCATATTTGACATTATTTGGTCAACCAAACCTAACCTGATTCTGACTATAATAATATATTCTCCCAGAAATAGACTTTGCTTATCTGTTTGTTTGTGATAGGGACAGGTAGGTTTACAGGTACATATAATATGAAAGCAAATATTTTTGAAAGCATTCTTAAACCAAAAGTATAAATTAGATTCGAACAATGAATTAAAAATATCATTTTATTTCTTTGCAGTGGAAATAATAATGGTATTATTTTAGAAATAAATGTTTGAATTTAATATATGAATATAAGACAATGGAGCACAGTTAGGTAGCAAAACTATTATATACATAAATATAGTAATCTTTCACCTGTTTCTTTACGGTTTTCTTCAGCAGCAGAGGGTCGTCCTTGACCTTCTGTCCCTCGGCCTTGGCGAGAGCATTCTTCCAGGAGATCTTCTCCATCATGGTGGTGGCCTTCTCATTCTCCCCGGCATCCCGCAGCTCCTTCACGGCCTCCTTCTGCTTCTGAAGATTTTCCAATATTTTCCGAGGATCTCTCTCGCCTTTCTTTTTCTCTATAACAAAAGAAAACAAATGTAATCAATTTAATTATTTTATATAATGTCATAATAAGTAAATGCTGTTCTCGTTTGATCACAGAAATAAGCAAGATTGTCGCCTCTTAGGACCATATGCTTAGAGCTATATTTAGGAAAATTTAGCACGATCCCTGACTATTTAACTAAATAAATTATATTCAATAGATTCTGGGCCTAAAACATTTTTTTAAGCATATCCGCTCCACATTTAGAGCATATGGACAACACAAATTACCGCCTCACAGTTCTGTAAGCTCAGATTGTCTACGACTTGTCCCAGAACACCTGTATACCTGGAGGTCGTCATGGGAACATTGATATACAACTTAAAATACTTAAAAACACTGAATATATTTACTGGCTATTAGTTATTTGGGATAAACGCTTGAAACATTAAAAATTCTAACTAATATCAATAATTTATGTAAATACTTAGGTATTGTTATATTTTATTGAATATAATCACCTCTTTTAAAATTGTGTAATCAGTTAACCCTCCAGAGACGCTCGTGACCGTATGGTCACAGTGAACACTATTGTCTATTTATCCCTACTCCGGTCCCTTTTCTACCTGAACATTGTATCTTTCGCTCAGTTTCGGTTAAGAAGTGTCTCCACCACAGTTAGTCTTAAGCCGCGACAATGGAAACAGTTACCAAGTACACTTGTGGGTGTTTTATTTCAGGTTTAATTTTTTTTCTACAAAATGCATATTTCAAAAGAGTAAATACAATTTTTTAATATTCTTAAAAATAATTTACGTAGTTTTTACTAATTCATTTTGTATAACAATATGTTGATCAAAGAAGGTAATATCATAAATATTTTTGATGTAGCTGTATTTCAACCCCAATGGCTAGCCAAGGTTAGAACCCATACAAAAACAAAAATAAAGAATGATGTTTCATACAAAATAAGTTGTCAATAGTAAGCACTAGCGTGACCATACGGTCACATAGCTTTTCTACAAGAAAGCATCGTGTATTTAAAAAAATATATATTTACTTTATGAAGAAAACTACATGCTGATAAAGTATAGCTTAAAACTGTAGTTTTTATCAAAAAAAAACTTACGTCTCTGGAGGGTTAATACAAGCATTGTAATTTGTTAATACTAACACCCAAATATGCCTTAGATGCTACAGCAGCCGTCTCTTAAAGACCTCAAACACTCACCTTGGAGACCGTTGCAAAACATATACATCACCAGATAGATCTCCGTGCAGACATTCTGGGACAAGAAATGGTCAATTGCAGCTGACAGAACTGTGTGGCAGAAATTTGTTATGACGATTCCAATATGGAACAAAATTAAAATAAATAAATAAACATGTTTATTACCTTCTGGCATGCCAGATTGTGAGAAGTCGAACTTTGAGAACACTATCCTGCCCTGGCTGTTGAACACCGGCTTGGTCGCCTTTACAGGTTTGGTCTCCACGCCGTTGCTGACAATAGGCTTCTCTTCTTTCATCGGTCGACCAGCACCGGAGCCCTTCTTTAGATTCACAACCTACAACAATACATAATGAAAATAATGTTTTCTATTAAATTGTGGGAGATCAAAATGCCCTTCTATCACTATACCCCTTGTCTGGTATCGCACCACCAAACATAAGACGCAAAGTCATATGCGCCGAAGAAATGCGTAAGGCAACCAACCGTCCCACTGCTTGTATAATCAGATACCCCCAACACCAAGATTGAAGTCGCGAAGCAGCTTTCTGAGATCCACACAACCTCTCACATCCGGCCAAGAAAATGAGAGACTCCAGCTCTGGCGACAAGTCGCATCAGAGGATTTCATTACTCCAAAGGAAGGCCTCCCAACTGGCAAGAACCTTGACTGGCGGACCTGGAAATCCCTGAACAGATTAAGAACCAGAGTTGGTAGACCAAAGGACAACCTCGAGCGGTGGGGAATTCTTCAGCAGGGAGAGCTACTATTGTGCGACTGCGGAGACCTGCAGACCACCTCACACCTAAGATCCTGCTGCATGTGCCTAACAAGCTGCACACCTCATGACCTAATGTTAGGCAACACACGGGCTATCGATGTTGCCAGATACTGGGCAGAAATAAATTGACGTCGCTGACACGAAGAAGAAGATCATTTTATCTATAAACTTAATTTTGGCTGGACAGTTTTTCTGTATACTGTCCGCAACACGACTCTCACATCTGTATCAATTTCTATCATTTATTTTGACATTCCCCGTATAATAAAAGCGACTCCAGCTCGTCGGGATTGTCATTGGGATGGTGGTGGATGAATGATGAGCAGGTCGCAAACGCAAAGAGCTCGTCGAGAAAAATATTTGCTATTTATTTTACATTAAACAAAAAAGACAAAATTGGGTTTCTCGCTTGTGACACAATGCTGTTTACCTCACAGCGTCCGGGCGGAGACGGACACGGGTGTGCCGTGACAGTCACAGCGCTTGAATACTTATAGTGGCCATACATGGAACTGGCCGCTCCTGGCGACATAGAGCGACTATCAAAACCAAATAAACAAAATGGGGCATGCAAACTGCACGTCTTATAACTACTTAAATCAAAAACATAGACTAACATTTTTATATGTGCTTGTCAGACAAGTGAACAAAAATAAGAGACAAAAGATTGTTTATCGTGGCTTTACGGCACCAGCCTGCAAGGGATATATCGAGTTGGTATAAATGTCTTATTAGATGATATTTGCTATAGATTTATATTTGTTATATTGTAGTTGCGCCCCCCTTAATTATATAAGTAATAAATGTACCTTTTTCTTCCTCTCTTCCCGTTTCTGTTGCTTCTTCAGTTTACGGCCCAGCTTCTTTTTGGTCATCTTGGTCTTGAGGCTGAAGTCCTGTGTGCCGCGGATCTTCTTTAGTCGGTCACTCAGTTCCTGGAAAGTCTTGGCTCGGTGGATGGTGCGAGCTTCTTCCTTAGACGGTTTCTCTTTCCCCATGAACACGTCATTGTGACTCTCTTCATAGTCTAGAAACCAAGATAAAAACAAATCATTATATGATTTATTGTTTGCCTTGAACCTGCACTACTTTGGAGCACTTATCAAGGCATTGTTTTCAGAGCACTTTTTTGTTATGAGTAAAGTGTCATTTGGGGAATAGTCGGAGATAGAATCACGTGCCCGTGTCTTGCAGCTGTGAGTAAAGCTGCGCAGACAGACAAGCCTTTGTCCGGGTACAAGATAGAGCTCAGGAATATTCCACCACTATGCATTCAGCTCGCAATTAGCAGCTACAACGGCAAAGAACTAATTCCTCCTGCACCCACTCACAGCCGACAACCAGTCTTGCACTTGCCTAACATCCATACACGGTTAATGTATGTCATACAATCTGGATCTCTTCAAGAAATAGATAAATATACACTTGTAATCTTCCTAACCCACACACAATCACGAACACAACACACGTTTCCCGCATGCAGCGTCCAGCCTCCCTGGCTAAGCGTCATAGAGTGCACTGGTCTTAACCGGGTGTGCTCTCCTGTATGCGTTTACATAAAAAAAAACGATGTTTTTTCTCTTTTTCAGATTGCTTACATTACAGAAATTGTTACATTTCAACTTCAGCCATAGTCAATCAAAGCACTGTTTAGGAATATTCACATTTTTCCAGATTTTAAATGACATTTTCATATGGTGTAGAAAATACATATCATCGGAACTCACGACTATTTTCAGCACAGTAAGGGGAGGGTTAAGTAGACGACAAATGTTATGATATTGTGGCTTTTGGGTTTAGCCGAGTGTGGCGAATTGTTTTGATCCAATATTTCGGCCGCCATTGCAGGGGTCTTCTTCAGGGTTGACGACTTTGTGATGACCTCTGTCGAAATATTTGATCCAAACCATTCGCCACACGACTAAACCCAAAAGTCACAATACTAAATATGGCCGTGAAAACCTAAGATGACGAATGTTATGGTTGTATTACGTAAATACTGAGTGAATGTAGCTGTATCTAAGAGCGCATTAGCAGCGCAATATGGAGCGTTACATTTTGATTCACTGACTGACAAACAGGATAATGAAGAACACTCTTTGTATTGATTGATTGGTTAAAAAATACTCTATGTAAGTGATGTTTTTAAGTTAACGCAATTAATTGAAAATCGTAATTTATATTGAATACTTTATAAAAGCTTACTCCCATGTCATCAACCAATAGACAAACAGTAATATCGCTCATAAATTGACTACACGTAATGTAAATTTATTCTAGGTTATATTTTTTTGTACTCACCGTGTGAAGGTATCGATACGAGTGAAAATAATTTTCCGATGTATTTGCTTTCTTTTTCTAGTCGTAGTTTGATGCTCTGTCTGTCGAATCTCTTTTTCTTTTCCATTTTTAACTGCATTTCTATAAACTATGGACCAGTAAATAAAACACAACGCACGTGCCAAACTGTCGTGCAAGTAAATATAAATTGTGTTGCCATTGATAATAATTGATAATCCATTAACAATAATAAATAATAGTAGCTTATGTAGCTTAGAATATGTAATTGACATAATATTATTACATTAATTTATTAATTCAAATTATGTTTTTTGTATTTCTTTTAAATAAGTTACTATTTTTCAATCAAATAAACCGGATTGTTTATCTTAATGGGTAGCAATTACTGATTTTATTTTGTAAAATTAATAATAATAACGACTGTAATTTAGATGTGCGCTGTATTAAGCTACAATATTAATTTATTTTTGTTATGCCATGTTCACTTCGTAGCTGCACAGTATATTACAATGAATCAACGTTAAAATCAAAATACCTAGTAATTTTGTAACAATTTAAGAATTATTTAAGCATGACAACATTATATTGAAACATTAAAATTTTCCAGTGAATTCAAACATAATTTTGTTTTTTCTCTAATAGCTATCGACTGTTTCTTAATTTTTTTAATTGTTAAGGTGATTTATAATGCTTTTTATAATAAACTTTTTCTCATTAAACTTTGTTCTTTGGAATTAAATATAAAGTATATTTTTTATTCTTATTTATATTTATATGATAAATATTAAATACTATACTTTTAAGCGTTGGGAACGATGTCACGACCTATAGCCCACATACAATTCGTTCATCGACTCATCGGTAATGACGTGGGGTGAACTAGACGTCTAGCGCACGGGAAATTTGTCACATTGGATATCTCGCATATTATACGTATCGCTAACTCTACAAATAGCTTACCGACATTTTATTATCGAAACATAGATCTCTGTGCTCTACGATCACTGGACAAATTGGTAACGCACAAAATATTTTTTAAAATTATTTATTAAATATATATTTATATGAAGAATACGTGTATATGCATATAGAGACGCAAGTATGTCAAGGTACCACTGTATGTTGGGGCGCTCGTATGTCAAGGTACAACTGTATTGGGAAACAGTTTTAGTTTGGGTTAAAAAAAAAAAACTGTATAGTATTGAGGTACAAATTTTATTCTTTCTTTTTAACATTTTTTTTACATGTAAGTCAACACAAAAACGACAGAAAAACAGTAATAAAATTCATTAGTCTTAACTATCCTTACTCAACCACAGAGACCCTACAAACAACTTATATATTAAATGGTGTCACGACCTATCGTTCCCAGACAATTCGTTCAAAGACTCATCGGTAACGAGGTGGGAAGCAATGGACGTCTGATGCATGGGAACTTTGGTGCACAGTACAACTGGAGCACTGGATGTCTCGCTAACCTAACCTAAGAATTTGTCCAGTAATCGTAGAGTCCAGAGATCCATAGGTCCCATTAACGAAATAACTTAGGTAAGGTTAGCGAGACATCCAGTGCACCAGTTGTGCCGTGCGCCAAATGTCCCATGCACCAGACATCTAGTGCGCCCCACGTCGTTACCGAGAGTCGTTAAATGAATTAACTGGGAACGAAATGCGGCGGAATCATATTAAATATCAAATTTAATAAATCTTTTGATTGAATTTTTGCCAAGACCAAATAAATATTTTATATCTGCATATATTAAACTAAAATTCATAATGTTTCATATAATTTAAGATATAAAAAATGCAAAATAATTTTTTTTTTTTTTAATTATATTTATGTACATGCTTAATATTTTAATTTTTTTTAACACAAAAAACTAGTTTTTTTTCTTGAAACAATAATTCTTGAGTCAAAAAATATTAATTTAAAGCTCCGCAAGCAACTTGCCAAAACATTTGCTTGGAGCATCTTGATGTACGGCTGTGAGACATGGTGCTTATCTGAAAGTGATTAGAAAAGACTAGAAATCTTTGAGATGTGGTCTTACAGAACAATTCTCGGAATTCTCTGGAGAGACCACGTCACAAACAATTAGGTTCTCAGCATAATCAAGGAAGATAGGCACCTAGTAGGGACCATCTCAGACAGGCGATCAGTTACATCATACGCTGCTCTTCTTCACAACATTGTGGAAGGGATGGTTGAGGGTAGAAACTGCAGAGGGCGCCCTAGACGGGAGTATTTGCAGCAAGTGTTTAAGGACATAAGTTGCAACTCTTAAGCTGAGGTAAAGAGGGTTGCAGAGGTTCGAGAGGAGTGGAGATCGAGATGCAAGATTTTGTTGCTGCAAACCAATCTAATGGATTGATACTACGAAGAAGAAACGTTCTATGATTCAAAGCCATCTTGTCTAGGATTTTTATACTATTACAGATGAATTAAAGAAAATATATATTTACTTTTTATAATAATACAGTATTAAAATAATGTGGTAAGTAAGAATAGGGATTTTCAGTTTTTTTTAAAGAAACCATAAGTTGTTTAATAATTTTACTGTTAAAAAAACTTATTTATTTTTTACATTCAAGATTACTTATATACATTACTTAATTTAAAGCACTAGTAAGTTTATTGCTAAATTTTTTTTGTATCATCTCATAAAGCATAAAAATATACATCAAAATAAACTTATAAATAACATAATACATCACAGATGTTGTATGTCCGTGGTTTGAAAATATTTCATTTAATTTGTAAGTAAAAATAGATTTAAAATAAGAGATATATTATTTGGAACATGAAGGTCAACATTAGGTATTTTTATGTTTTTTTTTTTTAAATTTAAGGCTGTTAACTGTGAACATAAAATATCTGTGAAATTGCAAAATATTTTTGGTGTTCTTTCAATTCAATGAATGAGTCAATTGTCTATGCTTTACCATATATTTGAAAACTAATATTCATCACAAAAATTACAAAATTATTGAGATTAACATACAAATGGAGTTGTATTTTTGTATGCTTAATTTAAGCGTTTATGGTGTGTTTTTAAGTGGTGTTCAGAATAGAAATATCAAAAATAAATACATTTAATCAATTGCCTAAGGAACGCTAATGGAAATTTAAAAGTAAAAAAAAAACTTTTTCGTAAATATTCTTTATCGTCATAATATATTTTTGTTTATGGTTTGGGTGTATAATACAATTTTATTGTTTTTACATCTACGTACAAACTTTCTTCAAACGTTTAACATTTTGGACTCTACATTTAAAAACAACCATTCTTTTTTAATTCATTATTATTTATAATTTCGATATCTACATTTTAATTTGCTTATTACATATGTTGTTATTATTTCCTTAGCCTAACTTAACAATTTTACATCGGAATCCATAATTGATGAAAAATTAATTTTAACATTTCTATACTGGCAATTACACTTCAATTGTTTATGGAAACAATACCATTATTTTTGACCAAATAGAAAAAAGTTATGAAATCAGACAAATCCAAAATAATTTGTAATAAATTAAATACACAGAAACAAGACAAATGGAACACATTTTTTAGCTTTTTATTTTGTTATATGTATAATAGCATTTGCTTGTACACAGATCTTTACCATTTGAAAATCACTGATCTAGGAAGCTTGAAATATTGATATAGTCAACTCTCCTATAAAGTTTTCATAGTAATAGAATGATTATCCTGTTGCTATCAAGGCCTGGACCATTTAGTCCTAATAGGCGGTTCAACTCAAAATAACAACATAGAAAGGAGTAAATAACTTCTTAGGTTTTCACGGCCAGATTTGGTATTGTGGATTTTGGGTTCAGCCGTGTGTGGCGAATAATTTTGACAGCCATTGCAGGGGTCTTCTTGAGGGTTGAAAACTTTATGACAAAGTCGTCAACCCTGAAATTTTATGGCAGTCGAAATATTGCTATAAAATAATTCGCCACACACGGCTAAACCCAAAAGCCACAATACTAGAAAGGAGTAAAATGAAAAATCGTCGCAAGCATTATAGGAACAATCTTTTATACAAATCAAAAAAGTGTACATTTAGGGGGTTAACTGTAATCATTGAGTGTTATTCAAAAGCAAATAATTATTCATAAAAAAATAAAAATTCCAATGAGTTTCAATATACAGTGGTACCTCGACATACGAGCTTAATTCATTCCGCAACCTTGCTCGTATTTCAAATTACTCGTATCACGGAGCGTCATTAACCTTTACACGCCCAGTGGTTTCCTTGCGGGACCACAGATTTACGTTGTTCAATGCCCTACGGTCCCATACAGGAGTGCTTATGATTCATTTCACAATCGGATTACAATAATTTGTAATAATAGTATTGAAGTAAGTTCATGGAAGAATCTATTGTGCGACGAAACATTACAAACATTGGCCTGCTAGGCCATTGAATGACGTAAATTTGCGGTCCCATTTGGGACCACTGGGCGTTTAAAGGTTAAATAGCTCCGATGCAAAACCGGTTGCGACTTTTCTGGGAGTTTCTTGCTAAGCCGATTGCTCGTATCTCAAATTTTGCTTGTATTTCAAAGCAAAAAATCGCTCACTCGACGGCTCGTATCTAAAAAAGCTCGTATGTTGGGGCATTTGTATGTCAAGATACCACTGTACTTAAATATCCGTTTCTATTTACATTTAATTAGAGCCAATTAAAAGGTGCTTAATATTTGTTTACAAATTTTACACATCAAAAAATGTAAAAGTTAATTTAATTTTGTATGAAATATTGGATGCGCCTAGATTTTCTGTTGTAGTCATGTTTTTCTTATAATTTGATTCTCGGTAATTATTATTTAAGCAAAAATGCTTTCTTAGTAATGCATATTTTATAAACACTGATTAAATGCTTATTTTTCAAGGATATCGTTTGAGTTATAAAAGAAGTAAATTAAAATATAAAACCATAATGATATTTATATTATAGGCTATTTATAAATAAATTACTATATACATTACATCTTAGATCGACATATTTTATGTAAAAATTTACATAATTATATACATGCTTTAAGTGGTAATATTAAAATTATTTTTCTCGAGGGAAGGTAGAGAAATAAAAGTAATTGTAAAAAAAAAAGAAATAAATATTTTTTCATTATAAAAATGGTTGATAAATGAATTTTAAATGAATTTAATGTAGTTTGACATTAACTAGTTCAATGCCTTTCTTTAGACTTGTAAATGATCAGTTAAATTTTACTTTAATAAAATTTAACACTGACCTATTTTTTTCTATCTTTTTTTAAATTCAGTTAAATGTTTGTGTTTCACTCACTTTTTTGGGTTCTGCTGCATTTCGTCCACAGACAATTCATTCATTGACTCATCGGTAACAATGTGAGGCTGAACGTCTGGTGCACTGGATGTCTCGCTAACCTAACCTAAGTTGTTTCATTAACGAGACCTATGAATTTCCGGACTCTACGATCACTGGACAAATCCTAAAGTTAGGTTATGTTAGCGAGACTGCCAGTGCATCAGACGTCCAGTGCGTCCCACGTCGTTACCGATGATTCTTTGAACGAATAGTCTGGGGACGATATGTCGTTGTGACACCCTTTATTTGACACTTTCAATGTAAAAGGCATTTTCATTTTTTTATTTGTAACTGCCTTGCATGTCTACTACATAACCTCAATTGTTTTTTGGGCATATTTTTAAATATATCTTACAATTAGATACAAAATGTAACCTAACATTCTTAAGTGCTTATCTTTGATTCAATCAATTAATGAGTCAACAGTCTATACTTATATATTTTATTGTTAAATTAAAGGGCATTATAAAAATACAACTCACAATTACTATATAACTTATTAGGTTTTCACGGCCAGATTTGGTATTGCGGCTTTTGGGTTTAGCCGTGTGTGGCGAATTATTTTCTTCCAATATTTCAACCGCCATTGCAGGGGTCTTCTTCAGGGTTGATGACTATGGTCACACACCGCTAAACCCAAAAGCCATAATAACTATATTTTTAAAATAACTTTTGGGGATTTTTTTTTGTGGTGAGAATATATTGAACACTTGTGAATAATAGACATTGGTTTTATTTGTTTTTTATTTATTTAACTTGCATAGTTATCATTTTTTTTTTTTGAAAACTACCGATAAATAAAAAAAAGTTGTTTTTTTATTAAATATTTAATACAATGGAAAACAAAGATTTTTGAAATTCTGTTGAATTCATCTTTAATTATTGAATACATAAGTTAACCCTTTCGCATCAGTTGTCGGCATATGCCGTCAAAGATTCCCCGACCGTTGACATCGGTTGAGGTGATATATCGTTTTGCTACTTTCAGTACTCATTGTGACATCTACGGTAGGAAATTGGAAGTGTAGTCATTCCCTTTATCAACCTACATGTATTCTTTACAGGAATCTGTAAAGCATGTAAATAAATATTTTTAGGTTTCGTCACAGTCCATTTTTTCCATTTTTAATTAAAATATTATTTATTCCATAATTGATGTTTTAAAATGGATATAAAAGTGAATGCTAATCAAACAAATAAAAATAATCATTGAAATAAGTTATGACAAGTGGAGTGAATCAAAACCAGAGAGTTAAAATAAATAAATTTATTTTTCATATAAAAAAAATAGTTACAATAAAACACTTTCTAAAACAACACAGAGAGAGGCCGACCAAAGAAATTGTATTATTTTTTTGTATATATTCATATATATTTTTCAGTTCTTTAATATTTGTATAAAAAATGTTGCTGAATTCAATATGAAAGTCCAAAATGTAAGAGGTGATTGTGCTATGAAAAATAAAATGAAATTTTATATTAAAAGCAATAACTTTGTGGTCGAGACATGTTTAAAAATAAAACTATCAAAAATTGTTTATAACCACTTGGTTTACATTTTATTGTCTACTAGTTTCGGTAGCACCCTCTACCATCTTCAGAACAACACTACAACTTCAAATAAATACAGAAAATAGATAAATAGTCAATCAGTGGGGGTAGGAGTAGGAGTGAGGGCAGATACTGGATTGGCCAGGAGAGAACGGAGATGACTTTAGTCCAATTCTAGATATTTCCAGTAAATCGCTTCCCCTGGCCAATCCAGTGTCTGCTCTCACTCCTACTCCCACCCCCACTGATTGACTATTTATCTATTTTCTGTATTTATTTAAATTTGTAGTGTTGTCCTGAAGATGGTAGAGGGTGCTACCGAAACTAGTAAACAATAAACTGTAAACCAAGTAGTTATAAACAATTTTTTATTGCTTTTTTTTTAAATGAAATTATTTCTAAAGTAATAAAACCATCAATGTGTGAATACATATATATTTATTTAGTGTCTATATTTATATCCACAATTTAAAACACCATTAAAAAGAATAATAAAATGACATTTTCACATCAAATTAAAATTACATGATAAATATTTTTTGTGGATTTTGTGTCAATAATAAATAAAATGTAAAATTCTAAATTTAATGGAAGAAAATATACAAAAATGTTAGTCGGTCATCTTTCTTCATAACCTTACAGCAATTCTTCAAATTCATTTAAAGAAAACACCATTTACATGGAGAAGACGAGATGACGTAAAGTTTACGACAAGCTCAAAAGAAACTAGTCAGATGGAAGGTTAATGTATTATTGTGAAGTCTTCAATAAGTTTACGTAAATGATTGAAATTAGAATAAAATATTAATATTTTAAAATCATATTCTCACTATAAAACCTCTATGCTACAAAAAGAAATACATTGCTTCAGTGTAAAATTCATAATAATTCATTTTAATGTTTGTTTTTATTACATCCATTTTTACAAAATTATAAAAATCAAAAAATAACTGTCCTATAATGTTTTTAGATATTCTCAAGGCCTGGACCAATTGGTTCTAAGAGGCAGTTAAGCTCAAAATAATAAGATAGAAAGGAACTTTTTAAGAAAAATCGCCGCAAACATTTGCAGAAAAAATCTCCATTATAAATCAAAGAATTCGTAGGTTATAGGAAGGTACTGACTGTACAGTGTGAATTGGCATCATTTTTATGTTAACTCTTTCGCATCGGTTGTCGATAAATGCCATCCAAGATTCCCCGACCGTTGACATCGGTAGCTGTGATATATCGTTTTGCTACTTTCGTTACTCATGTGACATCTACGGTAGGAAATTAGAAGTGCAGTCATTCCCTTTATCAACCTACATGAATTATTTACAGGAATCTGTAAAGCACGTAAATAAATATCGTTAGGTTTCGTCACAGGAGCGATTTTTCTGTAAGCCTCATATGTGAATACCACCACATGTATGGAGTTACATAATAAACGTTTGTTAAATATAATAGTTTTTTATGTATCATCTGATAGCTAAAGGATAGAAGAACCAATGTGATATATGAAAATAGGTCAGATAAGTACATTTATGCTTCAAATACTAGTTTTAAGCAAAAAAAATGGTTTGAAAAATTCACGCCATATTGACAGTATAATTTGTATTCCACCGAGCCGTAACGAAAGGGTTAAAAAAACATATATTCTTAAATTTTGTTGATTTTTATCTGTGAAATTTGCAAATCACAAAACAATAAATACTGTTGCTTGTTTGCGTGTTTGACAAATCATAAGCAATAAAAAATATTTTAAATTGAAATAAATTTTATATAAGACAGCTTTACTCTTGAAACTAAAACCTTTAAATATTGTACGTAGGTTTTTTCTTAATTTGTATTATTTGTTAGATTTATAAACATTTTTCACTATAAATAACTTCTTGGGTTTTCATGCCCAGATTTGGAATTGTGGCTTTTGGGCACGCCTAGTAAGGGAAGCCATTGAAATCAAAAATCATCAACATCAACATCAACAGGGATGACGGTTTGATTCTCATAACAGCATGGCTTCAAAAACCTGCACAAACAAGCAAGGACAACCACAATCCGACATGACGTTCGTGGAGGTATGCTCCTTAGAACATACTCATCACGACGCTTGTGGAGGTACGTTAGGCTGACGGCTAAACTACCTCGAGACTGTCATCACAAAGTTGTCAACCCTGAAGAAGATGCAATGGCGGTAGAAATATAGGATCGAAACAATTTGCCGCACACGGCTAAACCCATAAGCCACAATACCATTTTTCACTTTTATTCATATTTATACAGATTTTTTTTCTCGTAAATGAAAAAGAAAGAAAAGAGGGGTCGTTGACTTGCCGCTCCTCGTAAAAATAAATAAAAACGTAAAAAAATAATAAATCCCTCACAAGCTACTACACGTACACTTAGTAAAACAAACAATATGGTTCAATGACAAAATAAAATGCTGATGGAGATATCCTAAAGATTTGGTAGGAACGCGACTAAAAAGTCATCAATGTAAGTAAAGAAACATAAAAATATATAAATAAATATTTATCAAAATAATTTTATTTGTGTAGAGACATCTATTAAGATTTCATGGAATTTAAATATTTTAAATATTTATTCTGATTATTTTTTTATAGACTGATTTACAGTCAAAAGTTAAATGTTTTTCAAATATATATTTTAAAAATTAAATCAAAATTATTTTATATGACAATATTTTTTGTGCAACGGAAACTACATTGTTATCACATTCGCATCGGGAAAGGTATTAATACCCGTTACATCGAAAGACAGTTTATTACGGGAAGGGTATTTTTACCTTTTACGCACTCTGATCTTTAAAGTCGGGTAGGGTATTTATATTTGCTTTTTTCTACAAGCATTTGACTTTTTCTTACTTATAAGGTTCGACATTATCAATTTTACAAAAGTAAAGGCATATTTAAGACACAGGGTCACTACAAATTCGTTTCAATTTTTAGAATAAATAATGTTTGTTTATTTTGTAAAATCAACATACATTTTAAATTTTTTGTATAATCGCAAGTATTTTATGTATGTTTTGTGATAATACCCTTTATAAGGGTTATTATTACCATGAATATCATACTCTAAATTTAAAAAAATATTTATAACTCTAAAAAACGTACCCTTAAAAGTTTCAAGTTGTGGACATAATATAAAATTATTGTTAGATGTTTTACAACTTTTCGATGATTTTGCTGGTGGTGCTATAATTGGTGAGTATCATATTGAAAAAAGTATGTAGTTATGTTATGTTGGATATTTTAAAAGTTATGGCAGTTTATGTAGAAACATATGTTTTACGCGCGACATGGATTTATCGCCCGTATTAGAGTATCAGCCGAGCGCGAATGTCACCCGATGCGAATGTGTTAATGTACAACACAGTATTTTTTTTTTATCAACGATTAGCAGAAAAATTTGTAAATCATCAGTGATAAGTCATGCCCGACACAACTAGACACATTTTCTTTTTAATTGAAAACACAGATGGAAAAACAACTAAACCCAATAGAAAGACTTGTAAGAAATCTGCATTTAACCCTTTAGGGGCACATATTTTTTAACTTTTATATCTGATATCATGGAATTCCACCAAGAATTATCGATCGAAAAAATCGAAATAATTTTATATAAAACCTTATTACTTTAATGTCAAAATATCATATGTAATTATAATAAAATGCTTATAATTTTGCAGGCAGCAAGGGAACCCTACCAGTTAACAATTTCACCATTAATGACACCTAGAGGAATGTCCGGCTAATCATCAGATCCCTTTTTAAAAAAGCTGATAAACAAATCACCTAAAATATCCCTCGGAAACTATAGCTGCCATCTCCTTGTCGTTTTCCCGAGCTTCTGCCTTGAAGGTAGTCGAGAACCATATATGTTCCCTTGTAGATCTTTGAGTGCAGAGATCTCTTTGAAAGAGGAATGGAGCATGGCAAATGATAGAACTGAGTAGTGGTAATTTGTAGTGACCATAGAATATATTCCAGATTTAGGTCATAGAAAGAAAAAATATATACAAAGTGAAAATGCCTTCATTACTTTTACATAGATTTTTTAACTTTTATTACAGCTGTATTTTACTGTACTGTTGTAAATATAAGATATAGAAATGATATAAATATACTTTTATTAATAAATAATAATGTTGGAATGGTATGAAAAAGTAAAAGTGAAAATATATGCCAATCTACAATTAAAAAATTCATAAACAATTCCACCAAAAAGATTATGTGTTCAAAATATTTAAAATATCTTCAGTTAAATAGTTTTGGGAACATATTGAACTTATTTTTTTTCTTTGATGATAAGGAAAAAAAAACTCAAGACAAGTTAAATGTTTCTTTCAACCGTCCTCAATAGTCTCGTTACACCAAATCAATAAGATACCACCTAATCCAGAGTCTTTCTAAAAATCGTAAAAGTTACAACATGTTAAAAGGCATTATTATATCATGTTTCTATACTAACAGTCACCATTCCCTCGAGATGCTTACAAAACACATAAAAAACATTGGCATTCGTGAGCAGAAGAATGACTAATTGTCTGATTGAAGTTTAAAATATATTTATATGTTAAATGAATAAAGCACAAATGACAAGTTAAATTAAAAAAAAAAAAATGTTCCAAATGAATTTTTCAAACAAAATTTAATGTATTCATTATTGATTTTGATGATCATCAAATAATGTTAATTAAGTAATCATTATCATTAGCCTGTCATCCAGTGTTTAAATTAATACTTTTGTATTTATTTCGTAATCTTATTTCGGTGTCACAACCAAGAATGGGACTGGTGCACTGGCTGCCTCGCTAACTAGACCTAACCTAAGGATTTGTCCAGGGATCGTAAATCCAGAGATCCATAGTTCTCGTTAACATAATAACTTAGTTTAGGTTAGCGAGACATCCAGTGCATTAAATATCCGATGCACCAGACGTCCAGTGCGCCCCACGCCGTTACCGATGAGTCGTTAAAACGAATCGTCTGGGAACGAAATGTGGCGGAACCTCTCATTTATGTCAAATTGTTTTTAAATGTAGCTTATGAAATTTTAAAATTAATTTAGATGACTTTCAAACATTTTACACACACAGTTTTACAGACAATTAATTCATCCACATTGCATGTGTTCGACAACTGATTAACCTTTAAACGCCCAGTGGTTTCCTTACGGGACCGCAGATTTGCGTCGTTCAATGCCTTACGGTCCCATACAGGAGTGCTTATGGTTCATTTCACAATCGGATTACATTAATTTAAAATAATAGTATTAAAGTAAGTTCATGGAAGAATCTATTGTGCGACGAAACATTACAAGCATTGGCCTGTTAGGGCATTGAACGACGCAAATTTGCGGTCCCGTATGGGACCACTGGGCTTGTAAAGGTTAACAAGTAAAATCCTAACCAACAATCAGACGTATAACTTCTACCAACAAATGCCTCATCAAATTCCATTCTGCTTCGGCAAGGACAATATTTTGTTATACTCAAGGCAATAAAGTGTGAAAATTAGCTATTTATCAATCCATCAATGAAATAAATAATTTGATTTAATTTTTATTATTTCTGTAAAAGAATAAATGTTTTTTTTTTGTAGATTTACTTTTATAAGCAATCTTTTTATACAGCAAAAAACTGTATTTCAATGTAGAAGAATATTTTTTAATTTAATTTTCATTGAACAATATATTAATAAAAAAAAACTATTTTAATGATTTTTAAAAAATAATCTAACAAATCTATGAAAATCGACAGCACAATTCAATACGGCTACAACTCAAAAAAGCTTGTTTTAAATGACATTGCTTTTTCATAGTTAAATTTCAACTTGTATAAATATTAAGTTTTTCACATTCAAGTCATCACTTTTCAAAATTCATAGTTACGCCGCTATGGAACCGAGCCGTCGTCAAAACAAATGATTCGCTCCTACAAACAAAACAGGTGTAAAAAATAATTTGATTGTATTGCCAATAACGCACAACGGCGTGTATGTTTCAAACGTGTTTAAGCTGACAGTTTACAAAAAATAAACAATAATGAACAATTTACTAAAAAGATCCGCGTCTGGCGTGCACATACTGCTGAACGTCAGTCCTTTAACACACGCGCTCGCACGGATACATACTTACAAATAAATCGAAAAAGAGGAGAAGTAAACTTAACAAATACTATTGTAATTACGTACAATGTCCACCGCGGTGCGCACGCACTGCCACAAAGCGTCCAAAGCGGCGCGGTCACGTTAAGCGACGCAAATGTGTTCTTGACGATAAACGTTGAAGTCACATGGAGTCACGTGGAGTCACGTGGAATCGACGACAGAATTCTTCTCGGGCCGGGTAACCAATTCCGAGCGGCCGGTGCCGGTGTCCGCCGTCGTTTATTCATTTATTACAATTACTTTTATATATATTATATAAAAAAAACTAACAATTCTTTTTTTTGTACACTAAATCTCAAATCTTAAAAATTAAATAAAACTCGTCTCTGCGTGTGTCGGTATGTACACGGCGTGGGCGGCGATGGGTTATCAATGGCATCGCCTCAGTAGAATGTCTCTAGTGATATTATTAAATTAGTTTTTGTATTATTTACATTGTTTATTTTACATTCCGGAGCCGGCGCTTATAAGGACTCCTCGAAAGCCGCCATTAAGTCACTCTGCATGTTCATGTCGATGTGGCCGGCCATCTGCAAACACAAACAACAGCATGACAACAATAACAATTAATAAAGCACAAGCAAATTTACCGTGGATGAAATCTATGGCGGTCATCAACTGATCGGAGACATCGTACTCCAGCCGAGCGCTACTCCCTTACCTTTTCTTCATCCTTGCAATCCTATCTGTCTCCCTCTCTTATCATTCCCTGATACACACCCCCACCCCTTCTCCTACATAAAATGGGTTTGACAACTTATAAAGTACTATTACAGTTCAGTTATTTCTTAACAAGTGATGGATTGAGAAAGGCTACGAGTTAGTCGAAACTGCAGTCTCCTATAAAGAGAACTTATCTTACGTGATAGATGTAAAAAGAACATAAATAAATAAAAATTTATAAAATTGTTTTTCATTTATTTCAGTTCACAATGTTGTGAATTATCTTATTAATATTAAAAATCTAAATATATCATTTAATGCAACATGAAGTTGTCACTTTCATTGGTTTTCAACCAACATCAAAACACAAACCTTTAAATATCTCAGAAGGAATGAAACACGACTTACGCCACTTTCATAATCAAGAGCAAATATATGCGTGAACTTCCAAAATTTTACTTAATCTTCCGAATGGTAGTTTCACTGTTCATAACCTATCCCGCATATAAGCGTTAATATCGAAAATAGTGCAACTTTCTGTCCTGCACAAATGCATGAACGACCGAAAGGATTTAAAATGGATCTCTAATAGAAATGAATTATAAGTTAATTAAAGTCATAAGTGAAGTGACTGACCGCTTCTCGTCTCCTGCGCTCCTGCTCGCTGCGCTGGCGCCAAGGCGGCCGCTTTGTCAGGCGCCGGGGCGCGGCCTGCGGCGGGGCGGTAGCACGGGCGCCGGGGGCGCGGGCGGGCGCGGGCGCCTGGCAGGGCGCAGCCACGGCCACCGGTGGCGGCGGCGCCACCACGCCGCTGGGGGGGCGCAGGGCGGGGACGGCGTGGGCAGCTGCACCCGCTGCCGCGCCCTCGTAGCGCTCCACGGGGCCACTGTCTCGGAGACCGGCGCGCTAAGGCTGCTCAGCACAGAGGCGCTCGACGACTTTCTACTACTGCAATACATAAATTAAAACAAGAATATAAAAAAGAAACAACAAAAATTCCCTCGCCACACAAGATTTTTTAACCCTTTCCGGTCCACAATAAATTTACAGAATTACAGGGTAAAACAATAGATCAAGGGTTTTTTTTTAATAAACCTATATTTATGTTTAAATGTTTTTATTTTGAGTGTAGAATATTAAAATTACCACTCTAAATATTACTTTTTATACATATGCAAAGTATGATGTAGGTGAAAACATTCACCGATGCAGAGGCCGGGCTTTCTCTCACAAGTTACACAAATGTATCGCGTTTCTTTTCTACCACCAGGATTTTTTCTGTTGGAGCATACCAGGCAATCTTTATGCTTTCCTTGAGAGTTGACGTATAAGAAATGACCCTTTTTGCCCCCAAAAATAGTGAATATCGCGTTGTTGGCACGCGCACAGGTCAAGTGTAACTGATGCCAGCGGCCGGGCGTCCGAGTGAGGCGCACCAAGCCGGCCTCCTAAAAAACTTATTGTATTATTCTCAGGTAGAAATTTACACATTCCAATTTTCATAAAAATATTGAAATGTGTTCTTGTCCCCGTGTAAACTAAATATGAGTCAGAAAAAAATTGTGCTTGTATTTTGATGCTAAACTGAAGAATAAGAAAAATGACGAATAACATTCGACATGGGACCGTAAAGGGTTAAGTAAAAAAAATGTATGTTTGCATCTCTAGTGTATTGGTGGTATTTGCTCACCTGGGCTTGTCCACCTCATCCTTGGGCGGATCGCGACGTTGATTTTCATTTTCCAGACGTTGGCGTTCCTTCTCCGCCTGCTCCTTCTTCTTCAGTTCCTGGAAGGCCTTCTGTCGGTCCAGCTTCTCCCGCGCTTGCTTCTTGAACGCCTACACAACAACAAATCTATCAGTTCATCAACAAAACATAGTCCAGTTATCGGTAAAATTAAACCTCTTCTTAGCATGAAGTATTTGAAAATTACACATCTTCAAAGCAGACAATTTAATCCAGCCTTACCTATACAAATGACTCACACTAAGCCACATCTTGTTAGTAGTGGCCTGATGTAATGTATGTATGCTACTTCTATAACAATTATAATTCTGAAATACAGTCAGCCCTTCTATAACGTACCTTTTATTGATTTGAAACACATTTTCCTTTAGGTATTGTGTCAGTTTTTCATATACAATCCCTTCTTAAGTGTATAATGTAGGTTGAACCGCCAATAAGTATTAAATGGTTCAGGCCTTGAGAGCTTCAAGATAATCATCCGTTCTTATGAAAACGCTTTAGCAAGATTGACTGTAATACAATTTTAGATTAAAACATGTAACTATCAGTTGTATTCGGCAGCATCGGACTGATCATCCGATCTCCTTAATAACGGTGATTATTAAGCACCCAAATATTCGTTTGGTACTACAGCCGCTGTATGTCTTTTTGTAAGTTCGCAGGCTTTAACATCTATGTTCTCATGTGAACAACTTTTGGGTATACAAATATTCTGGGATAAGGCATGGACAATCTGAGCTTACAGAACTGTGAAATGACAATTTGCTATGTCAATAAGCTCCAAAAATATGATGCGGATATTTAAAAAAAAACTGACCTGGAAGGAGTCCATGACAGGCTTAGGCTTGGCCTGTGTAGCGGTTGCAATGTTAGATCCCTGCGGACTTCCCGCCTGCGCTAGCAGAGACCAAGAATTGGCATTCTTGACGTTCTGCTCTTGCTTTGGCTTAAACACCTGATAGAAGCTATTGTTCATGTTCTTCTGGTCCTCCATCTGCGACGCCATCTGCATCTTTTCATACTTAACACGATCGCTCGTGCTTGTGTTCACATTTGAAACGCCCATCAAGTCTTCAATCGGTTTTGGCGTAAGAAGCGGCTTCTCTTCTTTAGGAATCACCGGAGAAACAATATTCGCAGGAATCATATTGTGAATCTGCTGCTGCTGCTGTTGCTGTTGATGTGTCATCATGGCAGCTTGCGCGGAGATAAGCGCTGTCTGGTGCGGATCAAAAATCGGTGGCTGCATGACTCCGACCATGTTGTTCAGAGCGCTCATCTGCATCAAGTCGAGATGCGGGTCCGGCTTCATGTACCCATTGTGCGGCGGAAAGTACGAGTCGGACTTTCCGAATAATCCGAGCGACGCCTCCGGCCCGTGGTGCATGCCCATGAAGAGATTCGAATTAGATTTGACTAAATCTGCGATCATGTTGTTGGCCTGCATGGCGTTAGTCATTTGCATACTTGCCGACGTGGGAGGCATTTCCGTTTTTATGAGATTCTGTTCCAAGCTCGCCAGAGAGTGTTCTAACGGATCTATATACTGCTGTTGTTGCTGTTGTTGTTGTTGTTGTTGTTGTTGTTGTTGTTGTTGTTGTTGTTGGTGTTGCAGAATCTGTTGCGGGACTTCGTTGATTTTTTTCATGCCGTTTTGTTGCGATATCGTGTTGTGGTTGGTTCTTTGGTTGCTATTTTGCTGCTGAACGTTTTGATTGGGTTGCAGCGTCGGAGTTTGAACAACAGGAGGCGTTTGCTGCATTGTTGCAGGTGCCGAAGTAGTGACATTGACCGGAGCCTGCGGGACGGCTACAGATGGTTGAGGATTAGATATAGGAGGTTGAATGGTAGCGGGTTTAATTTCTTCTAACGGAAACGTCTGAATGTTTTGCTGCGGCTGTGAGGAAGGTTTCGAACTCGTCGCATTCGACGTGGGAGTCATAATTGTTGTCGTCTGTACTGGTGGGATTGCGGGGGGTTGCGGCGGGACGGGAGAGGGCGCGGTAGGAGCGGCTAAGAGCGAGGCCGTGGGAACCGGGGTGATTAGCGGCTGAGGTGTGGTGGGGGCGACCGGCGGGGGGGTGGGTCGCTTGGGAGGCGCCGGGACTTCTTTAGTCGGGGGCGCAGGCGGCTGAACGGCCGGGCGGGCGCTGCTGGGTTTGTCGACGGGGTGCGTGGATATTTTCTGAAATTATTAGTTCAAATTTAATATTTTTCAGTGCATATAGAATTAAATTTAAAATATTTATTTTTAAATTTATGCTTCTTTGATATACCACACGACATGAGTAAACTTGAGTAGTGGAGTTGTTAAAGATTGCTGTTACCATTTATAAAATGAAGATCATATATTTGTATAACCAGAAGAAAGACATTGATTTCAATTTTTTTTAAAACATATTTCAAAGAATTATTTTGATTATTTGATTTATTAATTCATCTTCTCCATCAAAAAAGTGATACTTATTAGTAAAAAAAATATTTTTCATTTATTTATACATTCGAATAATAGAATTACGAAAATTATTCATTGAAAAAATCCAATAAAAGACTTTAAAAATTTAACGTAATCTTTATCTTAATCTTTATCTTTTTTACGCTAGATTGTAAAAATAAAAATAATATTCATTCCAAACAGTTCATACTTCAGATAAAGCAAATAAAAATGTAATCAATAAAAATTATATTAGCCAATAAAAAAAATATAAACATCAAAAAATATCCAAACTCAAATTTTAATTTTGAAATCATATATGATGTAAATAATAAATGCTTATTACTATCAACTTGTGTTTAGATGAGCTGAGAATATTGGACGCTTCGTCTTTTTCGCACGAGAATCGACCGTCGAACTTAGTAACCAAAGGGTTAAATTTATGTTTTTACCTTTAAACGCCCAGTGGTTTCATTACGGTACCACATATTTGCATCGTTCAATGCCCTACGGTCCCATACAGGAGTGCTTATGGTTCATTTCACAATCGGATTACATTAATTTGTAATAATAGTATTAAAGTAAGTTCATGGAAGAATCTATTGTGCGACGAAACATTACAAACATTGGCCTGCTAGGGCATTGAACGACGTAAATCTGTGGTCCCATATGGGACCACTGGGTGATTAAAGGTTAATTGAATTAATTATTGCCAAAAAATATGTTGCTTAAATTTATGTTTTAATGTTAATTTAATTTAAATTGAATTAAATACTCACGAGTGTGGGGGGCATCGCTTTCTTTGTCTTCTTTTTACTTGATTTTCCAAGCCCTAATACAAAAAAAAAACATAAAATTCAAAATTCACAAATCGACAAACATTAAGAAAATAAATATTATTGTATTAGAAGAACTGCTTAGACGCAATATATTGTAAGTCAATCGAATAACTCTTATGTAATCGATGCAAAATGTGAAAATGATAGTCGTTTACTTACCTTTGAAATTTGATATCACTTTTAAAAAAAAACACTGTAAACCTTCACCATTGCGTTCATTATTGATAGATCGGAGAAAAATTTAACCGTTTACGTTAATTTACTTTAAAAGGACTCTACGGCTCATTCATAGATACGAAAACCTTTAATGTTTCTTACTTAGGTATATATAATATTAATAATTAGATATATATTTATATATATATCATCTTAAAATATAATAAATTGTGACTATTTATATAAATATCCAATATACCAGATCTCTTTGATGGGATATTTTTATATAATTTCTTATAAAATTATTTACACATAAATGATTAAGGGGGTAATTTTGCAAGTAACACATTTAATAATTTAAACAATTGGAAAATAATAGAAAAAAATCTTAAAAATTATCAATTTTGCATAAATTGACAAATATTGCTTAAAAACATAGAAAATTGATCAAATTTTTACAGAATTCTAAAATAGAAGATTTTGCATATAACTTTTAAAATAAAATAAGTAAAATATTTTTAGAAATGTTTTATAAACAGGGAGCAGGGCAAAAAAAAGCTGAGGGAGCAGCTCGTCATTGTTTTGATTTAAAACCGTCAGCTTTTTTTGCTGCTCCCTGTATGTTTTAAAATCATGGAAACAATTTCCAAATTAAAACTATTTCAATGCAATATTTTGTAGTTGGGATAATTTTCATAAGAATAAATGTTTAAAACAAACATTTTTTTTGTTGTTATTATCAATTTTTACCAAGAATAACAACAATATGTATGTATAAATAGCCAGACGAAATGTTATAAATATTTAAATTAGTTTCTTTTTATTTAAATTTTCCAAATACTATATAATCAATTGTGAAGAATGTTACTTGCAAAAGTGTTTGTTTTCAAATATATATATATACATTACAACAGGAATAAAACACAGTAATTTCTGAATATGTAGGCTACACTTACATACTTTTATATTTCATAATTATTTACATTGAAAATAAAAACATTATTTTGATTCCTTTTTTAAAAAGCAAAAATAATATTAATTCAGGCTTGTGTAACTAATTCATAATATATATAATTCACGATTTCATTCTCTTTCATAGCGACAATATTCGAGCATTCTACTAAAAAAAAAAAAAAACTATATACCATACAAGTAACATCTCATGGAAACATTCATTTGACCTTCTCGTGACCTCTTAAAAAAAATACTTTACACATCATACTTATGTATATTGCAATGACCACATTTTTTTAAATTCAAAAACAAATATTTTTAAAGTCATTCATTTTCTAAGCCAAAAAAAAAATGTCTGAACCATTCCGGATTGGATAAACCATAAATAATAAAACATTTCATTGAAATATTTTTCTCTGTGCATAGCGAAGAAAATTGAGAGTATTCTTTACAGGTGAGGTTAGATTCTTCAGTCTCATAGACATTACCTTCTTTCTACAGTTCAAAATTACCATAATTTTTTAAACTAAAATAATAAATATTTTAAATATTTAAAAAATGAATAATTAGGCATTTCTCTCTGATCGATAATTAAAAGTTGATTTACTGTATATCAACATGAATTTATTTAATTATTTTGTACATGTTAATTTTGTATCTATATCTTTTGTTTAACAATAAAAAAAAATAACAAAAAAATATAGATCTATAAAATAAAAAGCTACAATTTTAAACAATTGTATGTGGAATATGTTTTGATTTTTTTTTTAAATGTGAATATTACAAATAATATTTTAAAAAAATAAGTAAACATCTAAAATGTATACTAGTATTGCATTTCTTAATTTTGTTTAGTTTCCAAATTAGGAACATTCAGACACGCTTCCATTTTTCTTAGAATAAATCCATATTCTTCAATTATTACTTTTTTTTTGACTTTGACACATTGTAATCTTTACAGAAAAATGACATTTTAATTTAACCTAATATGGCCAATATATCCTAATTGATTTAATTCATTTTCCTCTTAGTAAATATATATATGAAAGCGCTTGTGTACACGTACAAAATAATATATATATATTTAATCTAAAACTAAAAGAAATGCACTCAAAATAATTCACCAAAATTAAATTTTCTTTAAAATATTGATACACGAAAAATATGTAGTATACATAAAAGTGTATCGGTCAATATCTTAGTATTCATACATCTGATTATTTTACAAAATCATTTGACAGCTGATCATCTGTCCATTCAGCGTAATGCCCTTTTGAATTAACTCTCTACTAGACCCAGTGTACGAGTATATTCCATGCAAGTGAAGCTCAGTTCATACAGTTATCATTGTGTTGAACACAAACACTTTCAATCCCTATTTATTTAGTTTGTTTTTACATGGATGTGTTTGGGAAACTGCAGTTTCAACTAATTCATAACCTTCCTTAGTCCATCACTGACAAGAGACAACTTTTAATACAGATTTTAATGTATAAACATTTATTTACTTTTTTTTTACATGGATCACATTGGGTGTGGCCTCTGTTTAGGACACTACAGTTTAGACTAACTCGTAGCCTTCCTCAATCCATCGCTGTCAAAAGACAACTTTTAATACAGATTCTTTTGTATTGTTTACTTGTATATACATTTATTTACTTTGTTTTTACATGGATCACGTTGGTTATGTCTGCTCTGTTTAAGAAACTGCAGTTTCAAAAAACTCAGCCTTCCTCAAGCCATCACTATTAATAGACAACTTTTTTGTACAGATTCTTATGTATTATTTACTTGTATAAACATACTTTTTAGAAGCGATGAACGTTTCATTAAAAGCAAAACCACAGTCTTCAAGTATGTAAATAAAAAATGTTCAAATTGATCCATATTTAAAACAATTTTAAAATTATTTTTAGATTTAACATTACAAATCGATCTCAAAGCGAATGCTAAAAGAATATAAATAACAGACATTATTGCTTTGTTATAAAATCTCTATCTAATTATTTACTGATTCAAATACTAAATAAAGGTTTAATTAAAAAATATTTAATTTTTTCCTATAAAACTGGGCCATAGAAGAAGAGTTAATTCATATATATATAATTTCATGTTGAAAAATCATCCTCAATGGGATCTAAGGAATTGTAATTTTAAAAACAAATACGACACTTACAGAACATTATAGGACAATTAAATAATATTCCACACAAATAATTTCACATAAAAAGTAATATATCAAATTCATGTTAAAAAGAACTCAGTTCTATGTGGATAGTACAGGATGATTGCATGCTTGCTGAGAAATATCTTGAAGAAGACATATAACAAAAGAAAAAAAGAAAAAAAAGCATTAAAAAAAAACAACTTGAGATTGTATATAATTGAGATGTTAGAAGTTGATCATAAGTTTGTTTTCAAAACTGTTCTAAAGAACCGACGGTCCTCAAACAGTTTCATACTTAAAGGTAGGTATTTTTACTAATATGACAAATATTATAGAATTCTTGCCGTATGTGTAGTGAGACTAGTATTTTTTAAATTCTAAATTAATAATAAAAATCTTGATTAATGAAATTTGCTAAAATGTCGACCATAATCGGTGAGCGAAAGCTTAAAAATTATATTGTAAGCATAGTAAATGAAAAACTTTTATAATGTTTTTACAAGATCGGATGATAAGCTCGATGCTCCCGATGCTCTCAAACCTGGACCATTTAGTTCCAAGAGGCAGTTCAACTCGAATTATCAACGTAAAAAAGACCAGAATATGAAAAATTGTCGCTAACACTATAAAAAATCTTCGTTATAATTTTTTTAAAAACCTGCATTAATGGATGATTGATTCTAAAAAAATCATTTATATTCATTTTTGTTTGGTCAATCCTCACAGGACAGCAAAACATGTTTTTACTATCGCCAATAAAAAAAAATTAGGACTTTTAATTCATTTAATTTTTAATGCAATAATTATATGTATTTTTTTGTCTTTGTGATATTTTTCAGCAAACACGCATTCATAACCTTTACATTTCAGAGATACGAAAACATTAGACTTATAAATTATATCACTGAAGCAACGTTTCGGATGGCATGATAACATCCACTGATTAAATAATGAGAGATTGTCCGCTTGATCTTCTCCATTTGGTACAAACACACTATTGACACCAAAAGCAACCTCTCAAATAGACTCTTTGACGATAGATGATCAGTGACAGGTAAAATAATAAATAAATATTTAAAATCGATATCTGATTTATCAATCTTATTAAAAAATATTCAATTTTAGTACATTTTAATCAAATTTCAATATTAAAAACTATAAAAATAAAATGTTTTAATTATTTTCACTTGATTAAATTTGAATTATAATTCACGTCGTTTATTTCAATAAAAAAAAATATGGAATATAAAATATAAATAATTTATAATAATTTTAAATTAATTACAAGATTTTTGTATGTTTGAGTATTCCTTATTACAAGATGTTGTAAAATTATAAAAGAGTGTCAATTAGACATTTATCAATGAGACATTTAAGATTGGTAATCATTTTTTTTATAAGTAAATGTCTATTTTTTTAAGGAGAAGCTGCCATTAAAAAAACTTATAATCTCACATGCTATTATTTAATTCATTAAAATGATGGCCTACATTTGTTACGTCCTTCGAAGGATAAATTAAAAAATATATATATTAAAATCTTACAAACGTAACCGGTACATCACACCGAGGAAGCGTACAAGGGAAAAGAACATTACAAATAATTTAAAAAATAAAAAAAACGCTCACGTCTTTCACAACAATTCATCAAGTTAAAAAAAATCGATTACTCTCGCATGTAAAAATATAACAAAATAAATTTCTGACTGGGTTCTATAATGAAGTCTATTGAATATATAAATGCAAACTCGGCTAACAACTAAATCACCACTTCACAAGTCTATGTAACAGGAACATAACAGTTGAGTGAACGGCGAGCGGCCGACAACAGGCCGCATCGTCACAGAGTACAGTCGGACACATGGAGGAAGTCACAGTAAGAGTCACAAGCCGCCGCTCTCGGTCCCCGGGATCCACCGATGTGACTTGAACGTCCCCCCACTCTGAGCTCGCGTATAGTTCTTATAGGTAGGTTCAAGTGCGACCGGTGGATGAACAGAGGAGGGACGGAGCGACCGGCCCGAGTGCAAACAATGTGTGTAGGAAGGGGCCGGGGCCGGGGCTGGCGCACGAGCACTCACCAAACCTTTCCGCCTTTTCGCGCATTTGAACTATACATGTCTCACCGGTACGACGTCGACAGGGGGCGGCCGCGGTCCTCACACATGTGTTTGCATTGCGACAGAGCCGAGGTCTGGTGTGGCGCGAGAGTGAGGGGGCGCGATGAATGAGCGCAAGTTTAAAAGGAGAGAACATGATATAGTTAAAATAATGAACGCAAGGTGAAAAGGTTTGCGGGCCGGCGGGGGCGCCGCTCGGCTGCCTCCGAGCCCGCCTGGACCCCCGGCCCTCCAGCCGACCACGCCATCAACACATCCTGCACCGCCTGATTACAAACGAGGCGACTCCGACAATACGACACTTCACGGCAGAGGCCGGGCTACGCAAACAGACGCCGAAACAGAAATGCCACCTTTAAAAAATAACTGCAAAATATATTTACTTTCTTTCCATATGATATGTGATAAAAGTCTTGTAATAATGACTGCACAACAAACGGAATCACACCGGAGTCATTGTTTCATTCAAATTAAATTGCTGTATGATGCAAAGTTATATAAGTCTCCACCCGACATCCACATCAAACGAATTGTCATAAAAATTATGCAAATATATTTTTAAATGTGGCATTCTTCTGGTTTAGTATCACTATTGACCGATCTGCATGTTCATGATAATTAACACACACGTCGGTTGCAGCCATGAGAGTGATGCAGTACAAAAATAATAAATAATGAAGAAAACAATGCAGATCCATCTTTCTTTGAGTAGCCGAGCCTTCCTTCCATTCAGCCCACGAGCGACATGAGGAGGGCCCCCAATAAAGGACCCGCAAATAAATGGCAAAACATAATAAGATGCAATGGTTATCTGTTGGTCAAAAGTCAAAGATCGGCTACAATGCGGCACTTTTCCAGAAATACTAATTCGGTATACAGTAAAATCCTTTAAATAAAATATTTAATTCAAATTTATATTACAAAAATTTTACCGCGTGTATAGCCATGCTTTCACTTTTGATTTGCAGTTATATAAATAGACCTTATGTGTGATTTTTTTAATGTTTCCCTTTTAAAAAAAATGTTTATCACTGTAAAACACGAAACTATTATTAAATAATTTATTATTATTGTTTTTTTTATTATTATATTTTAGTTGTATTATTATTATTATAATAATCAGTTTTTTAAATTATACAAAAAGGGGGGAAGATTTATTAATTATTGTGCATTTTGAGTATCTAATTAAAGAGAAACACATCAGGCGCGCGCTCCATTAAACCTTCACTATTTTAAAACAGGAAATATTTACAACAACAATCCAGGCAAGTATCGAATAATTATCTCATTTGCGATTCTGGGTGCAAGAATTATTTGTACAGAATTTAGATTTTCATTTAGATCCATGAAAAAATAATGAATAAAATATATATATGTAAATATATATATATGTAAATATATATATATGTGTGTATGTGTATATATTATTTGTTTCATTAATTTATTTGTATATATTATCTGATATTTAAAAACGTTCTTTTTAATCCCGCATATTACAATTCAACAATCTAAGATTAAACACTCACATTGACATTGATGCGTCCGTATTGGCATTACGCACACGGAAACAAAGAAGACATCGAGTCCCGTCCCATCTATCGGATAAGGAATCTTTGTTTTTAAGCGAGACATTCAAGTACTGGGACTAAAATTCACTAACTTTATAATGAAATATCACTTACGAGAAGGATTTAAGACTACAACACCTCCTCACCTGTAAAATGAGAGTCTGACTGTCTTTAAGGTCGACCAAAAGTACCGATAAAAAGTAAAACTCTGACTTACTGAATTTAGTAATATTTACTTCACAGTCAACAAATTTAAAATGTCACTTTTAAAACATGTCAATGTGCAATGCACAAGTACAGCTAATCAACCCAGACATAACAGCAAGTGAATGTTTTGGGCTACGCCAGAGGTTCTCATTAATAAAGTTTCCGCTTGTTTGTGGTCGCAAAATCGCTAATGACTTAAAAACAGTCACATTGGAGCCCTTCTCACGCGACTCGCACGGCGATGCGTGTGAAGCTTTCCCCGGCACCGGCGCGCATTTGCCGTCGTCATCAAATTAAAATTACAAAAAGGCCATTTTCCAACGCGCACACGCAGTTGTTACAACTAACACGATTTTAAAAAAAATTACCTACTTTTTTACATCTACATTTTGTATCTATCTTAAAACTATTATAAATATTGGTTTTTATCATTTATTTTTGTTTTTTTTTTATTATTATTACTTAAATCATTTTTTTTTAAACTATTGTCTCAAAAACGTTCACGCCGTCTTGGAAAGTGCGGATTTTTTGCGTTTATATCGAAACGCATCGTTTAGTTTTCATAAGCTACGATACTTGTATTCACGAATTACAAATATATTAATATTACAAACATCTGAATGTCTTCACTTATCACTTTGTCAATAAATCGATAATAATAGAGTTAAATTTACGTGTTTTTTGCTTCTTCAGTCTCACAAGGCGTCGGGGTGTGTTTGCCGACCGAGATAGGTTTTAGTTCATTATTATTATTAAGGTTTTAATTTGTCGATTTAGAATGTTTTGCTGCGGGATCTAACCTGCTTCGCTGTCGCTGGAGTCCGAGGAGGAGGTGTCGCTGCTGGAGGAAGAGTTGGAGGAGTCGGAGGAGCTGGAGCTCGAAGACAGGCGGCCTGACGCGGCCACCGGCTCCTTGCCACCGTCTGCAACAACCGACATCACGCCTTTAACAACCACAAATATTATACCTACCTTTTTGTCAAAATCAAAATAAATATATAAAATTATTTTTTTAACTGGCAATTTGAAGTAAAACTGCTTAACTCTTTTGTTACGGCTCGGTGGAATACAAATTATACTGTCAATATGGCGTGAATCTTTCAAACCATTTTTTTTTGCTTAAAACTAGTATTTGAAGCATAAATGTACTTATCTGACCTATTTATATATATCACATTGGTTCTTCTATCCTTTAGCTATCAGATGATGCATAAAAAACTATTATATTTAACAAACGCTCATTATGTAACTACATACATGTGGATTACAGAAAAATCGCTCCTGTGACGAAACCTAACAATATTTATTTGCATGCTTTACAGATTCCTGTAAAGAATATATGAAGGTTGATAAAGGGAATGACTGTACTTACATTTTCCTACCGTAGATGTCTCAATGAGTACTGAAAGTAGTAAAACGATATATCACGGCTACCGATGTCAACGGTAGGGGAATCTTAGATGGCATATATCGGCTACCGATGCGAAAGGGTTAATAACAACGTTTGACTTTTGATATCTTTTAAAATGGATACAACCAATGTTTTCTCTAATTTATATAAGGCTTGTGTGTGCAAAAAATATTGGCTATGCAACTTTGGGGAAATTAAAAAATTTGTTCCAATCACACTACTATATAATAGACCAACTAATATCAAAAAATAAAAAGACTATATAATGTAAATTAAAATATATTTTTTAATGGTTATGAGTGGAAGGTTTGTGCGCACTGTTATAAAGAGAACATTGGATACAACATAATATTTAATAAGCATTGATCGTGAAACCGCTGGGAGCAGCATTGATAACTAGATTTCAGGGGTAAGTAATCATTGAAGCAGTTGTATGTGTTACTGACCTTTCTTGGGCTGCTGCTTCTTGTTGGAGCCAAGCTGCACGGCCACGTCCTGAAGCCTCTTCTCCAGCTCCTGCTTCTTCTCGGCCATCTGCTCGCCCTTGGACTTGCCGGACACGCGCTTGTCTGCAACCAACCACGCAACACTCACTTCTGCTCTCCCGATCTTAACACATCACATCATACCATCATCTGCATGTTTACGTGTCCAGAGAAGAGTGACGCCACGTATCGGGGATCAATCTTCTCGGGACACATTGAATACACACAATTTTATGTTTCCCTTCAGTGATATTATACATATCTGCTCCATATTATTGCAATTGACAAATTGCTGACAAACCACAGTTCTATAAGCTCAAATTGTCTATGCCATATCCCAGAACACCTGTAGTTCCGGAGGTCCACATGGAAACATAGATAGTTGGCAACCCGCAAACTTGCATAGACTGTAGCTGTAGTCCTTTAGGAGTGACTCGACCCTACTGGGGGCATGTATAGAGCTTACATTTTAAATAAATTTGAAAAAATCAAGCTTGGTCAGGTTTTGAACGTGAAGTGTCTGAATGACAAACAAATGCTTTTACTGCTGGACTTTGCCGCTCGGCAATGTGTATCATTAATATTGTAAAATTAAAATTGTAAAAATATAAGTGATAGAGTTAAATTCATCATCATCAGCCTGTGTCCGTCCACTGTTGAACGTAGGCCTCCCGCATGAGTAAATAGACAGTTAAATTATTTAAAAAAATATATATATATATATAGTTTTATTGTTAAAAGACTTGAATAGTCACCTAATATATGAATAATTCTTTAAGAAAATCAGTGAAAATATTATAGTATACTGAAGAAAATTTAGCTTGATCCCCGACTATTTAACAAAATACTGTTTTTTAATTTTATTCACTTGAATCCATGTTCATATAAAAGTTAAAATACTTAAAACCACTGTAAATACGTACAGGATAATACTTATTTGTGTCAAACGTGTGAAACATTGAAACATAATAACTAAAATCACTTATTTAAGTAAATACTCAATTACTTAAGTTAATAAGAGATCATGCTACATTTTCAAGTATGCTAAAAACAATCCTTCTTTGAAATTGTATTTTCTCCCATTATATGGGATCAGCCAAAAATCACCATGTTGCACAATTAGTACGTGGATATAAATTATCTTGGTAAATCTTCCTGTATGTGCATACGAGGTAAACAAGTATAGCCATAAGAAATCTTCTAAGTAAAGGGATCATAAAAATATGTAAGTTAAAAATATTAATTATTTTATTGCGAATATTATTTTTATTGATGAAAGGAAAAAGGGCAAAAAAATTTTTTTTACTAGTTTTAAAAAATGCATATAAATTAATTTAAAATAAATGTCAAAAAACATACATTTTTCACAATTGCATAAATAATAAGTAATATAAATAAAATATAAGTAACTTCTTAGGTTTTCACAGCCAGATTTGATATAGTGGCTTTTGTGTATGGCGAATCGTTTCGATCTCATATTTGTAGGGGTCGTGTGAGTAGACACGTCAACCCTGAAGAAGACCCCTGCAATGGCGGTCGAAATATTGGATCGAAACAATTCGCCAGGCATGACTAAACCCAAAAGCCATAATACCAAATATTATATAATTGATTTGATTCCCTATGGAACATAAACTATTAAAATAATAAACTTATTTGATTGCAGAAAAGATTCTCAAACTTTTCAATCAGAATTTTATATTTACATAATTCTAAAACTAATAAAAAGTTTAAATTGGATGCTTACATTTGGAGTTTTGGACTCTTTTGGAATTTAAGACCAAAGTGTATAAAGTTAGGCAATAATTTGTATTATAAGTTTTCAGTATAGAAAGATATACAAATAAGTGTAATTACAAGGATTAAAGTAATTAGCTTAACTAAAGCATGCATAAAAAAAATCAGTTCCAATGACATTTTTATGTTTTGAATGGATTTGGAGGGATGGTTTAATTTAGGTTATGCGTAAAGAGAAAGGATCTTATGTGTATTGTAATGCCTTCCTTTACATGAACTATCTACCTACTTCAGCTTGCTATATAAAAATATATAAACGTAGAAAAAAAGCGCACAATTGTTATACTAATCATAATATAAGTTGACATTATTAAATTATTTAAAATATATATAATAAAAAAAACTAAAATTAAAAATAATACTTATGTTTATTATTATCTATTATTCTTAAGTAAACGTATGCAGGACCACACTGCTTAAAAAGGATGATTATATGACACTTGCCATTTCAATGCTGGCTAAACTAAGCCTCCCCAATTAAAACTTTTTTTTTCTAAATTTGAGTAAAATGATACTTTGTAACCTGAAACAAATGAAGCCAACTAAAAATACTACATAAAATTATAATTTGACTATGATTTTCAGAATGATTATTATAGTGAAATTGGAAGATATCATTCTTCATATTCTAACATTTTTTTTAATGATATTTAGATACTATTTATAAGAAAAGAAAAATGAACAGAAAGAATGTCCTCAATACCTGAGCATTACACAATAATGCAGACAAGTGTGGAAATGGCGGATTATTAAAAAATTTTAGTCCCCTATTATTAAATGATTCGGTTTAGGATTTGTAAGAATTTTCCTAATATGCCACAATTTTCGGCAATTCCCTAAAATGAGAATTGTCCTTTTTGTCATAACAATTGTTTGAGACCTTCACAATTAACCTTTAAGCGCCCAGTGGTCCCATACGGGACAGCAAATTTGCGTCGTTCGATGCCCTAGCAGGCCAATGTTTGTAATGTTTCGTCACACAATAGATTCTTCCGTGAACTTACATAATCCGATTGTGAAATGAACCATAAGCACTCCTGTATGGGACCGTAGGGCATTGAACGACGCAAGTCTGCGGTCCCGTAAGGAAACCACTGGGCGTTTAAAGGTTAAATACGACTATGCCGAGGAAAAACTTCTGAAACTTAATTTGTAAAGATCTAATGATAAATTCAAATAGATCCATTTATAAAAAAAAAAATGGCAGTTTATAGCCGTCATCTTATAAGGTGAAAAGTTAAAGGTACGAGAAAAAAAATGTGTTTGTTAATGACGTAATGATATGAATACTTCATACATGATTTGGGTGCAAAATTCACAAAAGAAGAACAAATGGGTGATGAAAACCAACACTCTTTATATGAAAAAAAAAGGTCATCCTTCCGCAAAATGCAAAAACCAACGATAAACAAGAAAAGGCGAGTTACGGAAGAGTCAACATGGTGAATTATTGTTGTGGTAGCGGGAGGAGTTGTAAGGAATAGATCGAGAGGATTCATAAAAATGCCAGCGGGACTTACAGTATTGCTTACGGGTTTTTTTCCTGAGGCAGGAGGCGACGTAGTTCTCCAGCTCTCGGAGGGTTGAGGGCTTGAGCGTCTCGAAGTCGATCTCGATCTCGTCAGGGTTCGAGTCTCGCAACGAGGGCTCTCGCGACTGGATTATGTGGACGACCTTGCCCAGCTTGTCGCCTGAAACAAACAGAGCATTGAGAATTATGGTCACCACATGTGCTTGAGGGTCATATAAATATGAGAAATTTTCTTTTCAACAATTAACATGAAAATTATTGGTGATATTTACAACTTTTGTTATAATTTTAACCCATTAAGACGGCATAACGAGTCTGATTCATAGTATGTAACAGCCTCCAAAAGTGACAACTACAAAACTATTATATATAACATTAAGGTTATCAACTGGCAATACATGGTGAAACTGCATAATTATAACTATAAATTATTTAAATTAAAAAAAAAAAAATAGTTTTAATATTTTTTATTATTTTTTTATTATTACAGTGAGGCTTTAAAGCTTCTCGTTTAGCGCTGTTTTGGTTTTGCCCTCTTTTATTTCAACCCGGGGTTATTCCCCGAAATTGTGCATAAATAGTGGAAAAAATAGTGGAATTAGCAAAACAAACCGGTTTAGATGAGGTAAATGTGGAAGACGTCGAAGAAATAGTTCAAGAAACAGCAGCTAGTCTTTCTAATGATGAGCTCAAGGAATTAACTGAGCAAGAAGAAAACAAAAATATTGATATTAGTGATTTCGAAGAAGAGCAAAAAAGAACTTTCGATGGCGTTTGTAAAAAAGAGTTTGACCACTGTAACTGAAAATTTGGACCAATTTGTTGAAAATGATCCAAATTTTGACAGGAGTTCAAAAGCAAGACGGGGTGTTATAGATGCTTTATCCACTTATCAACAACTTTTAACAGAACACAAAAGGAAAACGCAAACTACATTAGATGCCTTCTTGACAAAAAGGCAAAAAATTGGAAACACAGGATAGACTGAATGATCTGACTGACTTCGAATTTTATTGGTTTGTATAAGTATATTCGTTTCTATTGTTTTTATTTTTGTAAGAAATAAATGTTTGGTTATATTTTAAATAAAAAAAAAAACAACTAATAAATTTAATACCTAACCCCATTATTAACATGTTAAGATAGCCTCGCTTAGCGCTGTTTCGCATTACGCTCTACTTTGATGGAGCGTATCCCCCGCGTTAAGCGGGGCCTTACTGTATTACGAAATTCCCAATAATAAATTGTGCATTTTGGACAAAAAATAATAGAGGAATGAGTTAATATGGCATGTTTAGTGATAAAATGACTAATAGCATGATGTGAAGAATGTTCTCACCCGGCAGCTTGTTGATGTCGAGCGACAGTTGTCTCTTCTCGTCAGAGGACATGGGTTTGGCCTGGTCGTCCTCCTCAGAGTCGGGCGGGTGCGGGTGCACGGGGGGAGGTTGCTTCTTTTTGGTTCCCGCGCCCCGGGAGGCGGCTCGTGCTACACTGGCACCCTTGCCCGCCCCGGCGCCCCCTCGCTTGCCCCCGCCCGCTCCGGCGCCCGCGCTCTTGGCCCCCCGACCACCTCCGCTGCCACCTATAACATTCACAAACATTAAAGATATTACGACATTTATGTATGACATATATACAAATATTGACAACAAAAAAAAAACTTTTTTCGAACTATCATACTGATACCATTATAGTAATACCTATCTTCATGGAAAATGATCACCACAAGTTGCTGCTCAACCCTCCAGAGACTTATTTAGATAGTTGTTTAATTTTTTGTTTAAAAAAAGTTATTTTTACCAAATTGATATACATACATACAAATCTACAGCAAATATCATATTTTACGACATTTCTCTCGTCAATTTCGGAGAAATAGAAACGGCAGATGCTGGGATTCGAACCACGAACTATGCACCAGTTCTATTCTATACGCAAAATACGTCTAAAGACTCAAGAAATTTAACGTATTTATATCAGCTCGATATAGCCATTGCAGGCTGGTGCCGAAAACCTCGATATACAATCTTTAGTCTCTTATTTTTGTTCGCTCGTCGGACATGTGTCGCCATTTTGGTTGTTTTGACAGATTCCTGTAAAGAATACATGTGGGTTGATAAAGGGAATGACTGCACTATGTGAAGCTAACTGTTTGAATACCAGCGTATGCCGTTTCATTTTCTCCGATATTGAAGAGAGAAATATCATCTTTGCATAGATGTTCAGTTGTCTATAAAAAAGTATTAGAATGATTAGATAACATAGTTGGACAAACCTTTGGCTTTGTTGTTCTTGGAAGCTGCCGCCTGTGCGTTAAGCTGCTTCAGCTCATTGGACATCTTCACCGTGAGGTCTGCATTGACAGCTGCCATGGAATTGGGCCCACCTGCACACAAGAGATATATCAGAGAGGTACATAGGCATTTTACTAAAAATATACTGTAGTCGGGAAACTATAGCATGATCTATGACAGTCGCTTTTTTTTTTAAGTTTGTTTGTGCACTGGTGAACCCGAGACTCATTCTTTACAATTCATTTCAATTTGTTGTTTGCCAACCCTGTTTCATAAATTTGATATATATATTTCTTAATCCTAGGTAAGTAGAATAAGTGGTAGAGAATCAAACTAAAAATCAATTAAAATTTTAATTAGAATATGTTTTCTTACACAGTAGAACCTCGATTATCCAGACCTCGGTTATCCGGACCTTGATTATACGGAACTCGATTATCCAGCTTTGATTATCCAGATCTCGATTATACGGACCTTGATTTTTCGGACTTCGATTATCCGGAACCCGATTATCCGGTCCTTGATTTTTCGGAGCTCGATTATCCGGAACCCGATTATCCAGACCTCGATTATCCGGTCCTTGATTTTTCGGACCTCGATTATCCGGAACCCGATTATCCGGAACCCGATTATCCGGTCCTTGATTTTTCGGACCTCGATTATCCGGAACCCGATTATCCAGACCTCGATTATCTGGACCTTGTTTATTCGGACCTCGATTATCCGGTCCTCGATTATCTGGACCTCGATTATCCGGATTTTTGATTATCCGGATTGGTCAAAATAAACAAAAACAGCAGACGTGTCCGCCAACAAGTCCCGCTTAAAATATTGGTCAGTAGTCGTTCGATGTTATCAAAAAGAATGTGTTTCATTAAAAGGCTTAAAAAAATGCTTTGAAACGCGGTGAATCGGAACGTTTTTTGTCTAATAAATATGGTGTCCGAACATTAACGATCTCCGCTATAAGAAAACGTTTAGGAATTGTTTAATGAAAGAAAATGAAGGAATTTCAATATGTGCTGCTTGCGATGAAGAAGATGTAACCGAGTGGTTAAATTGCGATGCAAACGATCCTAGATTCAAAATTTTGAATGGGGAGATATTGGTTCCACACATTCTGAAGCTTTTCGGTGTTTGGATGTCACCATTAAGTGGTTTGACAGGAATTCAGGACATGTGTCTTTAAGTATTTGCGATTTGGCAGCTTCAAAAAGAAAATTTTAGCATAAATCGATAATTGATTTTTTTAATTAAAAATAATTGAATATTTAGCTTATATTGTAAATCTAAATAATTTAAAAAAAACATGTTTTTTCTTGTCAATGTTTGTTTTCGAATATCCAGATTTGTCCTTATCTGGACTACCTTCATCCCCAATTAGTCCGGATAATCGAGGTTCTACTGTATTCTTATTATTATTCGATAAACCTATATATTTTTTTTGAACAGATTATATTTACATACATTGATACCAGAAGAAAAAAACAAAGACATATTTTTAAACAAAATTCAAATCTTGTTCCAAATTTCAATCTTAAAATTGCGTCGAGTATTTTTACAGGACTTTTCATTTTTGGATAAGAGGTTTAATGCCAAACTTCACACACGTGACGTCAGGTATCAAAAGATTAACAGTAAAAGGTTTAAAAGTAGTTTATTTCACTTTGCAAAAAAATCTACATATGTGATCTATAATGATATACATTATTTGATAATAATATGTGTTAATTTTGAATCAAGATGTTAAAATTATATATATTTATCTATAGATATGTAACAATTGTTGAATCTGTTTAGTAATATTTATTAAGTTACCTATACTATCGTTCATGGAGTTGTTCTTGCTTTGGTATGGCGCATTGGCGTTGGGCTTGCCGAGGTTGCCGCCCCCAACGGCCTTCTTAGGCTTCTCCTTGGGCTTTTTCTTGGATTTTTTCTTCTGCCCCGACTCCGCCACCAGCTTTCTCATCCTCTCCTGCATCGCTGAGAGCTAAAACACAATGAATGTTAAACAAAAAGGCCCTTGGGTAGCCTCCATTACTAGAGTTCTTCTTCGGACATCCTCGTTTCGGATCCTTTGTTTTAGAGACACTCCAAGCATGGATCTCTCAACAGCACTTTGGGTGAGCTTTATTTTATAAGCAAGTCCTGCTATTAGAGTCCAGATCTCTGCGATGTAAATTAATATTGGGAGAATGCATTGATTAACCGCCTAGTTTTAACCCTTTACGTACGAAATAATATTTCATAAAGAGTCACGTAATACGTCAATGAAAAATAAAGTTGAATATTTAAGGACGATTTTTTAAATGTGTTTTGATTGGTCAGTGCTGCATTTATATTCACCTTTAGAACTAAATTAAATAAATCCATTATTATTTTTAAAAAAGGGCAAATTTGAAACATGTGTAGAATGACCCAAAAATCAATATATATCGTAAAAAAAAAATTGACGAAGGAATGTCGGAATACGAAACAAAATTATATTCAATATAGTATTCGGATAAATCCGCATCTCGCACTGAAGCGACATGTTTTTTTCAGGGCGTGGGATACATCCGCACCTCGTACTTAAGAGCAGCGCAAGTGGGTGCGGATATATCCGCACCTCGCACGTAAAGGGTTAAGAGATTGCAGATTATTAGCTTTAAAAATTGATTAAGTTTTCCAAATGTTGTCCATCACAATTGAATCATGATCACCATGTCCCTTAACTGAAACAGATGGTCATCACGAGCCGCCACAACAAGCTTCGTCAGTCGTTTTGGTCTTCGCCTCATCCCATGTCAGCTCTGCCTCCCAAGTACATTCTATGTATAGCTCCTGACAACTTTCTAGGATGGCGTAAGCCCGGGGCTTAAAGAAAACAGGCAGCAATAGCTGTTAATGCTGTCTTGCAGCATCCATAGTACATGGCCCAACAAGATCCTCCTTCACCTCTTGACCGTTGTATGTTTGTCACCTATACTTTTCAAATCCAAAAGATTATGTATTGAATTGCTTATTTTAAACATATATATATAAACATATAATATATAATAAGGAAGCGTTGGGCTTCGCCATGGTCGCTGTATGGGCGGATAAGGGGAGGGGCACTGGATGCCCCTTCACATAGGTATCCAGCGGTGATCCGGTGCTCCACTCACTGAGAGTCAGTAGTTGTTTTAAAATTAAAATTGTTTAAACAGTAGAACATATCTGTAAAATGAGGTTCAAAAATCTATGCAGAAGTTTGTGCAGGACCTTGGAGTTTGGTCCAAAATTGTGAAGATACAAGTCTGGTTTAGTATTGTGATTGGTAGTTACCTCCTTCTCTAGCGCCATGAGTTTCTTGCTTCGTTCCTCCTCTGACACATCAGAGTCCGACTCTTCTTCACTTCCCGAGTCTGAGGACGCTGAACTGGTCTTGTCTAAGCCGGGGATGCCCAGGTGCAGGGGCTCGTCGGGGATTTTCGCATACCTGGACATAAGAAGATATGTTAAAAATCAATTTAATCAAGAAATTAAAATTACGTTTTCTTAGAATAAGGTAATTAGCAGTTTGACACCTGTGGATTACAGAAAAATCGCTCCTGTGATGAAACCTAACGATATTTATTTACATGCTTTACATATTCCTGTAAAAAATACATGTAGGTTGATAAAGGAAATGACTGCGCTTCCAATTTCCTACCATACATGTCACAACAAGTACTGAAAGTAGCAAAACGATATATCACGTCAACCGATGTCAACGGTCAGGGAATCTTATGACGGCATATGCCGACAACCGATGCGAAAGGGTTAAAGAATGAAATCATACACTTTGGACGTTTGTCCTGATGAAGGAAAGTTGTCTGGAAGCCGGGTAATAAAAATTAAATCTCAATAGGTTTACTAAGTGTATTATTTCATTTTTTAATATTTCGGCAGGTTGTAATTGTGGTGAAGATGAGGCGCGCGTGTCCATGTTATGTTTGCCGTTGACCGTGCTAGGACCTCACCTCATCTCGAAGACGTCCTGCAGCTTCCTGGCCATGGCCACCACGTCGTGCTCGGGCGGGTTGTACTTGTAGCAGTTGGTGAAGATGAGGCGCACGTCAGCCGCGAACTCTGCGGCGCTGCGGTAGGCGCGCGTGTCCATCTTCAGCTTCACGGTGCCCAGGTCCATGGGCTTCTTGATGATGTCGAAGTAGTCATGCAGGCCCAGCAGCTCCGCGTCCACCGGCTTGTAGAAGGGCCACGCATAACCCTGAAAACAACAAAACCATTATTTCAATCATTCACCTTCTCTGAGGAAAATCTGCCGGTCAATCACGTCTTCCCTCACTGTGCTTTTACCCTTTTCTTAAAATATGGTGCTGTGTGAATGTACAGCTATTCACCGGACCATCTTTAAAAGATCCAATTAACAAATCACTGCTAAGTCTAGTGGGAGTCCTCTCCGAACAATTGGGGCCACTGCACAGAAGTCCTAAAAGAAAGAACCCGTGAAAGAGATTAGAATCGCATTCACGGGTAGTAAAGAGATGGAGATGGAAGATAGATTCTCTCACCGAAAATACGAGCAAAAATTGTGCATGGAAAAAAAAATTTAGTGGCCACAAAGTCTGCATGCCCGATAAGGCCGAAGGGATTCCCTCAAACTGCATCGAAAAGAACTCATATTTCTAACAAGAGGAACTGACAGTCCCAGAGAATGTGCTCTGAGGTCTGGAAGGGGGCGCCACAGGGGCAACTAGGGTTTAAAATTAAATTAAATGAGTCTAATCTGTCATTAAAAGCGCCGTGTGCCCCAAAAATTGATTTTATTTACTATAATTTTACAATGCAAAATTCTTTCAAAACCATTTACGAATTTAATTGCTAAAATGACTCATTTTTGTTGCAAGGTCACCTAAATATAAATAATGCAGTGAAAATACTGCGTCACATTTGATGTGACATGTTTTGCAAAATTTCAATGTCACACAGACTGAGCTGTGAGTGAACTATTTAGTGAATGATCCCACAAAACACATGTCCAAACATTGTGTTATAAATAAGCCCCCTATTTGCCCAGACTTGTGATAAACAAAGGCGACATATTTCTGAATTGCTAATCATTTTTGATCTGGCTGCAAATTAATCTTATGGATTGATTAAATCATGAAGTGATTCATAACACAATGCGTAATTTGTGTAATTTGATTGTAATGTTGGAAGTGAAACTGGAATATCAATCGCTTGGTGAAAACCCTCCCTGTCCCATCCTATTTTTGGAAACCCAGATGGGTAACCGCTACTGGACGCACAGAAAAAGCTACTTATAAGAGAGTGGCTGAAGGCCCTCCCGTGATTCTAGGTGCATCAGTTAGATGTCAAATAGACCTCAGTCTAAGGCTGCAAAATTAGTATACTACAGCGAGTATCGAATTGCCTTCTTTGGTAATACGTTGCTAACCATGAAATACATGGGAATGGATAAGGGAATGGTGAGGTTGGGAAATGGATTCTGCAAAATGGAAGACATCAGTTAGGAGTCATTACTTGCATCTGCACTCTTGCAGATGCGCTCAAAAGTAGCGTAATTCCGTTTGTTAGCAACGACGTCTTGGTATCCGACCGGACCTGATGCCGGCCGGACCACTTCAAAGAGAATATACGGAATATCAATCACATGCTCACTTCAGGTGAAAAAGATTACATCATAGAATAATCATACAAGATGTCATCTTCACGGCAAAATAATCACCAATTTTCGCCATTGAAGAAATGGATAAAAAAAATAACAATCATATCCTATAGAAGATAAGGCCCATATATATTTTGTTAAAGTGGCATAAAAACTGACGGAAATGTTAATAGTTGCGGTACTCACGGAATGCTTCTTGGTGAAGAGCTCTTTGAGGATCTCATTGCAGCACTTGAGCGCCTCGGAGAGCTTCTCCTTAAGCAGCTTCTGTGCGTGAAGGTGCGCCGCCGCCTGCGCACTGGTGGAGGCGCCCGGCGCGCCCGCCAGAGGCGACAGGGCGCGCCCCCCTGCAACCCCCAAACCTTCTTCCGGCACCCGCAGGGGCTGCAACAACAATCATGCATCTCAAGACACAAATACAAACATTATTTTATGTAAACACATAAGAATACCGACAGATGAAGATAGTGATGCTGAAGTCTTATCTGTGGATTCTCTGACGCTAACCATTGTTACACATGGCTAAGCGCTGCATGTGGAGTGTTGATCAGCCAACATTCATGCATCATCCTCATTATTACAAGAAGTCACTATGGATGATTGGTCTTCACGGGACAACTTTCGTTTACCACCAATTTTGATTAATATGCTATGACTGGCATTTTATTGAGGGATCAAATTCACACCAACCGGCGGTATTTTAGAGCTCATAAATCGATTTAAAATATTTTTTCTTTTTTTAATCTGTCGGGGATCGAACCCACGACCTCCGGCTTGCCAAGCACCACTGAGCTGTACCCGCTGGTATGTGCATGTCTTACCTTCTTAATCTGGCGCCCGCTCTCCCGCCGCGTGGAGATCTTGGCTGACTTGGCTTGTGGCTGCGCGAGGCCAGGCGCGTGGTAGCTGCCCCCTCCCCCGCTGCCGCCCCCGCCTCCGCCCCCCGCGCCGTCGAAGGAGCTCCCCATGGGCGTCGTCGTGTCCGCCTTTCTCTTCACGCCCTTTTTCACCTTATGCAGATGGGAAAGAGACAAACACTAATGTCAGGATGGCTTTCCACAATACACAAATATTACAAACATATTCAGTATATCAACTAGTGCAGTGTTCTCCCAACCTTTTTACACCTACGACCATAAAACAATAAGAAAAATCCTTATATTGAAAAACCACTTATATTGAAAATGTATTTTGCCTTCCATTAGAATGAGACAATTACATAAAAATATACATATATAGGTATTTAACCCTTTTGTTACGGCTCGGTGGAATACAAATTACACTGTCAATACGTCGTGAATTTTTCAAACCATTTTTTTTTGCTGAAAACTAGTATTTGAAGCATAAATGTACTTATCTGACCTATCTTCATATATCACATTGCTTCCTGTATCATTTAGCTATCAGATGATGCATAAAAAACTATTATATTTAACAAACGTTCATTATGTAACTCCATACATGTGGTGGCATTGACACATATGATTTACAGAAAAATCGCTCCTGTGACGAAACCTAACGATATTTATTTACACGCATTACAGATTCCTGTAAAGAATACATGTAGGTTGATAAAGGGAATGACTGCACTTCCAATTTCCTACCGTAGATGTCTCAATGAATACTGAAAGTAGCAAAACGATATATCACGTCAACCGATGTCAACGGTCGGGGAATCTTTGATGGCATATGCCGACAACCAATGCGAAAGGATTAAATAGAGCGTAGAAATTAATTAAAAAAACATTTTATGTAAAAAAATCTGGGGATCGAACCCACTACCTCTGGCGTGGTGAGTGGAGTGAGTAAGTGGAGTAGCAACCAACCTTAGCTGGCTGCGTCTGCGGGAGCTGCACGGTGGTGATGGTGGGGGCGCCTTGCTGCGAGGCCGGCTGCGCCACGTGGAAGCCGGCGGGTTGCGACGCCACCTGCATACAAGGACATCATCAATGGGGGCAAGACCTTCTCCTTAATCACATAGCAACTGGCACCATTACTCTTAACCTAATTAAAATGTGGGTTCAGATTTTAATAATGTTATGACAGTTGACATTCAGTCAGGAAATCTTATTAACCCATTCACCGCGTATAACATCTATTGCGGTTATGAACTTTACATGGATTTTGTACCTTCATATTACAGCTTTTTTGTACTGTTATAATGTTCATAATTAACTTACTATATAAGTGAATATAAAATATATTGAATTCCAGTCAAAAACTATGAGCAATATCGGATATATTTGTTTACTCGAAAATATATTATAGTCTATATAATTTGTCCAAAAATCTATTAAAAAACTACATTCAAAAGATTAATTAAAAAAGTAGAATCTTCACTGACCTGCTGGGGCAAGCCCGAGTGCGTGACGCTCGTGGAGCTGGGCTGTGTGAAGTGTGTCGCTGCCGTGGTGGTGGTGTTTGTGGAGCCCACCGGTGTAGCGGGCTGCGGCGTGGGCGTGGGTCGGGCGGGGCGCGCGGCCCCCGGGTTGGGTGTGCGGGCGCGGGCGTGCCGCCGCTGGCTCGCTTCTTGCCCGAGAAGGCCCCGCCGCCTGCGACGGTCAGCCCCGGCCTCTTAGGTCCGCCCTTGCCCCCCGGCACCTCCACCTCTTTCTCGTCCTTGTCCATCAACGCCACCTGCGAACAGCAAACATCAAGCATTTAAACAGAAATACATTAACGCCCAAACTTTAACTAAGTGTGAAAATTATTTGAGGTATTTATTACTAGATATTGAGCAAAGAAACTTATTTTTTTGCACCGCCGCTCACCTAGATGAATGAGACGGGCGCGTGATTTTATCCCCGATTATTTCACAAATTATTTATTTCCATGGCTACAAATGAATAACTATACATTATTATAATTTTATTAAATACTTTATAATATTACGGAGGAATACAAAAATTGTTCACTCAGTATCTATTATATTTTATATGGATCATTCTCGAATTGGATAGGACATCTTGCAGAAGAAATGAATGACATGATGATAACCTTGGTGAGGAAGAGCTTCTCGAGGGTCTGCGCCATGACGACGACGTCCTCGCCGGCCTTGTTGTAGACGTAGCAGTTGCTGAACATGGTGTTGAAGTCCTGGATGCACTCCTTGGCCGAGAAGTAGTAGTTCTGCTCCAGTCGCTTCTTGATGGTGCCGAGATCCATGGGCTGCTTGATTATCTTGTGGTAATCCTAGAACACCACACAAAAAGAAGATATTGACATATTCAATGTAATATTGCTTAGGATTCAGTACTGGTGTTAACTGATGAAAAATGTTGGACGTTTGATTTTGTAACAATAATATCCGTGTTATTTGTGTGCCAAACATGATATACTTATGACAGGTTTTTATTGTTGCAAGTCCAACTATTCGCGTATTCCAACACTAGTTCTGAGTGTGAGGTCATTGACACTAAATGTGTCAATACATTTACAACGCCTCATTTATATGTAAATACTTCAATAATGAATTAAAATTTAAAATATTTTGTTATGTTATTGAAGGAAATAAAGAATTGAATTGAACAAACATAAATATACACACTCCATCCCAATTTGAAAAGTTTCTGTATCACGTTTATCCAATAAAGAAAAAGCTTTTTTTTTTATCTATAGCTTTTTTTATGTGAAAGAGTTTTTTTTTTGTTTGAAAAAAATAATTTTTAAGCTATATACAGGGAGTCAATTTTTTTTGCCTCTTTCTATACAATCAACATGTATACAATGTTTTATTACCAAAATTTCTATATGACGGTATGATCACGCTCACCTTTACAGGGTCGCATATTGTAAAATTTGATAGTGAAAAAGAAGTGAATATCCATTTTGTTAAATTAATTTAACTGAAAATTAATCCCAAGAGTTTATTTGATAATTGTTTCCATTACCGCTGCTGCAGGATAACTGTGACTTAGAAACCGACATTGCATGATAGGTATGATGTTTAATAGAAAGAGAATAATTTAGGAGTAAGAATAGTAATCAATGTGACCATATGGTAACGCTCGTCTTTGGAGGATTAAATTGAATCCGATGGGTAGTTTACAATAGTTCATGTTGAAAATTAAGCTATTAATATTTGATTCTTTCAAAAAAATATGTCACGGTACTATCTGTCATACTTCTCACCGCTAAATGGATAAACACTAATCACTAGTCTACCCAGCTCATGATTAAACTCATTTATTTTAGTGTCTATCTCCAACTGGTCTTGTGCCGCCCACTTCCAGACCTCATAGCACATTCTCTGGGATTGTCAGTTCCTTTTGTTACAAAGAGGGGTCAATTCAAGGCAAGTGCATCTTTTTGCTTTATGGCTACTAAAAAAAATCCAACAATTTTTCTCTTCAGCTATCTCTTTACCGCTTCTATGCAGTGGCCACAATTGTTCAGAGGGGACTTTAACTAGGCTTTTTTATGTATTCAATCATTGATCTGTAGCATACTCGAAAGCAGATCTATTTATTATACTTCACCTTTCTGATTAAAGAATGATATCATTTTAGAAGAAATTTCCAATTTTCTTTACCCCGAGAGAGTACACCTATCCCCCGATTTACACGGTACTTGTTTTACACGTTTTCGCTTTTACACGGTTTTCCAAATAAGCTTTTTTTTTTGTTTTTATCGCACTCTACTAAATGCTACTGTGTTTGAACACGTGCGCTGTGTACACATCTCACGGGGAATCCCGGGCTAGTTGTGCTGACTTGCTGCACACGCACACTGTGTCTGTATTTCTTCGCATAAAATTAAAGTTTTATCTACGGAAAATTGTATTTGAGTGAAAGTTTCACAGCTTCAGAAAGATTTAATTTTCCATATTCGTAAATTACAAGTGAGTGCATAATTTAGATTATAAATTAACATAAATTAAAAAAAATTATAGGCTTATAATGTCGAAAGAAGTTAAAAGAAAAGTTATTTCTTTAGAAACTTAAATCGAAATTTTGGATCGCTTACGAAAGGGAGATAGAGTAGTAGATGTTGCAAAATCATATAGCATGAACGAAGCTACAATAAGAACTATTAGAACAAATGAAAACACAATTAGAAAGAGTGTTGCAGCTGGCAATACCACGAGTATGGGCACAACATCATACACCAGAAATATCGCAATGGAAAAAAATGGAGAAAGCGTTAATGCTTTGGATAGAAGATCAAACACAAAAAAGAGTACCCATTGATACGGCCGCTATAACAAATAAAGCATTACGAATTTACGAAAAAATTGTAGAGCAATTACCATCTTCTTCTTCAACTGAAAAGAAGCCAAATTTTTTGGCAAGTCATGGCTGGTTTGAAAGATTTAAAATAAGACACTCTTTACACAGCTTAAAATTAAAAGGTGAACTGGCTTCTGGCGACGTAGATGCAGCCCAAGAATATCCAGCAAATTTTGCAGAAATTATTAACGACAATTCATACACCCCTGATCAGGTTTTCAATGCTGATGAGTCAGGGTTATTCTGGAAAAAAATGCCTGAAAGGACTTATGTCTCAAAATTTTATAAATCAGCTAGTGGTCATAAAGCAGCAAAAGATGGCATAACAATTCTTTTCTGTAGCAATGCTTCAGGAGATTATATTATGAAACCATTAGTGATTAACAAATCAAAAATGCCCCATGCCTTTAAAGGAGTAAACATCAATAATCTTCCCGTTTATTGGAGGGCTAATAAGAAAGCGTGGGTTACTGCTGCAATGTTTACTGAATGCTTTCATGAATTTTTTATCCCAGATGCCAAAAAATATTTAAGTTCAAAGGGATTGCCTTTTAAAGTGCTTTTGTTAATTGACAATGCGCCCGGGTCACCCACAAGACCTAGAATATGAGAACGTTGAAGTAAAATTTTTACCAAAAATACAACTTCATTATTACAACCATTGGACCAAGGCATAATTTCTACTTTTAAAGCTTTGTACATAAAACGAGCCTTTACATATATTTTGGAACAAATGGAGAACAATGAATCTTTAACAGTTATTAGTGCTTGGAAAAAATTTTACAATATTAGACTGTGTGAAGCATATCGCCTTATCATACACTGCAATTAAGCAAACAACGCTCAATAGCTGTTGGAAAAAATTGTGGCCAAATGTAGTCAAAAAATGAACATTCCATTTCAACGTTAAATGATGAATATTCGCAGATAGTACAGATGGCGCATTCATTGGGCGGAGAAGGTTTTGATGATTTTACTGATGATGATATCGCAGAGTTAATGGCTGATAAAGAACTAAGTGAGGATGATTTAGTTAACTTAGTTTGCGAAAGTGAGTCTGACAAATCTGATGAAGAGGAATTAGTACCAGTAACATTCACTGCTAAAGTCATCCGCGAAGGACTCGCATTGGGAAGAAAGCTGGGTAATCATTTTATACAAAATGACACAAACGTTGAAAGGGCTTTACGATTCCAACGTGACATAAATCGCTGCTTGGCTCAATATGAAGAAGTTTACAAAGATCTTACAAAATATTCGAAGCAATTGTTAATAACCGATTTTATTACCACCTCTCAGAATGTAAATATTTCTGCTTCAAACATCCAATCGGCACAAATAACTTCGAGTGATGAAAGTGAATTCCAACCTTCGATTCCGAAAAAAAGAATGAGAGTAATTTCTGATAGTGATGAAGGATAATAAAACACCTTTGGTTTTATTTTTTGTTCTTCTGTTTAATGTATGTATTGTAATTAAATAAAAAAACAGTGTTTCCGTAATATATTACATATTTTAACCTGTCAATGCATTTTATTTTTATTTCTGTGTACACCTAAAAATATTGAAAAAAATCACAACTGTTAAATAGCAAAATTATGAATTTTCTGCAAGCTTTTCGATTTACATGGTTTTGACTTGAAAATTTTTAATTTTCGACTTACACGTTTTTCTCAGGAACGTATCTACCGTGTAAATCGGGGGATAGGTGTATTACTTTCATTTGTGACTTGACCATGATTTTTTACATAGTACAGCTAGGAACTATGTAAGGAATAAAAACATGAAGATGTCTTATGTGCTAGTGTATTCTTTAGTTAAGACTCTAAATTCTGTTTGCTCTGCCTGAGACAATGCCTCTTTGAAGGGTATTCATTTTGTTTAGCCATTTTACATAAGTTATGCCAAATTTTGAAGACTTATTAGGTATTACAGTTGTTAAATTCATCTCTTGTAAATATGGCGAATTTCTATGTGTATTTTGTTTTTACCATTTATTCTCGTTTCTTTTTATTTTACTCTTCTATTGATATTTTGTATAAATTATAATAAATTATATATTTCTTTTATTTGTCACTATTAATCAATCATTATAATATCCAAAACTTAGAGGACTTTGCCTATACTAAATGTTAAAAATTAAATTTACAGAATTTAAATTTTGAAAAAAAACTATTTAATATATTAAAAGAATGCGTCTGCACAAAAATATTTTATAAATGTAAATATATATAAATGTACACTAAATAAAGGGCTTTTACATTCATCTGCTCCCTGAACTGGAGCATATGGCATTGTTGAACTGTAACGTTCTACACAAGTATTTTTTATTCAATATTGATTTACAAGTATGAACTATTTTCACTAAATAAAAGAAGATTTTAGTTGTTTGTTTTTAATAATTTTATTTTTAATTTAATATTACATGATTTATATTTGATAGCCATCGGTAATAGACTGCAAGTAGTTTATCAGGGATGACCAAGTGTGCCATAAAAGGCCATCAATTGTCATGATTTGAAATATTATAAAGATACATACTCCTCCAGAGACAAGCGTGACCATATGGTAGCAGTATTACCATATGGTTACATACTATTATGTACTTTTTCTACCTGAACATCATAGCTATCATTAGTTTTTACTTTAGAAGTGTTTCTATCAAAGTTAAGATCCGAAACGAGGATATCCGCAGAAGAACTCGAGTAGTGGAGGTTACCCTACGAATAGGCACACTTAAGTAGCAATGTACATGTCTCCAGAAGAGACAACGGTCGATGGGGAGGAAAAATGTTGGAGAAGCGCCCAAAATCTGGCTAATAAACCAATAAGGACTGACGACATCAGAAGAATAACGGGAGTGGCCTGAATGCAGAAATCGGAGGATGGGGAAGGATGGAGTCATATGCGGGAGGCCCACAAGTGGATAGACACAGGCTGATGATGGAGTATATCTACTTTATTGATATTAATTATGTATAGTAAGTATAGTTACCGGCAAGTTCAGTTTCTTGGCGTCCACGGGCTGGTAAAATGGCCACGCAAACTGGTGCTTCCATACTGCTTTCATCACGTTCTTTTGAAGAAACTGGAGAAGAAAAATAAACATTTATACTACGAAGAGTTCCAGCACAAGCAATATAAATGTAAGGTTAAGAAACATGAAAGACGGAGAGAATATGTGACAAATTCTTATGTATGTGATACTTCTTCTCGTATCCGTTCCATATCTGGAACATATGGTGCACCACAAATTGCGGCCACTTAGTTCTGTCAGTTGTTAATGTCCTGAATGTCCACTAACAAACCTGAAACTATCTGCAAGAAACTGACATCAGTGTAGTGTAGGTATTTAAAATTTTATTCAATTGTTTTTTGTGGATTTTTAGAATATATTTCAATACTCTATCCATAATATTATTCACCAATTAATACGTACATTCAAAATCACAGCAAACATCATCTCGTATGACATTTCCCTTGTCAAGAAAATCGGAGAAATATAAACGGCGGACGCTGGGATTCGAACCACGAACCTTTGAAATCAATGTTCATTCTGTACTCGGCCCACGGCCACTTGCTTCGCTCACCGAGTCAAACCCTAGCAAAAACCATTTATTTTTCTACGATTTATTGATGAGAGAAATGTCAAATATATTTTTTTCAGTTTGCTGGGAATTTGCGCACGCTTAGCATTACTTAATACACTGATACCAATGTGAAAATTTTAAAGAAACCGTAGCACTACTAGCGAGGTAACTCTTATTCATAAAATTTAAAAAAATAAATGAGTTAATTTAAAACTTTAACATGCATTAATGATATATCAAGACAAGAAGAGTAGTCCAAGAGAATCAGTCTCGGTCTCTACCATTGTCAGGTATAAGGTATAAAAGTCATATAAAGTCAGGTATAAAAAAATATTTTTGCTAATTAGTCAAAATAAAAGGAAACAGATAATGACACCATTTTTAACACCTCATATGGTTACGATTTCCAAAAAAATTACCAATAAATGTGAAATAAAATTTTGCAATGGTATAATCATGTTGATGCATTTGGGTCAAGTGCATGGAAGTGTTCCTTATCATAATTATCCATAAATGTTGATTATATGAAAAAGGAGCTCGGTACGTGTCGAGTGTGATAGTGTCTGTGTCCTTGTAACACATTTCAAAGTAACAAATTATAATAAACGTTATATTATTAACAAATATTAAATAGTTTTAAACATATTTCATACACTACTACTATACAGTCAGAGTTCCCAAACATATTAATACTAATCCTCCACTATACACCATGTCTGCCGGCGGGTATAGCTCAATGGTCAAAGCGTTTGCTTTGCAAGCCAAAGGTCGTGGGTTCGATCCCAGACAGAGATAAAAAAACAAAAGATTTTTAATCGATTTTCGATCTCTAAAATAACCCTGCTTGGTGTGAATTTGATCCCTCATCCGTAAAATACCAGTCATAGCCTATTAATTAAAATTGGTGGTAGACGAAAGTTGTCCCGTGAAGACCACCCATTCATAGTAAATTTACTGTAATAATAAGGACGATGCGTGAATCTCGGGCTGTAGGGGTTAAGTTGTTAAGGGTTGAACAATTTCTTTAGGTATGAAACTAGGGCAGCGCGATATCTAAATTGCCGTCTCCAATTTTTCACTTAAAAAAAATTACATTGCTATATTTGAAGATGGATTATTAACTTTGGGATTTTTTAAATTAAGAATGCTTCAAAAAATTTGAGAAATTTTGTAGAAATGGAGGATTGAAAGAAAGTACTATTTTATAAAATGCACATAAAGAAGGTTACCGATGAGTTGTCATAGCATTCTTACATTAATATTCTCATATTGTCAAGAAGAGTGCTAACCAGCTCTCCTTTCAAATTCTCATATATCATCTGGCGTTTATGGGAAGGAACTTTGGAACCTGCCCATTCTTGGTCAACACACATTGGCACATTTAATACTATATCTTATTGGATTTTTTTTTTTGTTAGTTTATAAGTTATGTTTGAAGAATGTTTGTTTGTACTTACAGCTAGTTGGTTGGTCACCCGGCCCGTGCGGTGCGGGGCAGCATTGGGAGTGCCGTTGACGGCCTCCATCCCAGGCTGAAACACAACGAGCAACAACACATGTTACATACATCATAACACACATTGCTAGTATCAAATGCCGAAATAGTTATTTTGCATTAGACATTATGTATTGATATAAACTAAGTTTTAAATTTAAGAAGCTATAACATGCTGCGTTTACATGCGCCATTTTATTATTTGATTTTGACAGCCACTATCTGTCATGTGAGAGTGGATAGTTCGCCAGATGGCTGATATGTGGCCTTTGGGCGTTGTGACTGTTACTGCATCGTCCGAGTCACTTACTACAGTTCCTTGAGTCAGTTACACAACATTGTTGAGTCCCGGGCAGAAGACCAAAGTTTGTCAGTCTTGTTTTTACCTAAAATAAATGTCATTGTGCTTCTCGACGAGTTTTTTGCTTTGGCGATCTGCTTCTCATCCATCACGCATTCCGGTGACGATCCCGGCGATCTGGAGTCCCTTTATTGCAAGGGGGATGTCAGTATTTCTTACAGATTTCTTAGTAATTTTTTGGGCAAGCATTTGGGGAACATTTGTGTTTAAACTCACCGTGCTGGTGGTGGCCAGGGGGTCCACTGCCTGCTGCATCCCGCTAGAGTCTGCAATCTACCTAGAAACCATAAACTGCCATATTCATTGTGATAATAGCAAGGGATACCCCAATACAAAAAACGCCCAAACACCCCATCAATAAAATATATTTGTATGGTGTTCAGAATTCAGCCTTCCATCCTAGTCAGATAATATTGAGTTGACTGTAACATGTTGCGCAGGTCAGCCTTCACTGTAGCTGTCTTTTCTTCAGGCCTCTGGGCTATCGGTTGTTCTGGAGGGGCGCCGGGAACTATATTAGAATGTACTAGACGGGTCTTGAAATGTGGCGTGGTATCAACATATTCTAATATTGCTTGGCCTGACATAGATAATCTACCAGAAAATATATATTTAAGAGAGAAATAATAAATCCAAAAATATGGTGTTCTTCTTCGAATTAGCGATGTCAAATTGTTTCGACTGAATATTATAGATGGCCCATGTACTGCCAAGCATTAGGTTTTAATGTGCAGGTAGTTGGGCACATGAGGCAGGATCTTAGGTGTGAGACGATCTGCAGATCTCCACAGTCGCACAACAGTGACTTTCTCTGCCGAACCATACCCCCCGTGAGAGGTTGTCCTTTGTTCTGCAGACTTTTTTTTTAATCTGTTCAGAGATTTCCAGGTCCGCCATTCAAGGTTCTTGCCAATTTGGAGGCTTTCTTTTAGGATAATGAAATCTTCTAATGCGATTTTTTGCCAGAGCTGTAGTCTCTCAGCTTCAGGGCCGAATGTAAGAGGTTGTGTGGATCTCAGAAAGAAGTCCTTTGTTCTACCGACTCGGGTTCTTAGTCTGTTGTCGGATTTTAGGGACTAGGAAATATGGAAGAGTGCATGGATAATAATAAGTAATAGTGCACACCTCAAAAGTAACCAGGGGCTCGTCGTACTCCTGACTGAGAGGCATCAGCTGTGCTCTGCGGGGTCCAGCATCTCCAGGGCAAGCATAGTCTCTGCGATCACTGGCTTAAGCCACCTGCAACAACAGACACAATCGTTAATAATGCAGTCACAGTACTTCATATCATAAAATGTAATACGGAATTTTATAATTAGAATTTTTGTTCATTGGCCGCCATCGTTCGCTAGCAAAACCACCACTAGTGTGTTTTAATTAAACTCCTACTTGAAGAGCACCAGTATTTACTAATACTAGGAACAAGAAACACGAGCGCGCGCCCTACAAATACATCGACATTGTTAGCGATGTTTTCGTTAGATCACCGAAGTTAAGCAACATTGCAATCAGACCAAAACTTTAATGGTTCACCGCCTGTTGCTAACCGCATAACACTATGCGCACTCAATGTCGTTCAGCCAGGGCAGCTGGATGCTGCATGTAGGAAACATGCATTATGTTTGTGTGTGGGTCAGGGAGATTGCAAGAGTATATTTATCTGTTTCTTGAAGAGATCCAGATTGTATGAAGGAGGAAAACACAAATGCTGCGATTTTTAGATTTTTATTATTTTCAGAGCACTTTCTCGTTATACGAATAACGGTCTTTAGTGAGCAACACCAAACATGGCTGTAAAAGTTCGTAGTTCAGACGTAATTTTTTTTTATTTTTTGACTTCTTCACTGAAGATCGCCACATATACAGAAAACGCTTGGTAGTTAGACTCCGTAGTGATGAGCTCATCGTATCCAACCGGTCCAGTCTTCTGTTGCATTATGCTAAAGAGCTTTGCTCTACTTAACTTTAATATTGAGCAATGCCACACAACGTGTTCAGCATCTTGCAAGGCGCTGCCACACGGGCAGTCTGGACTATCAACGAGGCTAAATTTGAAGAGTTCAGCATTAAAATTGCCATAACAAGTCATAAATTGACTAATCCAATGGTTTGGAATAAGCCACGTCATCTCCATTTTGTAGAGTACAGAAAGAAGAAATACGTGTGTATATATTTGAGCAAGGTGGACCCATCTGCTCTGCCATACTTCGAGTTCCGCTACTTTTACTTTTTTTCAGTTTCTTTTGTGATCTTACCCTGCGGTGAAGTAAGACTAGTGCCCACGACCTCCGCGGAGAAACCACGTCTAAGCAATGACACAGCAACGCTTACAGATCCAATTGTAGCACATGGAATGCTGATCTATCAAAATTATTCAACAATTTTTGAGGGGACTCTATCAATGAGCAGACCTCACCTACCGCCGACACGTGAAGAACTGAAATAACTTAATAATAAAATGATCCAATGCGCAAAAGCAATGAACGCCATTTTAGATTTTGTAATAAGAAACTTTTGTCAACAAGCGTCTTCGGCGAAATTTTATTTAGGCCAACGATATAGAAATATGACGCTAACAAATTATGGCTAATTCCTAGATTTCGCCATAAGCAAAATTGCAACACGAGATGTTTTCGCTTCAATATGCGTCATTGTCGGCGTCGTCTAAAGCACAACTTGCGAAAAATCAATTTACAAATAAAATATTTTTAATTCAAAAATATCAACAATATTCTTACTTATTTATTTTCCTATATATAGTGAATACATAGCTTGAAACTAGCATTTTATATATCACAATTATTTTTCTACTAAATTCGAGAGTGTTGTGCTAATCATCCGATTTTCTTAAAAAAAAGCCTGATTGTCGAACACACAAATATTTCTCTGGTACTAGAGGCGCTATCTACACAAGTTCGCAGGCTCTTGCCCTGGAGACTCCTGGGAACCATCTATGTTCATGTGGACCTCCAGGATACATGTGTTATAGGAATAGGCATACGATAATCTAAACTATAGAACTGTGAAACATCAATTTGAGGTGTTCATATACTCCTAATATGAAGGAAATATAGTAAAAAAAACTCAGAGGCAAGAAAATGTATATCTTTCTCTATCTGTTCCATATCTGGAACATATAATCGCCACAAATTTCCTTATGCTTCATCCCCAGACGTCTATAATAATGCACAGATGATAAGATGTATTGTATCAATTATATAAACAATAGTATTTGACCAACGACAATAGCACATTGTAAATATAATTTTCATTACATCATGGAAGTTAAGAAACATTGGACGCAGGTCAAAATATGAAGCTGTTACCTTTAGCTTAATACATGTCATGGATTTGGTTGAGATACCCAACAGAACCAAACGGTCCAGACCTCGAGAGTAATAGGTTAATCTCATCTCCTTAAAAATTCCGACCAGCCAACAATCATTTGAATATGTTTTGGATGCTACAATATCCGTCCCTTCAAGTCCCTGGACTCACACCTTGGAAATCACCGTGAATTATACGTTTCCAGGTGGACTTTGGGGTGCATAAATGTCTTGGGACAAGGCATGAACAATGACAAAACTGATGTAAACCTTAAATAACTTCTTAGGTTTTCATGGCCAGATTTTGTATTGTGGCATTTAGGTTTAACCATGTATGGCGAATTATTTCGTACCAATATTTTGACCGCCATTGCAGGGGTCTTCTTCAGGGTTGACAACTTTGTAGTCGGGGTCTTCTTCAGGTTCAGGGAATTATTTGAGTAATATTTGAGGATGTTGAATCGCAACACTTGCCATATCATAATGGATTGTCAACCTACAATTGTATTAAAAAATATATAATATTTTCTTAATAAATAAGACCATTAAACTCTACAAAAACCGGTGTTAACTTGATCAATAGCCATCGATTTGCTTTCAATCTGGATTCACTAATAATTAAAAAGCAGTAAACATCATTTTTATGGGCAAAATTTATTTGTTTTCGTAAACAATATTATTTTGTGTTAGAGTTTTCACTGTATATATGTATACACTCGTGTGAGATCCCTTTCCCACAACAACGTCCCATTTTTTGCAGGATCGGTTTTTTGCAGGATCACGTTTAGTAGTATACGTGCTACTGTGGTAACATTCACATGAGCATTCGGTTTGCAGGATACCGCAAAAATCTGATCCGTTCGAAATGTGTTGTACGGTTTTGCCACTACAAACCGGATGACTGGAGCCATTAAAAACGGTATCCAGTTTAGTTACGCATATAGTTTAATGGAAGTGTTCCCACTAGCATCCTACATGCTTGTCGAACGTAGCCATGGACATTCTGAAGTAGTAGGATTCATCCTTTCTCAAATCACCCATGAGATTATGAAATGTGCCTAATCTCAATCATAGTTTTAGGATCGGATGAACACAAAATCTTCTTTTTTGCATTTCTTTCGGCGGCGAAAGTCCCAGTATAATATCAGAAGAGTATTCACGTCCATTGCGTCTGAATTTTCTTCTCCGACTGCCAATGCTATCCCGTAAAAAACAGGATGCAAGCTTCTGTGTGTGAACACAGGTATGATTTTTGCGGTATCTAGTAAAAAAACCCGATACTGGAAAACTGGACATCCGTGGGAAAGAGCTTTGATTCTGATACATTTGCTGCTAAACTAAAACATAAAACCATGTTCTTTTGACGAAGACACATACAGGAGAATAGCAGTGGTGGAGAAATCTCATCGTAAGATGCTATGACGCTAACCATTGCAAAAATAGCTTAATGCTGCATGTGTAATGTTGATCCACGAACGTCATAAACTACAGTCCATCAATCACACATCATCCATTTTTAACGGGAATTTACTATGAATGGGTGGCCTTTACGGCTGTCGTCTACCATAAATTTTAATTAATAGGCTATGTCTGGATTTTACAGGAGAGATGGTGGAGAAATCTCATCTGTGGATTCTATGTCGCTTACTATAGTATATATGGCTTCATGCTGCATGTGGAATGTTGAATGGTAGACTACAGCTCGTCATTCACACATCATTAATTTTCAACAGGAATTCACTATTAATGGGTGGTATTTACGGGACGACTTTTGTCTATCATCATTTTTAAATAATAGGCTATGACTACGGGACTTACGGGTAAGGGACCAAATTCACACCTAACGAGGGGTATTTAGATCTTTGAAATTGATTTTAAATCATTTTCATATTAATCTTCATCGGGGATCGAACCCAACAGATGGAATGATTAGCCTGACGCTTCAGAGGTCTGCGACCTATTCATTTAAACCAGCGGTTCAACCTGACCAACAACAAACGGTTATCAATAGTCAGTGATCTTTCCATATTTTGGTCTACGCACAATATTGCTTTACTTTCGTGATCTAACAAGAACCAAACTAAATATGTGCTATTGACGCTAAAAAATATTTATTTTGATGACTAGTGACAAAAATAATTTTCCCGAGCAATAATATATATGCATAGCAACAGCTCGTGACTGTTCTCATATATTTTGTTAGAGACAAAGTCCACTGGGCGAAATTCAAAACTAGGCGATACGTTGCAAAAATGTAACAGTTTCTGAGAATCGTGTGAAGCAACAATCAGGAATGTCTGACTCTTCAAAAAGAAAACCATCCATCAACACTAATAAGCAAAAATAAGTTCTGATGTTGGTAACAATATTTAATTACATTATAAAATTATTCCAAGAATATTATTTTTTTCCAGCACAAGACTCAATTGCATATTCTTAGAAAACTTAAGTCGCATAATCCTACACCCAGTATTTTTTTAAGCGCCTTTTAATGCATTTTCGCTTTTACTTCTCTTCTCGATTTACTTAGTACTTTTTTAACCTTTTCGCATCAGTTGTCGGCATATGCGGTCATAAGATTCCCCGACCGTTGACATCGGTTGACGTGATATATCGTTTTGCTACTTTCTTAGAATAGTTTCTTATGCATCATCTGATAGCTAAAGGATAGAAGAACCAATGTGATATATTAAAATATACCAGATAAGTACATTTATGCTTCAAATACTAGGTTTATAATTGACAGTATAATTTGTATTCAAACCGAGCCGTAATGAAAGGGTTAAGCAATATTTTATAGTTAGAATCGATTAATTGAATTATATGAAAAAATATATTTTTACATGCCACTTTCTAGAACCAATAACCGCGTAAAAAAGGATGGAGTGTATATTTTGACGCCTGATATAGCAGGCATTACTTTGTGAAAAAGTTCCATTGATTCTATATATATATAAATAATATATTGTGATTTTATTCCATTTACAAACCCCTTGGTATTGTGGCTTTTGGGTTATGCTAATTTTATCGTCAACCCTGAAGAAGATCCCTGCAATGGCGGTGAAAATATTGTATCAAAACAATTCGCCACACACGGCTTGACCCAAAAGCCACAATACCAAATCAGGCCGTGAAAACCTAAGAAGTTATACAAATCCCTTATTTCTGAGTAACTTTAGATTCACTTACAGCAAAAATTGTTTTATTTTTACAGTTAAATAATTTACTCGGCAAAGATATATCCAGGATTTGAACCTGTACTTTCCATTTTGTTAAAAAATTCATACTATTTCTGTGATGAGTTGAAATACATTTCATAACTCTATAGAATGTTATTTTATCATTTTATTCAATGCTTATTTATATTTTGAATTAGTCATTATGTACAATTGTTATTCACTTGTAACAATTACTTATCAACCCTCACAGGAAGGAAATAAAATGCAGTTTGGTTGTTTAATTAAAAAGATAATTTTAATATCAAAGGAAAAACGTTTGTGAAGGTACGTAATATATTTATTTAGTTTCATAAAGTCTTTTACATTCGCACAGAAATCATTGAATGACTCCATTGTATGGTTTACTTGATTTTTACAATAATTATGTATTCATTACAAAAAATAAAATAAATTGTTTTTGAAAAAATATATATAATTTGTAACAATAAATATATTCATTTTAAATACAGTGGTACCTTGACATACAAGTTTATTTCGTTTCGCAACCTTGCTCGTATCTCAAAGCAAATTTCCCCATTGAAATTAATTGAAAAAAAGATGCTTTGGCAGCGAGAGCACACTGATAACCGATTCTCTGACCGTGGCCGAGCGTCACGCAAAAAGCGTGTGCAACCGGCCGACCCGCTAAGCCGATAGCTCATATCTCAAATTTTGCTCGTATTTCAATCCAAAAAAATCGCTCGCTCGTCGGCTCGTATCTCAAAAAACTCGTATGTTGGGGCACTCGTATGTCAAAGTACCACTGCACATTGAATACAAATGCATCTAAACCAATTTTCTAGACAATATATGAAAAAATAAATAGATCAATTCTTCTAATCTTTCAATAATTTCAAATTAATATCAGATACAATTAAATAATCTAAATTTTAAATTTAAAAAAAGTATTACTAAACATTCACATATCATTTGTGAAAGTCGAGTCCTATATTGCGACATTTTACAATAGAAAGCTTTTAATTTGTTAATCTATAGAAAAATATATAGAAAAATTTATATATGTATTATGTAATATAATTAAGGTAATAAGAATACATATAACAAAAAATCATTACTACAACTAATTCCAATTTTAAAAATCATCTAAGTGAACATTTTTGTGAACTTACAAATGAATTTCTCAGTCAATTCCAAAGTCCAACAAAAAAATCACAAGAACAACACATCCCTTATCGAAGGCAAACCAACTACTGGCTTATTTGAGAGAAAGTTTGCATACAACGACTGCCTGGAAACATATAAGTGCCTGATACTTTCTGCTGATGGGGATGCTCATTACTCACACACTAATTAGCTTAGTTGATGACAATAACCATTAGGCCTTCCCATGTCATTATTTATGGTAAATAAAGGTCTAAGTCCAAATTTCTGCAACAGATTAGGAAGTAAATACATAAACAAATATCATTGTACTTTTCATAATCATGCAAATCTAACAAACCTTGAAGATGCCTACCAAAGAATAATCACATTAAATTGTTTATGGTGGATTTTAGAATATATTTAAATATTCACATACTCAATAATCACTAAAGATCCATACCGATATTGAATTACTGATAGACACATACATTTTTTTTGTATAATTTTAATGTTTCATAAAATTATCAGAAATATCTGTTCAACTTAATAGTAATTAACTTTTTTTTAGTATTGTGGTTTTTGGGTTAAGCCGTGTGTGGTGAATTTTTTTGCACCAAATTTTGTAGTTCATTGGTGCAAAGAAATTCATCACAAACGGCTAAGCCCAAAAGCCACAATATCAAATCTGGCCGTGAAAACCTGGTAAGTTATGTTTGTATATATTTTATATGGTGGTGTTTTATTTTTATTTATTTTTCTTGAAGAGATCCAGATTGTAGAAAGGAGGAAACACAGACAATCTGGAAGAGCTTTCCTTATCTTTAGCTTTAGTGGAAGGTATAATACAAAATGTTAACAAATTGATTCGGCAGCATGCAATTGAATAGAAATGTAATTTGGTGGCTTTGTTTAATTCATCTTAAACGTTGCCGTGGCAACCAAATACATAAAACCTTCCTATAAAGCCTACTTGTTCTTATTTGTAGTACAGATTTTTACTGCAGTGTTTGCGGATAGTTTTTACATAACGATAACATCTGTTATTAATTTGAGTGACACGTCTCCTAGGACTAACTGGTCCAGGCGTCGGTAGCATCGGGCTAATCATCCCATCTTACGAAACCGTTATAGGACGGTTTCAACTGTACATTATCTATTTGATTGCCCAGCATTATGACTTGATGTGTAGTTAGTTGGGCACACGGAGCAGCATCTTAGGTGTGAGGCGGTCTGCAGGTCTCCAGTCACTAAGCAAAAACTCTCCCTGCTAAAGCACTCCCCTACGCTCGAGGTTGATCTTTGTTCTACCGACTCCAGTTCCTAATCTTTTCAAGGATTTTCAGGCCCGCCAGTCAAGGTTCCTGCCAGTTGGGAGCCTTTCCATTGGGGTAATAAAATCTTGTGATGCGATATTTTTGCTTGAAATGGAGTCTTCATTTCTAATGAGTAATAAATGACATTGATTTCGTCATCTTTAGATACAGCAGTTGTTCCTGATGATTTAACAAACAAAGCTACCGAGATGGAATAGTAATTTCTCCCAGATATATTTGATCGTGAAGCCTACGTGAAAATGGCATAATAACATTATCTACCATAATACTACGCCTGTCACCATCTGTGGCTGAAAGAAAATAAATAAAAGGCTTATTTCAATAAACAGTCAATCCTTTTGTAATGTAAGCTATTTGTAACATGGATTTTTCCTAGTGTTTACGGTGATTTTTCATATAACAATGCTTTCTGTGTTGAACTTCCTCTTACGACTTAATGGTCCAGGCTCGAGAGCATGAGCATCAGGCTAATCATCCAATCTTATGAAAACATTATAAGAGTACATCTGTACATCATTTATTTTACTCCCGATGAGAATTTATTGTTATTTACTATAACTCTTAAGATCTTGGCTGCTTAACCCTCCTCTTACTGTGCTAAAATTTTCCGTGCGCTCCGATGATATGTATTTACTACACCATATAAAAATGTCATTTAAAACCGGTAAAAAATGTGAATATTCCTAAATATTGCTTTGATTGACTATGCTTGAAGTTGAAATGTAACAATTTTTGTAATGCAAGTATCTGAAAAAGAGAAAAATCCATCGCAATTAGCCGCTGTAGCTGGTACAGCCAACATTTCAAGCTGCATGTTGTCACGCGGACAGCGGAATTCATACTAACCACTGTCCCCGTGATCTGACTCGTGTACTCATCTGCTCACATAGATACATCAGAAAACGTTAGTGTATAGGTGATTCTATCCCTGATTATTCCAGAAATTATTTATTTCTATCGCTAAAAAATTAAATTTATACATTATTATAATTTTATTTAATATTTAATAATATTACGGAGGAATACAAAAATTGTTCACTCAGTATCTAATATATTTTATATGAATATTCTCATTGTTAGAGTCCAGTTGTAGGAAATACATAATCATAAGCCAAGGGTAGAGAGTTACAAACAATTTTTCAGTTTGTATCATTATTTATATATATTTTAAATTCAATGTACTATTTGTCAACGGTCTGAATGAATCATTTAAGATGTTATTATTTTACCAGCAATTAGTTTAGCGTATTATCTGCTTTCAATAAGATAGTGGTGGATAATACGTTGCATTCCGAGTAATGTTTTTATTTCGTGCCTGCAGAGGGATACCGAAATAGAGATTACGTGATGTTTTAAGCGGGGAAACGCAAAATAAAGGATGTTTATCACTAAACAACATTGCTGCATTGTATGTTTTCAAATAACTAAAGGAAATGAGAAATGTAACAACTCTCATGGGAGCATGGACATCTATAGGCCAGATTGAACTAGCTAACACTTTATTTAAAAAGGTAATAAGTAAGTTTAAAAAAATAGGCAAAATTTCATGTTATTGAGAGATAATTAATTCTAGTTTATATGCCTTCTAGAACATTCTGGGTGAAAAAATATTTTTTATATATCAACTGTCAAAATTTGTCTTTTTACTGATCTCTTAATGTTTTATATATATATAATTGAGTTATTAAATGGGTTTTAATAACATAATATCACAGTGTATATTTTTTAAGTACATTTGATGATTTGACAATTAGTTACCAAATTATGTACTGACATTTTGAATAATTTCTAGATTCAAAATTTAAAAAGGCACTTTAAAACCATAATTAGAAATGAAATTCAGAGAATTTAAATAAAATAACAGAATATATGTTTTTGATTTACAGTTATGTATTGCATTTTGACCCAAGGCACCATCGAAATTATCCATACAAAATATTTAGCTTTGAAGTCTTCAATATTACAATTAAAACGTTGCGAGTTGGTTTTGCTTGTGAAATATATGACATGGGGCACAGGAGTGTGGTTCCGTATTATTATAGTCGTTAATATTTCGCAAGAATTAGATAATACGAGGAGCATCCTTGAATAACGCGATGCCCCCGGCGTTCAGCTTCATTAGAGGGTGTGCCTCGCAGCGTCGGCTGACGGCGGGGAAACAAAGCCGAGGGATAAAGAGCCGGTGGGCGGCTCAGGTGGTAAAGAGACGATGGAAACATTGCGAAACGATTGAAAGATAAGTTACACAATAAACTCGGCAGCGGCTTGTGGAACCCGCGAGCCGCTCGGGCAAAAAAAACAACTACGGGCGGCCAGAACGCGGGAAAAATTACACCACGACAAATTTCACACGAATCTGACCATTTTTTAACGAGAAAAATCGCTCTGGAGAAAAGAAGAGCGACGACAAGCCTAAGGCAGCTTTATAACCCAATATGGCGGGCCAGCGAGCGCTAAAAATACAAGGTTCGCATGCAAACATACCCAGCTTTGACAATCGCGCGCTCCGCGACCGCCAAAAATAACGACACACAAAGACTGAACCCTCCACGATCCAGCAAGTCCTTTACCTTCGCTCGCCTCGCCGGCGATCCGCATAAAACCCGGGAGAAACACACGGACACACAACACAGGGCACTTTACGTGTCTAGCCGAGAGACGGGCTTCAGAGATGGCGGACGTATGTGATCGGCGTCCCGGGGAAAAGGTCGCCCGGGCGCTGAGACGGCCGGCCGCCGCGGAAATAACGAGCGCGCCCGCTGCGGCCCGGCATAAAAATCAATCCGGTTATATTTGTATCGGCGGATGGCGGATGATTTCCGATATTTTGACGGATTAACAGGAAAACTCAAACGGCCGCAAACAAAAGGGCAAATGGCGACTCTCACACAGTGGCGCCGCCTTGCGTCCCTTTCGGACACTACCGCCCGTTGAGATTTTTCAACGATTTCACATACAAAATATTATTGCATCAAATTGCGACACGATTCATGCGAAACCCCTACTAATTATATTTAAAATCGATAATAAACGTACTTTCAGTAAATAAATAAATATTTATCCGATATATTCAGTTCCTTGGATTGTATGAAACATATCGACCACACAACATCAGCCCATTTTCATCGTGTCACAAGACACATACACTTGCAAGCCTCTGACGTACAGGTGTTGGTGCAAGAGCACTGAGTAGGTATAAATCATAATAAATAAGTGACGCTGTTTGTTTCATTTTAATCAAAACAAACTTTAGATTACTTTTTATACAAATTGAAAAGCGCTATATGTATTTCAATTTAGAATCAATGTGTATTAGGCTTACACGACCAAATTTGGAATTACTTTAATAGATATATCGAAGAAAATAATTGACCGTTTTCGGCTACATTTGGCAAACTAATAAATTAAACACCATTTCAATTAAATAACAAAACTATAATATACAATTAAATTACGGTAAAAGATAATAATTTACATATAAACTATTTATAGTTGCAAACGATTTAAAAAGTAATTAATAAAATGTGATTTTGAACTAAGAAAATGAAAATTCAAAATTTGCAATAAAATTGCAAATTAAATTCCGTCATTATAATGAAAGGTCGCTTATTATAAGTAGATGTCATGTTATTAAATGTATATACAGATTTTATGCTTGCTTAAAGAAAAACATATTCAATTTTTAAAGTGTCTACGACTATTACTTTTTTTTAATGAATGTATAAATTATTAGACAATTATTATACGACACTTTTAGTTACTTTATTTGTATAGTCCATTCTTCCACCCCAGGTAATCATAACGTTCTTTTATTTATTTATATGATATTGACTACAATCAGTTAGTATATATATATATATTTATTAAAAGGAATAATCTATTTATGCAATAAATATCTTACTATGATATAATAATAAGTTTTATTACTTCATTATGACTATATTATTTCTTCTAAAGGAAAACACATGAACAAAATATATATAAAATAAGATACAAATATTAATGCCATTAGGCAAACAAATAATTATATTCATCGAAAATTCTGTCGCATTAACCCATATAATCAAACTTTATGGGTTGTAACTAATTATATATTTTCTTTCAATGAAATAAATTAATTTAAAAAATCAGTTTATTGAATAATAATATGTAATCGTAAAATAAAGTAGAATGAATATGAAATTATTAAACACATACCTAGCACGTAAATCTGAGAATACAATACCTACTAAAATAGGTTTTTGTTTCAGATTTAAAAATGAATGATCTGAAAAATATAAAGTAATTAATTTTATAAAAAAATATTTATATGAGAGGGTGTTTTTGTATTTTTAAAAAGCCTATTCACACGATTTATACAAAATGCTTGACTATTCAATCTGAAAAGAGCTTTTAAAAGTAATATTTGTACCTCTGTACTTACCCGTGTACTGAAATACAAATTAAAAATGAGCTAATATCAATCATTAAACGTTGAGCAATCGTGCATTTTATATCGCTCGTGTTAGAAGCTCCTAAAAATATAATTCTTATTTTATTATTAGGATCATGATCAGTGAACCTTAAGCTTAAAATTTAGTTTTATTAATATGTATAAATGTTGTCTATGCTGTTTGATAAATTATAGTCTATACAATTTATGCGAAATGTCATTGGTCAGATTCTCACGTGGACTCAGCTGTCAGACTGCACGCGGTGTTTATAATAATAATTTATTAACTAAAGATGGGTAAGAAACGTAAAATTGGAGAAGAAAACGGCGACGAGAATGAATTCGAACCAACGCCGCAACATATGGTGACCAAACATCTGAAAAATCAAGAGAAACGTCTGATTATTATACTGGAAGGAGCACAACTTGAAAGTGTCAAGGTATGGAATGGAGTTTATAACTATAGATACAACTTTACATTAGAAAATTCATTAAATACTTCTGGGAGTCGTAACACTAAGCTTTATTGTATGAAGCTGTATAAAAGCAAATTTATGTCATAAATTACTTAAAACACGATTTATCAATTCACTGTTAAAAAAGTCATTATTATACTATGACGATTTTGACAGAAACATCAAACATAAAATACCTATTGACAAAAAATATCAACTCTGAAGATTACCCCTGCTATGGTGTTCGAAATATCAGAGAAGAAAAGAAATTCGTTACACACGGCTCAACCCAAAAGCTACAATTCTAAATCTGCCCGTGAAAATCTATGAAGTTATTTAACTTTCGATTAGCTTAATTTCCTTTAATTTTTTTAACGCGGCGCCTTTTTGGTAGATTTATTTTATTGATTTTCGGGCAAATTATAACAACTGTATTATAATTTCTAGTAAATATATATATCAGATATTGCTTTTAGTTTTTGACTGGAATCCAAAATATTATACATGCACTCATAAAGTAAACTAAATTTGAATATTACAAAACGACTACAAATTCCATGTAAAGCTTACAGCCGCTATAGACGTCATACGCAGTGAGCGGGTTAAATACGTGTTTTTTCTTAACCTATTAAATATTTTTTAAATGATACTTTCTAGGCGGGAAAGAACTTTGAGTTGCTGAACTGCGACGACCACGCCAACATCCTGAAGAAGAACAACCGCGACCCGGGCTCGTGCCGGCCAGACATCACGCACCAGTGCCTGCTGATGCTGATGGACTCCCCGCTCAACCGTGCCGGCTTGCTGCAGGTCTACATACACACAGAGAAGAATGTGCTCATCGAGATCAACCCGCAGACAAGAATACCCAGAACGTTCAAAAGATTTTCCGGCTTGATGGGTAAGAATAAATATATTTTTGATGTTAACCTATTTGGTTACCACCGCACATGACACCTATTGCGGTTGATGAGCTTTACATGGATATTTAACCTTTTGCCCGCGGCACCAAATTTAGCGAACATACCCTGTACGGGGCTGCTTTTTCGGGGATTTTGTTGTCGCGTTTTCAATTATAAATATAGGTTGTGATATTTTTTCAACTAATCAATATGTTAATTGGCAACCAAAGTAATTTGATCAATAATAAAATACAATATATTTCTTGTATTTTCGGTTTGATTTAACAATAATCATTCTTCATACAATTATATAGGTATGAAACTTCCATGACCTCTATGTGTTTCATACGGGCTAAGGGCATGTTCGTTAGAACACACATAGCGGTCATACACGGTGAACAGATTAAATCTCATATTATATCTTTTGATGTACTATTCAAAAGGTGATGGCTGATTAAGTGTGTGTATGATCTGTTGAATTTGAAACGAAAATTGTAGCTAACAACTGACATATATTTTAAGCAATTAAATATACATATACTATACATAAAAATCCTTAAACGAGTCAAATCATTCAGAAAAAATATCTATAATAAATATTTGGAACCAACATTTTGCCCAGGTAATTATACCGCTCGGCCACCGGCCAATTTCTTCCACCTGAGATGTCTCGTCTCTGATCTTCTATATAAGTTATCATCGTATTATAGATGTCGCCATAGTATATATTCAAAGTATGTATATATTTTTTTTTTGGCGTAAAAATATAAATAAAAATTATAAAAATATAAATAAAAAAATATAAATAAAAAAATATAAAATGTAAAAATATAAATAAAAAAATATCGGCTTCCGCCGATATTTTTTCTGAATGATTTGACTCGTTTAAGGATATTTATGTATAGTATATGTATATTTAATTGCTTATAATATTGTAATATAGTCAATGATCTATAAGAGTAGATTAGAATATTGAAATAATAAAATAATATTCTAATAAATAATTTAAAAAAATATATATATCCATATGACATATATTTTGTTCACTAGAAATAGATTACAATCTTTATTGATAATAGTCTTTAAAATCATTTAGCAAATTCACAAAAAAAGTGCCGCAATCAAAGGGTTTATAGTGTACACTTTATTAACCCTTTCGTTAATAAGTGTCGAATATTCGACGGTCGATTCTCGTGCGAAAAAGACTACCGTCGAATATTCTCGGCTCATCTAAACACAAGTTGACAGTAATAAACATTTATTATAAACATTATATTTTTAAATATACATTGATATATGCAACCTATAATCACTGTCATCAGAATATTCTGATGCATAAATAGACTCGAGAAAGAATATGATACCCAGGGTCTGACATTTTTACTGCAGACCTCATTAAAAAGATTTCAATCATGAAGACTACAATATTAATTATGAGAGGCTATGAGTTAGTCGAAACTACAGTCTCCTAAACAGAAAACTTATCTATGAATATATCTATCTATTATTTTTTTCACATTATCACAGTATCATTCCTGAATATTGGTTTGCAGGAACGAAATCTTATAACTCGTTCTCCACTTCTCTCTACTCTGAGCTGCAGTTCAATAATTTCTTTCACATAAATACTCTTGTCTATGTCATTCTATGTTATTTGTCCCTCAATCATACGTTTGCCATTGTGTAATTTTTATCTATTTTCATTTCAGTTCAACTGCTTCACAAATTCTCGATTCGCGCCACAGACGGATCTCTGAAGCTCTTGAAAGTCATCGCCAATCCCGTGATGAAGCATTTACCTGTCGGAGTCAAAAAAATCACAATGTCGTACAGCGCAAAGGAGGTGGTCAGGCCGATAGATATTGTTCCCGAAAACGAAGAGCCCGTTGTCATTGCGATTGGAGCGATGGCGCACGGGAAGATTGAAGTGGACTATTCCGAAGAACTCAAATCCATCAGCAGTTATCCCCTGTCTGCGGCGCTGGCTTGCACTAAGCTATGCTCAGCGTTTGAAGAAAAATGGGGAATCGTATGATTTAAAAAAAATGAGTTAAAGGTATAAATTCATAATAATGTTGCTAGTGTTGCGCGCCCACAAATATTTCGAGAGTTTATTCTGTTGTAATAGGTAAAATGTAATTATCTACCACTCTGACATTGTATTAGGTTTTGTTGATTCATTTTTCTTCTATGTTTTTAACATTAAATCTGTTTTACTTGTGTCGGAGCTGTTTATTGTATAGATGTCTTCAAGAGAATCTTAAATATATAAAGTTCCTTTTTTTATAAATACAAATGAGATAAACATATAATTTTTTTTGAAACGACCTTTCTCGAATGCCTATCTTTTATTGATTAGCACTGGTGGAGTGTAGTGAGTATTGGATAAGCTTCATTTATTATTTTTATGTTTTTTTTCTTCTATGTATACATAAAACCAAACTTGAGAATAATGCTAGATGGTGTTGAAGAAACTTCTTCTGAAGTCATTTGAATATTTTAAAAATGACAAGATAGACTAATGAATCGCTACATATGAAGTGTTGTTACATTCATGACTTAAAATATGCCCAGCATCTCTTCCACAAATGTGTTTATTTCTTCAATTATTATATTTGTTTGGCAAAATAATGTGATGGTTATAATCTTCTGAAGGTAATAAGTATTTTGGCAGTTATGAGTGAGCTCTCAAATAAAGTGAGGGTTTCCCGAAATAAATGGATTGGTGACTTAGAGTACAACTGTGGACAATATTTAAAATTGTATCAAAATATGATTGAAAAATTATGGTTTATTACAATATTTAAAAAGAAAGTGAAATAAATAATTTTATAGTACCAAGTATTTTTATTTTTCATGTATTTTTATTTATGTTCCTAAGTGGCCTGTGCTTATGCTGAGCTGAAGAGGGTCGCGGAGGACCGAGAGGAATGGAGATCGAGATGCAAGATTCTGTTGCTGCAAACCAATCCACCGGATTGATACTACGAAGAAGAAGTGGCCTGTGTTTATATTCCCTTATTGTATATAGATAAAACGATATGGATTTAGTATACAATTTCTCCAAATAAGTACAACCATGTAAGGATGTTCAGTAATTTTATTTATAAAAAATAAGACAGGGTTTGAATATATAGCATGTTATTAGGGTAAATAATGCCATTTCACAAAAAAAGTAATGTGCTTAAAAGATTAATGAGCTTAACATTGGAATGTAATATTTCATATTTGTTTTGATTCATACCTAATTTGAATCTATTTAAAGGCATATGTATCCATTGTAGATATAATTCGCCTCATAAAATTATCCACTTTAAAGTACCACAATAAAATTCAGAAAACTCGAATTTTATCCCCCAAGAAGATACAAACTTCTTTTTAGAATTGTCACATGGTCCATGCTACATTTCTCAAGTATGGTAAGCAAACAATTAAAGTTAAAGAAAATAAAATGGGTAGATATCTTAAAACTAAATAAATTATCAATCCTGAGGAAGACCCCTGCAATGGCGGTCGAAATATTGGTTGAAGGAAGTTCACTACACACGGCTCAACCCAAAAGCCACATTATCAAATCTGGCCGTGAAAACCTAAGAAGTTATTCGGTAGATAACTTGTTTATTTCTTCCATGGTGCATATGCAAATAATACAAATAGGTATAAGTTATTATTAGCCTATTAGTGGTAGGTATTTTACAAAAGATATATTTTTTAAAAGCATTATGGGATTTTTAATTTCTACATACCAACCTGATTGAGTAAAATGACATAATTTTTGAAATCTCTTTTCCAGTTTTTCGATTTTAATCACACATGTGCTGCATAGATAAGTGTTAATAGAGTTCTGTCCGATTGAATTATCAGTTGAAAACTGACAATAATCAGAATTAGCGCATTGTTCAATATACGTCATTGTGTATTACAAAAATTGTAAGCTAGACCCACCAAACATTTTTTAAAAATAATAATATACAACGATTAATACCCATGACTATTATTAACTTTCTATTTTTTTTAAATTGGGATTTCATTTTACGTATGAACGACTTGAATGTCTTGAATATCATAAAAAAGTTAATGTACTGTTTGCATTTGTCTATGTACTATTTGTCATTTCATAAAGCTCTTGCTCGATTTTTTGATCGATAATTCTTGGTACAATTTAAGAATATTATTTAATTTTTCAAAAAATGTATTTTTTTTAAATGGATTGTACATTTTAAGTTTATTTTTCTCTCCTTAGAATTTTTTTTTCCGTTATATTTATTTCTCATCATAATTTTTTTTTTTTTGTTTATTTAATTAAATATAAAAAGATACATTTTTTACACAGTAATTTACATTCCATCTTTTATTTTTTATTTTTTTTCTTTTTTTTTTTTTAATTCGCTTACCACACCACTTAAAGATAAGATCTTGTGGGATTCATCTATGTTATTGTACAGTTATATATTTATACAGAATTTTACATATACACATTTATACATTGTCATAATTTTGATATGATACTAACATTATATAATTAAAATTTTAAGATACTATATATATAATTAAATCTAAAGTATATATAAATTAATAATACATCTTTAGTACATTTCATTATTTCAATTTCTTATGCAATGACGTCATTTTATCATTAATATTGTTGCAAATATTTCTCGTGATATTAACAATCATAAAATCAAAACAATAATTCGCAAGTGATTTTTTTTTTTAAATAAAATAATATTACATGACTAATTAATAAGATAGAAAACGATAAATATTATATGATGAATTACTGGTAAAAATATCAGTTATTTTTCTAAATCGTCTGATACATATAAACACATTTCGACGAAAATTAACATAATTTTACATTGAAGCCATGAACATTTTTCATTTTAGAAGGAGAAGAAGTTTTCCCACCAAAGTCGTTAGGTTAGGTAGGTAAACACCGTCAATTCCCGCGTGTGGCAACACGGCTGTCGCCGATTATGCTATGATTTTCAAAATGGTAGGCGACAGCGTTTGAATCGCCGTCAACGCAAGACGCGGCGGAAACTGTGCGAGAAGCCGCCCTGGCAAGAGAAGAATGCCGCGCGAGGGCCGCGCCCGCCGCCAGCGAGCCGCCGCCCTTCCGCGCGCCCCCTAACCGGGAAGGACAGACGCGGGAAAGACACCCCACCTGCCCGTCCCGTCTCTCTAGAGCCGGAGCAAATATTTTTAATGGCCGCTATGTTATCAGGCGGTGGACGTACACCTCCTCGACTGTTGTGCTCAACTGGTAAAACACAAGTAAGTGCAAGCCGCCCCTCGCTAACAACGATTTAAAAATATTCACCACGTAAAAAACTTATTTTTTAACATTTCATTGTTACTTTCTTCCTTGTGATCCTGAGGGAGCTGATCACCTACCACCTCCTGTTGATGTGCTTTTAGTAATTCCCACAGAAATATTAAACAAATGCAATATTTAACCTAAAAGTACATAATTTCATATTCATCATTGTTATTTGTATTCTCGAGGGTGGAGTCCAATAATTAACTTGTGTACTTCGATATGTCTTGTAATTTGAAAAATGTATAGAAGATATTTAACATACTCCTTCCATGTCAATGTTACTTCTACTGACAGAGTATTGTTTGATGTCTTTTTACGACATGCTTTCGAATAGCATATTACAAACATTTTCAAATAAGTTATATTACTATATATTATTTTCGTCAACCACCTTCTGTTAGCTGCATTACTATGTGCTTCTATTAACTTACAAATGATTCAACTGTTTTTCGCATAAATGTCATATTTTGAAACATTCTTAATTCATAATGATGATGCTTCATTTGTTAATCAGTTGTTACTACTCTCACTTCCTCTTAGTATCCTGACAATGAAAACATAATTTTTCATATCAAAATAATGCCGAAAATCCAACATATTGGACCAAATCATTGATTTTTCTTTGTGATACTAGTTATTCTTGTGTGTCTTAAAACCTAATATCTCATACTTTATTTATAACGCTCCTTATTTAACAATAAGGATATGCTCTCAGACTACCCCTTCGTAGTATGCGTTTTGTAATGTTATTCATTTGGTGGGACAAAACTGTGTATAGAATAGAACAAAGTGCAAAGTTCGCAGTTCAAATCCCAGTGTCTACCGTTATTTTTCTCTGATATTGATGAAAGATTTAATATAAAAGATGATATTTGCTGTAGATTTGTATGTTTGTATAAATTTCGAATATATTTTTGTATGCAGGTATGATTGTACCTATTCCCAAGGATTAGATTAGGCGAGTATGTTTTCTACGGGTGTTTTATGTATTGTTAGGCAGAGTGCGTATCGAACCAGTGAGCGGACAGTAGACCTTATGCTGAGCTGGCACCTTCAATTATAAAACTGAAATATGTTCTAAAAATGTGAAAACAATTTGATGTGAATGTTTGGTTGTTTCAGAGGCTGTGAGCATGTCGTCTGTGGCCAGCAAGGCCATGTCTCCCAAGCAGCCGCTGGGCCTTGTTGCGCGGCTGCCCTACGGGGGCTGCAGCAAGCCCGCGCCCGCCCCCCAGGAGCCCATGCTCGTGCCCGACTCCACTACCACACTGGAGGGCAAGCCCGCCTTCAGCTGCGGAGACGATGTCTTCGTGAAACACAAGGATGGGCGCTACTACTTAGGTGAGACCGCCTCTCCCTACAAGCATGTCATCATTTCAATTGATATCCTCCTCTTCCATTTAAAGACATCGGCTTACTGGATGAAGGACGCAGGATCAGGTTCACATTATAAACAACTTGTTTCTGTTTCACGATACATGTTTATTGTCACAAACGTCGCCCGCCACAGCGAACGCACAGGACGCGCGCACTGTGACAGTCAAACTTCAACTGCCAGCCCACGGCGCGATCTCACATCTCCACGGTACCAACTGCCAATATGACAGTCCTACCAACCAACAATAGGCCAACTGTCATAACAAACAAAATGGCGCATGCAAGCGCGTGCAACATATATAATTAAAATAAACATTCGATAGTGTCAGGCAAGCGGACAAAAATAATAGACAAAAGATCGCTTGACACGACATCGACCTTAAGGAGCTATATCAAGCTGATATCACAATGTATATTTTTAGTTAGTAATTACATAAATATATAAGTAGCATAGACTGCAAATGATTGCTTGATCTGGGATGCGCCTTTATACGTGGACACATTCTTATCTGTTCCGTGTGCTGCCCAGCATTAGGTTTTGATGTGTAGCTATTCGGGCACATGGGCAGGATCTTAGGTGTGAGGCGGTCTGCAGTTATTTACAATCACACAACAGAAACTCTCTGCCGAAGCATTCCCCACCGATCGAGGTTGTCCTTTGTTCTATCAACTCTGGTTCTTAATCTGTTCAGGGATTTCCAGGGCCGCCAGTCGAGGTTCTTACCACTTAAGAGGCATTTCTCTGGGGTGATGAAATCTTCTAATGCGATTTTTTACTAGAGCTGAGGACTCTCAGTTTCAGGGATGTGAGAGGTTGTGTGGATCTCAGAAAGCTGCTTCGCGACTTCAGTCTAAGTGTTGTGGGTATCTGATTATACAAGCAGTGGGACGGTTGGTTGATTGCCTTACGCATTTATTCGGCGCATATGATTTTGCGCCTTATATTTGGTGGTGCGATATCAGCCAAGGGGTATAGTTTAGAAATGGGTGTTGGTTTGAGGCAGCCTGTGACGACTCTGCATGCATCATTCAGGGCAGTATCTACTTGATCACTCTAAATCAAGATTAGATTAAATTTATACAAAAAAATAAAAAATTCAAATTAATGAATTAAGATGAAACATGTGGCTTTTAGGCTTAGCCGTGTGTGGCAAATTACTCCTTTCCAATATTTCGACCGCCATTGCAGGGGTCTTCTTCAGGGTTGATGACATAGTGTTAGATAGACAATATCAAATCTGGCTGTGAAAACCTAAGAAGTTAGTTAAAAATGAAACAATTTACAAAAATATACCAGCAATATACTAACAAGAGAGTCTCAAAGCTCGCTAAACAGAAGACTCCATGAAATTACTTCTACAAACAAATTCGTGGACCTCATGTCTGAACTGAGCTTCGCTCGCGTGGAATATATCAACATGTCCACTTCCTTAACTGGAACATATGTAAATGATCAAAGCTTTTTCACTTGCTTGTATTATTAACATGTGGACTACACATAAATGGTCTAATTGCACCTTTCTTCCACTCAAGGAAACAATAAGAATACGAATTTTTGTTATTTTCAGGAACTGTGATGAGAAACGACGAAGCCGCCGAGCGGTGGCTGGTGCGCTTCGGTGACGCCACTGAGCGCTGGGCCGAGGGGGCAGAGCTGCGGCCGCTGGCCGCACCCGGGGAGCCTGACGCCCCGGCCATGTGCGTGGTCTGCAAGCTGCGCGCCACGGGCAGTGAGGTGCTCGCCTGCGACAAGTGCGGCCGCGGCTACCACCGCTCCTGCCACGACCCGCCACCACACTCGCGGATACCAGGTAACCTCACACCACCTTACCATTATGCCATCTATAATTAATGCGTATCAATAATAAAATACGTGTTAATTTTTCCACTCAGTATGCGAACCAAATGCTTATGGGCCATCGCTGAGTAATGAGATGAATAATGGTTGCAAAGGTTCTTGGTTCAAATTCCTTCGTTTGCCATTTATTTTTCTCCTGATTTGATGGTGATGTTTGCATCAATTATTATTATATTAGTATTTGTATAGTGCTCTTTTATGACCGAATGATCATAAAAGATGCGCTTCTTGCCCTCTGAGTAAAAAGGTGGGTCTTGAGTCTGCTTCTGAAGGATGCCTCCGCTTTAAGAGAACTTATGCTTTCCGGTAGCGAGTTCCAGGCCATTGGTGCCGCGTAGCTGAAAGCCCGATTACCAAAGACCGTGCTAGGACTACCTCCCGTCAGCTGCAGGGTGCTTCTATTTGCTCTAGCCGATCTGAGTGTCCCCCACGCGCGCTTATCTCTGAAGGCTTGATAAGTTCTGTCAAATAGCCCGGTGCAGTTCCGTTGAGTGCCTTGTAAGCTAAGAGGCATAATTTGAACTGGATTCTAGCCGAAACTCTCAACCAATGAAGTCGGTGTAGTATTGGAGTAATGTGACAGAATTTGGGCGCGTTGTAGACTAGTCGTGCCGCTGCGTTTTGTAACGACTGTAATCGCTTTAGTTGTTTGGCTGGCTGGCCTGCATGCAGTGCATTGCAGTAGTCCATTTTGGAGACTATAAACGCATTTACCAAACTCTTTGTAGCGTCTCTGGGTAAGCATTTTTTTACCGACCGTATCTGCCGCGGGTTAAAAAATCCATATTTCACCTTTTTTGTGATATTACCTCTAAGGTTGAGGAACTGGTCAATTTCTACTCCCAGCAGCTTGACGCTTGTAGAAGGGATGACATCATTACCACATATAGCCAAGGGTTGTAAGTCCAATAGATGTTGTCTTCGAGCTGTGGCCATAAAGAGTAATTCCTTCTTTTCCGGATTAAGAGCGAGCCTATTTGCTGACATCCACTGTCCGATCTCCTCTATACAGCCGACCATCCTTTCTTTCATGTTGCCAATGTCCTCGGGCCCACAAGAAGAGTAGAGCTGGCAGTCATCTGCGTAGCAGTGTACTTTTATTTCCCATCTCTCAGCAATCTCCTCAATTTCCTTGGTGTATAGAATGAAGAATAATGGGCCGAGAACTGAGCCTTGTGGGACATCACATGATAGAGTAGATGGTCTCGATATTTCATTCTGTAGACAGATGGTTTGCTTACGGTTTTCTAGGTATGACTGAAACCAGTCTATATCAATGGATGACTATAACTATTATATCAAAAGAAATCTGAAATATAATATTTTCTTGCTCTTCTCAATGTACCTCAAGTACATTATAGATTTTATTCAAATTTATTGTATCTCAAAGGTTGATGTACATCTTTAGATTATATTTTTGTTTCACGTTGATGCTTTGTTGATTTCAGGAGCGTCATGGCAGTGTCGGAGATGCGTGGATCAGAGGTTCAAGGTGGCCGCGCTGGAGAACCGGGCGGCTCAAAAGGAGATGCTCAAGATGAAGCAGATACCTCGCCCGCCCGATACGCTGCCCTACGATGTGAGGTGTTCATACCAACAAGCCATAACTCAATATTCATTTAATTATTTACATGCCAACTTCACACCAGTGTGTCGGCCATTTTACATCACCTCAAATATCAATCAAATATTATCTAGAAATTATTCCACAATTTATTATGGGGGGATGACATGTTTTTTACGTCGGGTAGCCATTGTCGAGTCAATTAGGCAAGGAAGTGTGTACATATAATGCAAGATGTGAGTGAGTAGGTGAGTGTATGTTGTGAGATGGGTATATGTTTAATTGGTGTATTTCCTCGTTTCGGATTCTATCTTTTAGCGACACTCCGAGCATGGATATCTCCATAGCACTCTGGGTGACCTTTATTTTATGGGTAAGATTTGCTCTGCGCCATAAGTTAATACAGGGAGGATGCATTGGTTAAACACTGCGGAATTTTTGCTTTAAAAATGTACTTTAGTTTTCCAAATGTTGTCCATCCCAGTTGTATATGCCTGTCGAGGAAGTTATATAATTCATATAATTATGCCTGATGGTCCTACATCAAAGAGTTGGGACGTCCCCGGGAGCCGTGGAAATGTTTTATCCGATGGATGTAAAAGAAAGAAACTAGCAAATATAATTTGATCAGATTTATATTTGTTTTCAATTGGTTCTATTAATCTCGAGGATTTCTAAATTTGTGAGTTTGTTATCGTTGTTGTAAGATTTTAAAATTATCATCGGGATTGAAACGTTCCGTTGAAGCATGGAGCTGAATTCGTGGGCTGCGCCAGCTATAGCGACTAATTGGGATGTTTTATTTCTCTTTTTTAAATACATTACAAAAATTGATATATTTTACAATCAGCCGTAGTCAATCAAAGCAATATTTTTATACGGTGTAGAAAAACATATCATCGGAGCTCTCGGATGTTTTAAGCACAGTAATGGGAGAGATTAAGTAGAGAATTTATAAATATATAGGACCATCATAATATTTGTTTGGTGTATGCGATTGTCTTAAATATGTGTTTTTGCTTGTCAGCTGACTGCCCTGCACTGGGAGCCCACCCACCGCGTGAACACGGAGCGCGTGTACTGCTACTGTGGGGGCCCGGGCGACTGGTTCGGCCAGATGGTGCAGTGCGCGCGCTGCCGGCAGTGGTTCCACCAGGGCTGCGTGGCCTGCCTCAAGTACCCGCTCTACACGGGGGACAGGTGAGAATGGGCTTAGCCACGTGTGGTGACTTTCTCTGTACCGACATTGCAGGGGTCAATCTTCAGGGTTGATGATTTTGTGATGATATCTTGAGTTAGTTTAGTCGTCAGCCTAATGTCGGAGAGTCATGTACAATGGGTGTGTTCGGATATCACCTCGATATGGTTCCTTCGGGAAATTATTTAGAAATATATTTATTTTGGTTAAATAATGTTTAAACACACAAAGAGTTAGAAATCAAGACTTGTGAACGGGTAAAGTGATTAAAAAAAAGTACTTAAATTTACAAAGCAGGTAAATGTACCATGTTATTTTTTACAAAACATCTTGTGTTGATATTTGTGATGTTCTTTATGACCTTCTTTCTGCGCGAAAACTCTAAATAGTGGCAGGTACAATCTTCAAGTCACATACGCAATGCATTACATTACCACGGACGCTTCAAATATGCATCTGCTTACGTGTTTCCTGCTCTCTATCGCTATTCCATAAAACAAACGCATGCATGCGTCATTCCTGTCTTCTACGCATAGTAGGCTTGAATGTTTTGATGCATCTCACTTTCTCCAAGTGTTAAACAATGATATATATGTTGTTGTTGCAGGTTCTACATGTTTGTTTGCTCGGTGTGCAACTACGGCGTAGAGTTTGTCCGGCGGCTGGAGCTCAAGTGGGTGGACCTGGTCCACCTGATGCTCTTCAACCTGACGGCCTACAACTGCAAGAAGTACTACGACCTGGACACCGTCATCATCCCCTACATCATGGACAACTGGCACGCGCTGCAGCTGTCCAACAAGGTGGGGCAGGACAACTGTGCATTACCTATAAAAATACTATGAAATATGTTTAAAATGAAAAATGATGTAATGTGAGGAGAATTTATGGAATATCTCTAGCGTCGCTTAGATTTGCCTGATCTTTGTCTTGCTTTGTCTATGACAATATTATGAAATATAATGGAAATCAATGATATGTGATAAAAGGCGTTGTGGCTTTTGGGCTTAGTGGTGTGTGTCGAGTTTAGGTCATCCCTGCAATGGCGGTTGAAATATTAGTCAGAAGAAATTTATCACATGCTAAATCCAAAAGACACATAGGCATAGTCCAGCGGTTAAAGTGTTTGTTTGTTATTTAGACGCTTTCGGTTAAAATCCCAACCGAGCTAGATTCTTTATAAATTTATTGTATCAAATGTTAGCTCTATACATCTATACGTGCTCCCGGTAGGGTTAAGCTACTCCTTAAAAAAAAACAAAAATTTGTTCAGGCCTCGGGAGTGTCGGGCTGATAATCCGATCTCCCATAAAACGCTGATCAATGAACACCCAAAATATTTCTCTGGTACTATAGCCGCAGTCTATGCAAGTAGGCGGGCTCTCGCCCTGAAGGCTCCCAGGTGTTTTGGGACAAGGTGTAGACAACCTGATCTTACAGAACTGTGAAATGACAATTTGTAGTATTCATATGCCCCACATATGAAGCGGATATAGAAAAAATAAATTAATTGCCAAATAAAATTGAATCGATTTAGTATGTTATAACTTTCAAAAGATCGGTTGTAAAATGTCGTTCTCCTATGTTACAGATGCAGAGCGCCACTCCCTCGGAGAGGCGAGAGTGCATCTTGTCTGCGCTGAGCAACAATCGCAACCGCTTCAAGTGCGGGCGAGAGATCAAGAAGCGCACCACCATCTGGGGGCTGCGGGCGCGCGCCCCGCCGCCCGCGCCCCAGCGCTGGCCGCCCTGCCAGCGCTGCCGCGGGGGGCGCTCACGGAGCAGGCGCTGGCCGCGCGCTGGGGGGCGCACGGGCGCATCGCCTTCATACCCGACCCAGACAGGTAACATACACTGAAACATTGTGTAAACCTCACGCAATTGACGTGTTACATAAGGAATGTAATAAAAGAAAATATAATATATTTAGAAATTATTCCATAATTTTTAATCGGAAGACAATATGTTTCGGCTACGTCGGGTAACCAGTGTCAAGTCAATTAGGCAAGGAAGTGTGCGTGTTTATATAATGCAATAAGTGAGTGAGTAGTTAGGTGTAGGTTGTGAGATAGGTACATGTTTATGAGTGTGGCTTAAAAGAAAGAAATTAGAGATTAGGTAATATTGAATAAAAATAATATAATAATATGTATAATTACAAAGGCCATTAAAGAGCAATAATCAATAACATTAAGAGATATGTTAATTGTATTGAAATTAAATTTCAATATAATTTTAATTCAAATTTAATTCAAATATTAAATGGATAATCCAAAAGTAAATGGGGAAGTTTTATGATTCATGGTAAATATATTTATAACTAATGGTACTGCATCGAAGGCCCAGTTAAGTAGAAATGAAACAAAATATTCAGAAATTCTAAAATATTGGTATATACCAACATCTTCCTCTCTCGAAAAGAGGGGGGTTATTACGTCACGAGGGGCAGGATGAGGAGCAGGTCAGCAGACAAACTCTTTCTTGGTGAAGCACACTGATTTTATTTACTTAAAAACATTACAAGCTTTCTGATCACGCGGTATGACATGCCCGCGGCCGCAATGCAGACTTTACTTCGCCGAAGGGTCGAGACCCACTGCCTGTGTCCACACTTCCCTTGGCGGCAAAACTATGTAACTCGCCCCAATGTGGTCATATACATAAGGTGTGGCGAGCGACAAAAATATAAGACGAAAGATTGTCTGTCGAGGTTTTCGGTAACAGTAAGCAAGGACTACATCATGCTGATGTCAATACATATAAATACCCAGCAAATACCATCCTCAAGAACATTCATGTCCGTGTGGGACTATCATAAAGTTATTTCCTTTCCATTTATAGTTTAAAAGTGATCCAGAGGTACACTTTATAAACAGATTATCGGTAAGAAATAATACTTGTGAGTTAATAAAAATTGTGCTAACGCTGTGTATAGAATACAACAAAAAGTGGGCAAAACAACGGTTCGAATCCCAGCGTTTGCCATTTATTTTTCTTTGATATTGACAAGAGAAATGACTATTAAATATTATCTTTGATATAGATTTGTATGTTTGTATCAATTCGTTAAAATATTGGTGAATTAGAATATTGAAATATACAGTGGTGCCTCACACAACGAACTTAATTCGTTCCAGGAGCAAGTTCGTTATGCGAAAAGTTCGTTATGTGAAACGCGTTTTCCCATAACAATACATGTTAAAAAAAAAAATTCGTTCTGTAGCATAAAATATGGTAAGATGACATAAAAAAAGATAAATTTTTGTTATTATTTTTATTTAGATACATCTAAAAACATAATGAAAAAACACACATTTTTAATTTTAAGAAATAATCGAATCTTGCACATCTTCATCCATTTTCCGCTTTTTGGCCGATTTCTCTTTTCTTTCTTTTCCAATTCTTAATCCAAATCGCTAATAGCCTCTCCATTTCCTCGTGGATTGAAGATCTATGTTTTTCATTAAATAGTTTTGATACTCCTTTGGCTACTTTGGCTGATTTTATTGCATCCTTGTTTGTCAAAATGGTGAAAATGGTGGTCTTGTTGAGGCCAAACTCTTTGACGAGGTCACACTGTTTTACCCCACATTCTAATTATTTCCTGTTTCATTTCAAGAGAAATCACCTTCCTGCTTTTTTAGAACCCATCATATAAAAAAAATGTTGAGTTTATCTTAAAAGGACGACTGCCGTGATACGTGTGCGATTTAATTCGTAATGAAGAACGAAGTTGCCGCATACGAGTGACTAACGAGTCTAACGACTGCCCGCGCCGGGAGGATGCAATTAATCGGCAGTGATCGTAGAAGATAAGTTAAGCGCATTACGCAGTGACTAACGAGTCTAACGACTGCCTGCGCGGGAGGATGCAATTAATCGGCAGTGATCGTAGAAGATCGGGCGACTTCGTTGTAATGATGAACGATTGCTGCGACACGCGTTAAGCGATTGCTCAGTGACTAACGATGCGCAATAAATCGGCAGTGATCGTAGAAGTGGGCGACTTCGTTGTGTGAAGCGAAGTTCGTTGTGTGAAGCAAAGTTCGTTGTATGAATCGTGAAATGAACGAAAAGGAAGTTCGTTGTGTGCAGCGTCAATAGGCAAACCACTGTATTTTAAAATATCAATAAACAATTTCATGTATAGTCAACCTTTTCTTCTTTCTAGCCAAAGTCCAAGTTCCTCGTCCGGTCAGCACCGAACAATCGTGCCGATGGACAGTCACTGGATGTCAGTGATGATGGGCAAGCGGTTCTTCTTGTCCAGCTCCAACTCCTCAGACAACGAGAGCATCCGCTCCACACCGTCGCCGACAGACTTCGAGAAAACAGATGCTTTCAACAAGACGGCGGAACCGGAGGTCTTTGATGAGCGAGTCCGCTCCCCGTATAGCTTCAAAGAAGACTCACCGTTAAACGACACTCCGGGACAAGCAAAGAGAAAAGAACTGAAGCTGTACTCGATGGACTATGAAGGAGGCGGCTTCGTCAAGAAAAGCGTTCCTTTCCCAAAGATCTCGCAATCTAAAAATAAAAAAATGCTAACGTCGCTCAAGCAGCGCCTCAAAGACCAAAAAGCACAAGACCAAAAGTTTTACAGCAGATCGTCGATCTGGACAAAAACAAGACGTTCACGAGAACGAAAAAGTTCTTACGGAACTCTTTAGCCAAACAGCAGCGGCTGGAAGAGACGAAGAAGACTTCGAAAGCGACAAACATGAGCGAAGAAAGCGTTTTTTCGCTTATCGATAAAAGCACGGCCTGTAAAGACTCCAGCAACACTTACGAAGTCACAATGAAGACTAGCGAAGTTATTCTTCCTCCTACGCCGCCGACGTCTGTTTCGGCTCCGCCCACACCACCGGCAACTGTCGTACCGAGTTCCGGTTCTAGCTCAAACGATGCTCCTTTAGACTTTTTACAAGTTTCGCTTAAAAAGAATGCCGTATGCTCATACGACTCCGATCAAGACATTAACGACTCGGATAAAGATTACGCCGACAGCGATAAAGTTGTCTCTTCTTGCACCGACAATTCCAAAATGATAACAGAAAAAACACTGATTAAAGAAGAAAACCTAAATATGATTGGAAGTTACGAAGACCACATTTACAGGAGCGTTCAGCAATGGACACAATTCAAAAATTGCCGCCATCAATCTAGAAATATCCAAACTGTCGACGAAGAACATCATCGAGCATTCTAAGATCATGTCGCTGCATCACAAAAACACTAACGATGCGTTCTCGTTGTTTTCGCATAATTTGGAACACGATTCTTCCGGAGATGACACTTCCAGTAGAGGCACTTTAGATTCGATAATTCCGCCGCCCGTCAACTTTCAAGGCAAAAACAATCCGTTTCATTTGCAGGCGAATACGACGACGCAAAATAAAAGCAATGGTAATGGCAATTCAACGGTGCAGAAAGGAAGCTTTTCTGTCGCTAGTAAACTGTTCAATCGGCTGAGTTTGTCTAAAGCTACGGTGAATGGCGGCGGCAATGCCAAGAGTCAGAGGTTGTCTCTGCCGGCTAATTTGAGTTCAGTCGTTAGGCCACCGGGAAAGCCGCTGAAGAGACAGCTCAGTGAGAAGGATCTGGTTATCGGACCTAATGGAGAAGTCAAGCGGAGGAGGTACAGGCGGCCGAGGAAAGTTGTCGCGGTGAGTTGACTCTTGTTTTATTCAATTTTATTTATTTTTTTCCCTTACAGAACCATTACAAATTTTAACAACGCAATTCATTTCTGATGTACAATAAGAATTAATCCTAAAAAATTAACAATATATACAAATATAGGTACTTATGATTAAGTACTAAGAACAATGAAATAAAGACAAGCAACAGAAGGTCCCAATGCTCATCAAACAGACGACTATAGTCCATCCAATATAGGAAGAACCCTATGACACATTTATTGCCCTGTGCTAAATATCGTCCGATATAACGTTGTAAAAACGTTCGCTACCTATACTAATTTTATCAACATAAACAAAAGCCTCTCCATATATATAATAAGTTATTTTGGTAAATATATCACAATAAAAACAAAATAATAAAAAATATATGCATATTGTTACAAATTAGAAAAAATACGGCAATTTGTAACTATAATACTATAATATCTGACGCGTGAGAAGGCCATGTCACATTACTGCGAAAACCAGTGTTGGGGTATAAATAATCGTATTTTCGATTGTTTTTGTAAATACCTACTAAAATTAAATATTAGAATTATTATCAATTATAAGTGAATATTAACAGGTTTTAAGAGACATGTAAAACAAACTATAAATAATAATATAAGTAATATGAAAATTATGAAGAAAAGCAAGTGTTTCTTTCAAGTTGCACTCCTTTGTCACGAAGCCAACTTATAATTTCATTTTTATTGTTTGCCGTAGTAGGAACTTGGTACGGTTGTCCATTACTATGGCGTGAGGCTCGTGTAAATTTGACAATAAGGTCATAAACCATTGTCTGAAATTATCAAAATTCATCTCTTCGTGATATTCTGTCGTTTTAACTGACTTAAACGCCAGAAGACAATTGGGCACAAAACCTTTGACGTTCGGCATGACAAATAATGAGGCGCTGGCCTTTTCCTTCAGGAGTTTTCGTCCTGGATTTAGCCGTGTCGTCGGTCCATATTTTTTCAACAGTATGATTAGCATTGAGCCAAGTTTCGTCGAGAAAACGACTTTCTCCCAATTCCTAATGCTCTTCATTTGCCTCAAAAATCGCATCTTTTCAGGGAAATATCCGTGCGCTCCATTATAAACTTTCTTTTTCACATTTTTATATTTGAAGCCAATGTTTTTCAATACCTTACTAAGAGACGTCGCACTGCCTTGAAATAATCCGACTAACTTTAGAGAACCTACCAGTTTAAGAAGTGTTGGTATTTCGTTGCGGTCATAGTATGCATACACGTGATTCCGAATTGCCGCCAAATCAAAGCTATCGGGTTTTGTTAGTGAGCATTTCTTCTGTCGTTTCTTATTTGGTGTTAATAATTTTTCTCTTCTAATGAAGATTCACCGTATTTCTCCTCTGTGATCCGAGATACTGTAGATTTACTGATTCCTAGGGAATCCGCGACCCGATCTCGAATGTTTTCAACAGACAGCAATGGTCCACCATTTTGTTTTTCTTGATGAAAATAATCACGCAAGCGCACGACAAATTCACGTGATTCACTGCTGAGAATAGTTCTTTTCTGTCTCTTCGGGATTGTAAAAACACAAAAATATGATTCAATGAAACAACTTTAACAATACTAACAATAAATATAATAATTACAACAACAAAAAACACGAATCGATCGAAGAACAACACGCTACTGAAAGTCAAACATTTGTACTGATCTGCCATGGGGAAATAGAGATGTTAATATACGATTGACAATTCAAATTCGATTTTTTTCGAAGAAGAAGAGAAAAAAAATCGACCTAATCGAAATAAATATTTTTGCCCCATCCCTTTTACAAGGGGCAATAAATGTGTCATAGGGTTCTTCATATATTGGATGGACTATACAACAAATTATTCCTCTAAAGAAACTCGTGGAGTTCATGTCTGAATTGGGCCTCCCTTACGTGAAATATATCAATTTCTTTTATATATTTATATAATACTAGCTGGCCTAGCAAACTTAATAACGCCTCAGACTCATGAAATGTGTAAAGGGCAGCTTATTCAAGCCGAGTTGAGTATCCTTACCAACCTTACCAAATATAATTATAAATTTATGAGATAATAAAACTATTGCAATTTTTGTTTCAGTCGTCTATCGGCAAAGATGGCGTTGTCACCCAAACTCCAGTCTTCAGACGCCCCGTCTAACCAGACAGCCCCCACGGCCTGCGTCGACTATTCGCGCAACGTCCGCTGCCTCCGTCAGCGCCAAGAGAAGAACTACTCGGACGGCCGACGGGGCTCCACTTCCTCCACAAACAACCCCAACATGTGCCCGACACAACCCCCGAACGTTCCCAACACAAATGTGATAATCTCCAGTGGAGTTCGGAGTCTACATCTGTCTCCACAGCAGATGTCTCCTTTTAAAGCCGGACAGATCAACGCAGAGACAACAGATTCTATGCAGGACTTGAAGACTTCGGTTCACAGCTATTTTGGAGCCACCAATAGAATCGTCAGCGGGGAAAAATACTCTCTTGTCGGGAAGAGATGCACCGACAACGGGATGACTCAATATCTCATAGAATGGGAGGGACACGGCTCCTAGCGGTTTAAGAGCATTTTTCTTTAATTAAATAATTTCTTTGTGAATCGACAGTAAACGGCATGTTTTTGTTTTTTAAGTACTTTAGACAATTTTAAAATTGCTGTGTTGTGGACAATGTGATGCGGACGAGTGTTGTCGATGACGAGTGTTGTCGATGTCGACTTAAAGTGAATCTGTCGGATGCATTTAATTTAATCTTATGTTTCTTTAGTCGAATGTGGGGAAGGCTGTTCCATTATCTTGTGGTGATCTTTGTGATGGCGGCCATACGTCCCAGAAATACATTAGTTTTGTTTTGTAATCCTTGAAACTGTGTTTCGTAAAATACTCTTTATTGTTTTAAAATGCTTCACATTCATACACTGAATGATCCTTAATTTTGTGATATCACATAAAATATATTGTTTATGTATTTAGATTTTTTCGATCAATAATTCTTGGTGGAATTCCATAATTTCAGATATAAATTTAAAAAAATTTAGAATTCCTCCCACAATATATTTGTAAACGATATGCTTAATTGTTTTTTTAATTGCTATTTAAAGAAACTACAATTTTATAATATGGATCATATATACACTTGTACAGGATTCAGTGTTTTCTTTTTTTTACTTTAAACACATACAGAATACCGACAGACGGTCTCGTCGAATGGCCATTTTCAAGTCAATTAGTACAGTGAGTTTTGGATCTATATAAAGCAAAGAGTGAGTGAAAATGTCGTCTACCTATTGTGGGATAAATTCTAAAAATTCTTTTATTTATATCTGATATTATTTATGTATTTCTATCATTTCCTCTTGAGGACGGTGCGATAATACTTAGCCTCACCGCCGATGTCGCCACTATCGCAAGAGAATTTTACTATAGTGTAGTACATTCTCATTGTCGAAGACCACCGTCGAAATTTCAGCGGAATCGGATTCTTAGTTTTGTTTTGACCGCATGTGGCTTGTTTTTGCAATTTTTATAGTCAATTTGACTCATTTTTAATGGCCAAAAGATGGACGATCACAAGAATACTTCTTTATTCAATACCTCACTGAAGACTGTTCTATTCTTGACTCGTCTCTGATGAGGTGTCATAGTCCTGTATTAGAGACAACTTCTTCCTTACAACTTCTTGTTTACTACGTTAGTACATATTATTATGTATCTCTAAATGTTGTTTTTTCAAACTCTAATATCAAAACAGACAAATCCAGTCTTTACATCTTAGAATCCACATCGGATATAATTGAAAAAAAAAAAAACAACAAAGTTTTGCTAATTTTTCTGGTAATTTACACTTGCATTGATTGCAAATGGAATCTTTGTTGTCGGCAATTTTTCTTCAAGAAAAAAAATCAATCAGTCCGAGTATGGCTTAGTGGTGAAGGGTTTGCGCTCGATATTGAGGATCGAGAGTTCGATCCCCGTTGGAGATTAAAATATAAATATTCTTTTAATCAATTTTTAAATTGTATAAAAATTCGGTTAGTGTGAATTTGAACCCTGACCCTTAAAATGCCAGTCATAGCCTATTAATTAAATTGATTTTTACTTGAGTCGAGCATTATGTTATGGATATGTCTGTATTTGATAGTAAAATTCAATTATTCCATACATTAAATCTTATCAAACTTAATTGATGTGTGAAGTTTTAAATCTTGTTTTGAGGCGTCTGTTGCGCTGAGCTGCTTGGCAGCCGCTGGTAGTAGCGGCTACAGTGTAATGCACGTTTTAAAGCTAATTCCCCATTTATGTATGTTTTTGTATGTCATCCGATTTCGATTGTATCTTGTAAATAATGTTTCAAAGTTTTGTAATTAAATATACACATTGAGATGTCGTATTTGACATTTTTTTTAAACTTAACAAAGAAGGTGTTGTTCCTAATTAATTGGTATTTAAAGAAACTACATTTTTATAATATTCATCGTATTGTAGTTAACTTGTACAGGATTCAGTGTTTTTTTTGTTTTTTTACTGTAAACACATGCAGGAGAATACCGACAGATGTTGGTGGAAAAATCTCATCTGTGCATTCTATGACGCTTACCATTTTGTACATGGCTAGACGTTGCATGTGGTATGTAATCGGCTAAAGTCGTAAACTGCTGTCTGGTATTCAAGCATTATCCATTTATAATACAAATTCACAATGAATGGGTAGTGTTACGGGACAACAATCGTTTCAAAAAATGATTTCAATTAATATGCTATGACAGGTGTTTCACAGGTGAGAAATCAAATTCACACCCGGTACACACTGGAGCGGTATTTATAGAGCTTAGAAAATTGATTAAAAAACATTTTTAATTTAATTTCTGTCGGGGATCGAACCCCTGATCTACAACTGTATGGTAAGCGAACGCTTTTACCACTAAGTCATACCTGTCGGTATGTATTTATGTGTCTCATTCGCTCCTGCTGCAGTTGCAGCTATAATTGCAACGCCTTTTAGAGACACGTACAATAATAATGCTTACTTTTTAATCCAACAGATGTCTATTATTTTGCTGAACATCACTTTATTTTATTTTGATCAAATTATCAAATTACTGAGGTTTTTTACCATTTTCTGAGCTATTCTCAAAAAAAACTGAGTGATCTGTATTTTTATGCAATTTAAATGTTTTAAGGGATTCAAACCCTACATTGTTGATGTGTTGGACTTGCAACTTTTAGCCATGTCATAGAAGAACTTCCGCAGAAGTCTTCTCTCCTTTTTGCAATATCTCCTCAATGTGTAAATTTAAATGATTTTTTGTTTAAATTTAGAGATTTAATGTAAATTTTAAATAACTCTATAATATTTGTTTATTTCGCATATTGCCTCTTCGAGTCTTATTTTAGACGTTGAAATACCTCTTAGTTTTCAATATTTAGATATTTTTGTAATTTTTATTTAGGTGGCCTATCTCCCACACACGTCAAGGCCTGCTTACGATAGACTGACATTAGAAACAATTATATCAATTAAAACTGTGCGGAAGATATTAGATTTTTGACTTGTGACTGTGTTCCGTTGTCGTAAGTCAAAATCCAAGCCAAAACGGTTCGTGACTAAAACACTATTGGAATGGAAGTAACTCAAATTTTATGCAAGTACGGATGGTCGTAACTCCGAATGGTCGTAAGTCGAAATCCTAGCCAAAATAGTCGTGACTAAATAATTATTGGAATGGAAGTAAATCAAATTTTATGCAAATGTGGATGGTCGTAAGTCGGTATGGTCGTAAGTCATAATCCAAGCCAAAATGGTCGTGACTAAATCACTTTTCTAACGGAAGTAACTCAAATTTTATGTAAGTGTGGATGGTCGTAAGTCCGAATGGTCGTAAGTCAAAAGTGGTCATACGTCGAGAACTGACTGCGTTAAGTTTATGGTAGGGAAAAATCAACTTTTTAAAGAGATGTATTTTTTTTACGTATTTAATGTGTTGTATCAATAAATACGCTTTGGTTAAGTATTACCATAAGACCAATATGTTTTTTTTTTATTTTTGCGTATATTATTCATGTCCACATTTTCTTTATAACGTTACGCGTTAAAAAGATATGTTAGCTTTCACGTGTTCATGGCAGGAAGCTTGCGGTGGCCATATGGTCCGTTTAATGATGATATTCGGAATCCAAGAAAATCTTAACTGAATGTGACAAAATGGCTGTACAGAAAAAGGGGGGAAATTCTAATTGTTTTTATTTTAATTGGCATTTGTAATTGTTATTCCGTTTTGAATTTGTGATGTAAATATATTTTTAAATTATCTATGCAATCTATGCATTCATTTGAAGGCATAAATCCTCAATATACGCCAACTGACTATGTAATCACCATTTTCTCTAAAGAATACCAATTGTTGATGTTAAATTTTTAATTAAAAACTACGGTCGACGTCCGCTTATAAGGTGACACTCTACAAAAATGTATATAATTATTATTTGATACATAGTGTATCAAAATTCAGGCTATTAGGCTTTACGAATATTATTAAGTAATTTTTCAAATATCACTTTGGTAATACTAATGAATTTTAAAAATATATAACGACTTTCTGTACCAGAGTACAAAATATATTTGTTGGTAGTAAAATAGTGAATTTGTGGCTCCTTGTCGTGACCGTGTGCCCATTTTAAAAATGGATATTTTATTGTAATTTTTAATGGAGCTTCGGTGATTTGCTATTTGACATTCTGCTCACAAATCGGAGCTTATATCCGCAACAAACCATCCCCCAAAATCTGCAAGACGACTCGTTCCTATTTAGCTCAGAATCCTAATGCATAAAGAAGTTTATGGTGATATATGATATAATCTCCCACATAAACTAACATTAATGTTATGTGCATTTTCATGTAAGAAGCGGATAAAGTCACTCACATGCTGAGTCATTCCTTGGCTTAAGGTAACCAACTTAAAATCTGTATACAGAGACATTTCTTAAGGTAACTAACTTATAATAGCTACTTTCCTTTAGGATAATTAAAAGAAAAAGCCTCTGCCTTAATTCACATGAAATCTTAAGAAACATATCTGCATATGGGTGTTAAGTTGGTTTACCTTAAGTCGAAGAATGTGTGTGTATGGTTGATAATCTACTAATGCAGTGATTCAAGACCTTTTTGGAGCCATATAACACATTCGTTTTATAAGGTCAGTTTGCAAGCACCGAAGTCAATGTGGTTCAAATTTAGTAATGCGGCGTAAATAAAAAAACATACTCATTTGAGAACCGCTGTACTAAAAGTATACGGTGGAACTTGCCGACAAAAAAAAACATTAAAAACCATTGGAAGTGGTTTGTTGTGGTTATTTATATATGCAAAATTGAGATTCAGGCATATAATGTTTCAAAATTTACAATAAAATAGTTAAAAAAGTACACACATGCTAAGATTTTTTAATTATATTTTTATTGCATTGGTTTCGTTTTGGGGAGGACCACAAGTGCGGCGTTCCAATCGAAATGATATTTAATTCAATTTGAAAGTGAAAATTGAATAGGGTTTTTTTTAAATTAGTTAATGTTCAAATGTTAAGCATAATGTTTATTTTCGGTATTTAAGAGAAATTTATTTTAAGTTTTATGATAGTCGAAATTTTAAGCGCTTTTTATTAATTTTTAATATCATCCAAGGGGGCTCACAAAACAATAAAAGATATCGAAAAAATTTGAAAAATTCCATGCGTTTTTGTTTTTTTTAATTATTCTTATTTACTGATTAAATGTTGAGTCGCTATGAGTATCATCTAAAAGAGAAATCTTTTCTTTTGATGATGCTTGCCATTTAAAGATTGATTATTTACGTGTAGTGTGATTAGTCCTGTCAATGAATTTGAATTGTAAATTTATTTTTAACTAAATTTCGTGCATTATTTAAAAAATTAAAAATAACATTTGTATTCTTATGATTAAGCGCTACGGCACCAATGATCTCTCTTACAAGTCTTATCAACTCACCTGTCAATCAATCAGCGGGCTTACGTAAGGTCATTGAATCAATCTAGAATGCATTGAAGTCTTCTCTTTATTAAATTTTAATATTTTTAAAATTTAAATCTTTCATAAATACAAGAGAGTATTAGCATATTTTTAAGCGTACAATTGGATTCTATGACTTTCAGAAAGCCTGTTTAGACGCTGCGTGCTGAAAGGACGTGTGTAATAGCATATGTTTGAAAATATTAAATAAAACTCAGATTGTATGAAGTAGAAAACACATACACTAAAAAATATTGCAATCCTACTTTTGTTGTCTACGAAATATAATAAATTTGAATATTCAAAAACGCATTTACGGAATTTGACATATTATTTTCAAATAATCTCTTTTTTTTATTTGTCCTTTGTGCCCTTGGGTGTTTATAAAAGACTGACACCAAACTGTGTTTACAGCGCGATATGAAAAATAAATAATGATGACTTGTGCGTAATTCTATACCTACCTGAAAACTAAGTCTTAACACGATGCCATCTTAATTCAACATCCCTATTCAGCAGAATTTTGAAAAATAAAGAACAAAATTTTTTGCATGTAATTTTTTGTATACGAAATAAATGTTCAACAATGCCTTAAATAAATATGATTTTTTTATTTATTTATCAATAATAATAAACACAGATTGTATTGTGAATGATTTCTTTTTTTTTTTGTATTTTTTACAAAATTCTTTTCAATAATTTGGATTGTTCGAAATATTGGAAGAAAATAATTCGCCGCACACGGCTTAACCCAAAAGTCACAATACCAAGAAGAAGATGATTAGACATTATGACCGAGATCAATCTCGTGAAGCTTGAAACATTTGTTTCAAGCTTTCCATAGGAAAAATCTCTAAAGAAGTGTACTTTATAGGAGAGATGACTGTATATCAATCTTCTTCAAGATATTTAATCGTGTTATTGCGCTAACACAGATGCTGGGAGAGCATTCCAAAGCCTGCCTGTGCTATTTAAATATGAAACAATGTTTTTAATTTTGGGTTTAACAAGACTTAATTACGTTTTTTTTTAAATTTAAAATGTCTTCGTTTTGTATCCCCGACTGGCATTATTATAAAAATATTTTTATTTATAGTTTTAGCTATGAATTGTACATAGTTTAATTTAAATTAACATTACCGACGGTCAGTATGAATACATATATATATATATATTGAATGCTAAATATATAATAACTCTTTGTACTCTCTTACATGTCTATATAAATAGTTGAGTTTTCAAAAAACGTATCTACAAAAAATAAAGATTTAAAAAAAAACTATTTTTTTTTACTATTATTATTACTTCTATTTATTTTCGTATGGGGTAATTATTTTTTTAATTAAATTTAATATTAAAATTTAAATAATACATAATCTGTATACATACCTCAAAAAAATATTAAAATGTATTTTTTACACAAAAAAAAAGAATTGCTACTGGAATTTTTTAAAATTATTACCAATAATTGAAATAGTACCAAATTTATTATTATTATACTGCCAATATATGAGTTTTTTTTATGTCAACACTCAATAAAAGAAAACTTGAGGCTTCTTACCGCTTCAAAGATGAGTGTTGATCCGCTAACGTCATTAGACTAGAGCCTGGAATTCACGCTTCGTTTGCGATACTCGGCTTGCAAACGATTCAAGTTGACTGTCTTGCTTGATTGATAGGCTACGACGGTCGTTTTTACAGGGAGCGGATCGGTTTCGCACCAACGTATTTGTATAAATTGGTGCTCCCTCTCTGGTGGGATAAAATGGTAATTGTATAAAACTACAAACCCAGCTGCTAATATGTGTGTTTCTACATATTCGTAAGATGCGGTAATTTTGCGGTTTGTCTTATTGTAAGAATGAAATAATGAACTTTGCAAAAACATAGATTTAATGATTTATTCGTCTACCCGTTTCGGTGACATCGCACCTTCGTCATGACAAACATAAAACTAATCAATGTAATCGAAGCCTATGAATTCGCTCTGTTCAATCGGAGTCACGACCTATAGTTTCCAGACAATACATTCAGCGACTCATCGGTAACAACGTGGGGTGTATTGGACGTCTGGTGCACGAAACATATGGTGCACGGGACAACTGGTGCACGGGATATCTCGCTAACCAAACCTAAGGATTTGTTCAGTGATAGTAGAGTCCAGAGATCCATAGATCTCGTTAACAAAAGACCTTGGGTTAGGTTAAGTTCCTTTAGGTTAGCGAGACATTCAATGCACCAAATGTCCCGTACATCAGATGTCTAGTGTGCCCCATGTCGTCACCGATGAGTCGGTGAACAAATTGTCTGGGAAAGAATTGCGGCGGAACCGTCCAAAGGTCCATTCATAGATGACTCTTATACTTCTACTCTCCCTCCACTTCTTTCGCTACTATGGATTAACTGTTATGTATTTATGGTTAGTTTTAAATTTATCCCGAAGAAGGTGCGATGTAACCGAAGCCAGTAGTTGAATAAATAATCAAAACTCAGTTTTTAACAAAGTTCATTTAATTCTATGAATGTCTTTAGATTCCATTGTGACTGAATATAATGCATCATTGGATTTAATTTTAAAATGATCGACATGTCCACTGAAATGTTTCATCATCAGCCTGTATCCGTCCACTGTTGAACGTAAGCCTCCCGCACGAGTCTCCATCCTCTTCGATCCTCCGCCTTCCGCATCCAGGTCACTCCCGTTATTCTTCTCATGTCGACAGTCCATCTTACAAGGGGTCGACAAATGCTCTGTTCCCCATTTCTTGGGCGCCACTCTAAAACTTTTCTTCCCCATCAACCCTCGTCTCTTCTACAGATATTGCCACTTGAGTGTGCCTATTCGTTGTGTAGCCTCCACCACTTGAGTTCTTCTGCGGATATTCTCGTTTCGGATTCTATCTTTTAGCGACACTCCTCTCATGGATCTCTCCATAGCACGCTGGGTGACCTTTATTTTATGTGTTAGACCTGCTGTTAGATTCCACGTCTCTGAGCCATAAGTTGATACAGGGAGGAACTGTTCTGATGATGATGATAATAAAAAACTGAAATGTTTACTAGTAAATACTTTTAGACTTAAATTGTAAATAATTATACTATAATTAGCATAAAAACTATGTAATTACTAAAATAATACTGTTAAAGTCGATTATCGCTTATAATTTATAAGTTTTATGAAAATGCTTAATTTTTTCTTTTTCTACGTGTGACTATAGATCTATGATTATTGCTATGTATAATTTTATCCTTTTATTTGTTTATTTGTAATGTATTGTTTTTTTTTTTTTTCATAGGATTTGCATTTAATCCAAAAACAGAAAATATTTTATTTTTAATTTATCAATTTCTGGAACTCTGCATAAAAATAATTGCGTCCCCAAAGCACCCTCCAAGAAAGAAAAAGCTAATTTATTATACATGAATCCTAAAGCTTATTTATCTCATAGTTACATTGATATACACATAATGTATTCGGTGAAACTTCTGATCTGGGCTACGTTTTGTGGTGGCCATATGTCTTGCAAAAAAATAAATTATTTAAATGTGAAATATTTTTTAAAAAACCGCATTTAATGTGTATATATATTTTTTTCTATGATAGAATTTAATATGAGCAGATGAAGGGGTTATGTTACAGATAGAGTTCATATTGCAGTGTATTTTACAGCATTTAAAAAATATATTTTCTAATACATATCATTCAATTTTATGCAATCCAATTAACTGTTATTAGGTGGCTTAACTTTCCAAGGAAAATATTTTATACGACGATGTAAAAAATAAATAAATACATTGGAAACAGTTTCGCCGCATTTCGTTCACAGACAATTCGTTAGATGAATCATCGGTAACAACGTTGGAGCGCACTGGACAACTGGTGCACTGAATGTCTCGCTAACCTAACATAAGAATTCGGATTGGAGTATGCAAGACGAGGACACAAATGAAAGCCTGGAAGTTTCACAGCGGACCGACTGAATGTGACTGCGGCGCGGAGCAGACTTTGTCACACCTTCTGGAGTGTGCGCTGTGCCCGAGTAGCTGCACCCAGAAAGACCTGATGATGGCCGTGAGTAATGCCATCGACGTCGCCCACTTCTGGGCAGAGAGGATCTGACCCTGTTGTTTCCGACACGATTATATATACCTAAAGATATATCGTTAACGAGACATATGAATGTCTGCACTCTACGATCACTAGACAAATTTTTAGATTACGTTAGATTAGCGAGACATCCAGTGCGCCAAATGTCTTGTGCACCAGAGGTATGTGCCCAATATCGTTACCGATGAGTCCTTAAATGAATTTTCTGTAAACGAAACGCCCTGAGCTTTATCCACCGGTAAAATGACTGCTTTCGGCTTGATCTATCTAATCCTTGGATGGTTAACCATCTGTATATCATTTACACATTGTTTTATTGAAAAAAAAATACTGTGCCGCATGGTGAAGTCTATATAATAGTGTTGCACATTATATGACCTATATTCATGTAAAAATATTTTTCAAAAAATGTATTTTAACCCCTTCGATCGCTCGTACCTCTGATTGTTATCGCATGTACTCTTAACCACTTGTAAGTAATTTTATTTTCATTGTTGATAATTGTAGTGTATTACCATTTACGACTATGATTTTGTCTCGACGATTCCCCTCGTGTGGTGGGAAACGTTCAGGATTCTTGAGCGAAGACGTGATAATGGAAGATGATATTTGTTAAAGCGATGTGAAAGATGTGGAATAAAACAAATAAGCCATTCATTACTGCCTTTTATTTTATTACTTTCATTTTTTTGGTTTGCTCTAATTAAATTTTTGGTGTATTTGGGCGATGTGACTAGAGTGGACAGAGTTCGAAATGAGCATATTCGGGGTTCATTTTGGGTGGTCCCCATACCTGAAAAGATAAGGGAAAACCGCCAAAGATGGTATGGGCATGTGACACGGAGAGATGAGGACCACATGGTGAAGAAAGCCCTCAACATACCCACGCTGAGGAGAAGACCTGGAAGACCACAGGCAATCTGGACTGTAACTGTAGACAAGGATCTGAAAACTCTGGGCTTCACAGAGAATGCAACGCAGGACAGACGGACATGGCCAATGTGCACAAGGAGAGCCGACCTCAGATGATGGGAAATGGCGAGGCTAAAGAAGATTTATACCAATATTCAACAACTGATTAACCTACAAATTCTCAGCAAGTATACAAATATATATATCAATTTTATCATATCCGTTCCATAATTGGAGCCTATGGACACCGTAAATTGCCGTTTCACAGTTCTGTAAGCTCAGATTGTCTATACCTTGTACCAAAACACCTGTATACCCGGAGATCTATACATGGAAACATAGATGGTTCCCGGGAGCCTCCAGGGCAAGAGCCCGCGATCTTGCATAGACTGCGGCTAAAGTACCAGAGAAATATTTGGGTGTTCAATGATTAGGCTTATTTTAAGAAGATCGAATGATCAGCCCAAAACCGACTCCTGGATTTTTTTTTAGTACTTAAGGAGTGGCTCAATCCTACCGGGGATATGTATAGAGCTTAGATTTAAACAAAAATAAACTTATAAAATCAAGCTCATTTGGGTTTTGAACTAAGAGCTTCTGAATGACAAACGAATGCTCTTGCCACTGGACCATGCCGCCTGGGAACAAACATACATTCTTACCACTGGTCTAAAAGTCTTGTTTACTAAATGATTATCCACCATGGTTTACTTCCTGGGCTGTGGTATTCTGTATCCCTTCCTCCTCGACTTCGTGTCGACTATCAGCTGCGCTTGTCTCTTCAAGAAACCTCGTGATGGAATCTCTTCCTCTTCATCCGACACTGCAAAAACACAAAATAAATATGACTTCAGATACCCCCAACACCAAGATTGAAGTCTCGAAGCAGCTTTCTGAAATCCACACAACCTCTCACATCCGGCCCTGAAAATGAGAGACTCCAACTCTGGCAACAAATCGCACCAGAGGATTTCATTACTCCAAAGGAAGGCCTCCCAACTGGCAAGAGCCTTGACTGGCCGACCTGGAAATCCCTAAACAGATTAAGAACCGGAGTTGGTAGAACAAAGGACAACCTCGAGCGGTGGGGAATGCTTCGGCAGGGAGAGACACTATTGTGTGACTGTGGAGACCTGCAGACCGCCTCACACCTACGATGCTGCTCCATGTGCCCAACAAGTTGCACATCTCAGGACCTAATGCTGGGCAACACACGAGCTATCGATGTTGCCAGATATTGGGAAATAATAATTTGACGTCGCTGACACGAAGAAGAAGAATATGACTTGGATTTTATCGTTACAATTTTGATTCTCAGCGCTCGGTATTGTGTCCCCTTTTTCTCTGGACATGATTCGTGTTCACTAAACGCGCCCAAATTCTGTCACATTACTGATACTACACCGACTGCTGCGGTTGCGAGTTCCGGCTACAATCCAGTACAAACGATGCCTCTTAGCTTATAAGGCACTCAACGGAACTGCACCGAGCTATTTGAACTGATCAAGCCTTCAGAAATAAGCGCGCGTGGAGAGACACTCAGATCAGCCAAAGCAAATAGAAGCACCCTGTAGCTGACGGAAGGTAGTCCTAGCATGGTCTTTGGCAATCGTGCTTTCAGCTACGCGGCACCAATGGCCTGGAACTCGCTGCCGGAAAGCATAAGAGATCTTAAAGCGGAGGCATCCTTCAGAAGCAGACTCAAGACCCACCTTTTTACTCAGAGAGGCAAAGAAGTGCTGCCGGAATAACCATTCGGTCATAAAAAAGCGCTATACAAATAATGATATAATAATAATAATAAATGCGTCAATACTTGCATACTTGATGTAGACGACAGCTTCCAGTTCCGCTGACGATCCGCTCTACGGGCGTGTATCGGTTTTCCGCTCTTCACTAGATCATCTTCTCCCAGTTACTTGTAAGGTAACTAGTTACGCCATCAATCTGAAGTGGGCGGGCAGCCTCATTTCTCCAGATTTAGGGCAGCCGGCGCGGCTTTACAGGAGGGTGGGAGGTAGAAATGAAACGCAAGAGATTCAAGTCTAAACTGATTTATTTAACGTTCAAGTCGGTGCTTTTATACATTAATTTTCTGGTACCTACTTTTGCGGCCGTGAGAATAGTCACGTTCGCACGAGTCTGTATTCCTTTCTTAGGGTTTTATTATGAAATGTTCCTGGAGATAGGTAATCCTAGCCATAACATCGGCTTATGTTTTTATGGCTAAAACTGAAACGTATCCCAGGCTAGTTCGCACGCTTTACTACACAAAGGAACACTTTCTGAATATTTAATATTTATGACATTTTCTCGAGAATAGACGCATCTCACGCTGGCCAACAAAGGAACACTTTTTGGCTTATTTAATATTTATGGCATCTTCCCGCGAATAGACGCATCTCACGCTGGCCAACAAAGGGCAACACTTTTTGGCTTATTTAATATTTATGGCCCCTTTCTAACAATCGGTCGGGCTCACGGACTGTTTCTTTATTGAAGGTCCGCCCGATAATACTCGTGGGATGCAAAGTATAATAAACCATCGAATTCCTATATCATTACAAATAACACATTTACAAATAACACATAACTATCAACAGCTGTCGTTTTCAGCGTGAGACGTACGTAACACTCCCACCGTGCAGTCTCTGCTGTACTCTGCCTCGGACGTCTCGACTCGTTCTGTGTTGAAAACCGCCAGCTTCGCCGCTGGCCGCGTATAAGTCCCTGTTGCGGTCTTTATCTGAACCACGCGAACCTGCCCGTCGGCTGCTGGAGTCGCTCGCGTTACTCGTCCCCGTGGCCATGTGTTGCGCGGCAACTTCGGATCCGCAACGAGTACCAGGTCTCCTTCCTGAATCGGCTCCGTCGGGGTCCTCCACTTCGGGCGCCGCGCCAACGTTGGTAAGTACTCCCGTACCCACCGACGCCAGAAAGCATCTGCCATCTGTTGTGACGCCCGCCATTGTTTCTTGAGACACATCTTCTCCTCCTCCGTGTCGTACTGTACCAGGGTCGTCATGCCACCAGCTGATCCTGTGTAGTCTCTGCTGTGCACCGCACCGGATGTCCCACGTGAATGTCGGCGCGAATGCCCGCATGCGCCCGCCGGGCGGTGGCGGCTCCCCCGTAGCAGAACCTTCATCTCGTCGCCGGAGGCGCGCCTCTGGGAAGAACGCACACGTATCGCCTCGTCGTCGACGATCTTCTGCCCGGAGCTCACACTCTCCTTCGGGCTTCAGGCGTTGGGGATTCTGGCAGCGATCGACAAATCCCGTAGTCCGAGCGGTTGTCCTTGGCGGTCTCGTCCTCGATGAAAACCGCGGCACGCTCGGCGGTCCCTCCGTTACGCTGCAGTGCCCCACGAAGTGTCCAGCTTCATCGCCGCCTTTCGGTTGAGCGCACGTGCCGAACGCAACGTGGCCCAGCGGCGTATCACTCACAATTACGCCATCACGACTGTATTTCGGCATCATCCAGCGTCCTAGGCTTCTGCATGTCTCTCAACCATTCGTGAGTATGACGGTCGAGGTCGGCAGCCATTCCCCTCGATGCCGAGTTCTCGTACGCCGCGAATTCATCTCGATAGACGCCCGCGTCCCACTCGTGGGCTCGGTCGTTCAGCATCCTTGGTGCTGGCGGCTCCCGCCTCACCCACTGGTGAGCAGGATGTTCGGGCTCAGCGTCCGCCTTCCACGGCGTTGGGCGCTCTCGAGCCGCGGCGACCGTATGCCCCGCGCGCTCTTCACGAGCAGTCTCGCAGTTCAGCTGCTGCCGTGCGGCTGGCTCCCGCCTCGCCCACTGGTGAGTAGGATGACCGGCCTCAGCGCCCGCCCTCCATGGCGGCGTTGGCGCTCTCGAGCCGCGGCGACCGTATGCCCCGCGCGCTCTTCACGAGCAGTCTCGCAGTTCAGCTGCTGCCGTGCGGCTGGCTCCTGCCTCACCCACTCGTAAGCGGGCTGCTCGGCCTCGGCTTCCGCGCCCGACCGACACGGCGCTGGGCGCTCTCGAACCGCGGCAGCCATATGCCCCGCGCGCTCTTCACGACCAGTCATGGAGCTCAGCTGTTCTTGCGCGGCTGGCTCCTGCCTCACCCACTCGTAAGCGGGCTGCTCGGCTCGGCTTCCGCGCCCGACCGACACGGCGCTGGGCGCTCTCGAACCGCGGCAGCCATATGCCCCGCGCGCTCTTCACGACCAGTCATGGAGCTCAGCTGTTCTTGCGCGGCTGGCTCCTGCCTCACCCACTCGTAAGCGGGCTGCTGCATCGGGCGTGAGTTGCTTCGCCCGTACTGCGGGCGCACGGCGGTCCGCTTCATGCGGGCGGGAGCTCCGTGGTCCGCTGAACTTGTAGGCTGGCGGCCAAGCTTGCGATGGCTGCGTTGGTTTGCGCGCTGCTTGTCGTCAAGGCTGCGACGGTTTGCGCGCTGCTTGTCGTCACGGCTGCGACGAGCTGGGCCATCATGTCGGTGAGAGCGTTCAGCGACTTGCGGCGCGCCTCGCTGAAGTCCACGGACCTCATTGACTCCCCGATTCTGATCGGGCGTCGTCCTCCTCCATGTTAGTTCCACGGTTGCTTCCTGATCGCGTTGCAATCGGTGATCGATTGGCAGGCATGATCAGGTCAGAGATGATCTTCTTCACGAAGGCAGATCCGGTTCGAAGGACCAAATGTAGACGACAGCTTCCAGTTCCGCTGACGATCCGCTCTACGGGCGTGTATCGGTTTTCCGCTCTTCACTAGATCATCTTCTCCAGTTACTTGTAAGGTAACTAGTTACGCCATCAATCTGAAGTGGGCGGGCAGCCTCATTTCTCCAGATTTAGGGCAGCCGGCGCGGCTTTACAGGAGGGTGGGAGGTAGAAATGAAACGCAAGAGATTCAAGTCTAAACTGATTTATTTAACGTTCAAGTCGGTGCTTTTATACATTAATTTTCTGGTACCTACTTTTGCGGCCGTGAGAATAGTCACGTTCGCACGAGTCTGTATTCCTTTCTTAGGGTTTTATTATGAAATGTTCCTGGAGATAGGTAATCCTAGCCATAACATCGGCTTATGTTTTTATGGCTAAAACTGAAACGTATCCCAGGCTAGTTCGCACGCTTTACTACACAAAGGAACACTTTCTGAATATTTAATATTTATGACATTTTCTCGAGAATAGACGCATCTCACGCTGGCCAACAAAGGAACACTTTTTGGCTTATTTAATATTTATGGCATCTTCCCGCGAATAGACGCATCTCACGCTGGCCAACAAAGGGCAACACTTTTGGCTTATTTAATATTTATGGCCCCCTTTCTAACAATCGGTCGGGCTCACGGACTGTTTCTTTATTGAAGGTCCGCCCGATAATACTCGTGGGATGCAAAGTATAATAAACCATCGAATTCCTATATCATTACAAATAACACATTTACAAATAACACATAACTATCAACAGCTGTCGTTTTCAGCGTGAGACGTACGTAACACTTGATATTACGAGCGTATACATTGTTGGAGCTTTGCACAATTTTTTGTTTTGTTTATATTCTGTCATTATTTATTTATAAATAAATCCATAAGAACAACAATTGTGATGTTTAAAAACATAAAAAACAATTGTTTTAAAGTAATTCAGTAAATACAAACGAATATGCGAAAAAAGACAGTATGTATTTATTCGGATTTGAAATTCTAACGACAATCGACTTTCTGGACCAAGCAGCAGTTCATGAATGTCTTCCAAAAATATGTTACAGTCTCTCAAACAACAACACATAGCGGCAATAGACACAGTTATACTGAAGAAAATTTAGCATGATCCCCAACTATTTAACTACAATACATAAATTATATTTACTTAAATGAAAGTTAAAGTCACTGAAATTAGGTACAAACTATAGTTACTAATGGCAAACACGCGAACACTGAAAAATTATAGTAAAAAATCAATTACTTAATTAAATACCAAGGAATAATACTATATTTATCGAATATACTATATATTTAGATCAATAATGTATCACTGTTAAAGAAAAAATAATTAACAAAACAACAAATCATAAAAACTAAGCTGACAAGAAAATTTTCAAATTTGGAACATTATTGTTCAGCTGTTTGGTGGGGATGATGGTTTTCTATTTAGGTATTTATTGTCGATGGTAGGTATGTGTTATTTTTGACTTCTGTTCAATTTTGTTAAATCTAAATTTAATGGTACAAATGTTTTTTACATATAACATTAAAATGTATTTTGTAGCAAGGACTTTTTTGTTTTGTTTTGAAAAAATTCGAAACTGTGAATTATTGTAAAACGGAGACCTTTTAGCTATTTTTTTTTCTCATTAGTTAACTGATTAGCAAGATAGACATTAACAACATTATTTTTTAATTTATCATAAATTAATTTTAATCTACAATAGATTTTTGGAGTTGTTTGTAACATACCCATGACTTTAGGCTGTGGTCCAGATGGTGTTCCAGTGTTTCTGCTTTTACTCCTCGGAGCAAGAAGTTCCTGGTAAGCAGCTGGTAATGTGTTCTTCTCCTCTGAAGGAACCTTCTCCATTGGAGCTGTTTCACGACTAGGTCTCTAAAAGGATCAACAAAAATTAATGCTTACTTAATTGTCCGTATTTTATGCGGTACCATACCGTTCATCGGATTGCGATAAAACGTTGTAAACCTATTGTTTCCACCGTTATAAAATGTAAATAACGAAGGTGGTTTTTATGGTATGGGGTTTAAATACAGCCAAACACGATTGTGATGAAATTTAAACCATGTATTTTACAAATTATTTCGGTGGTTCGCCATTTTTTTTTGTTTTGAGAATATTAACAATATTGAACGTGGAACGTACTTGGATGGTGACCGTTTTAGTACAAGGCCTGTCGCTGGATTGATTAACCTGTTCCATATGATTAATTAAGGCTTTGGAACCTCAGCCAAATAATCCTTTTTCCTTAATAATGCTTATAGCAAACGCTCAAATACTACGATTTGAATACTACAGATTTTACTCTTCTAGACTCGAGATTTTACACTTTTTACGCCTCCCGCACACGAAGCAGTGTCGAGAACAAAATATATTCCCTGGTGAACCATAGCGTGTTCACTTGTTTGCCGGCGGGTATAGCTCAATGGTCAAATCGTTTGCTTTGTAAGCCAAAGTTCGTGGGTTCGATCCCCGATGGAGATTAAAGAAAATAAGATTTTTACTCGATTTCTGGGGTCTAATATACTTCCGGTTGGTGTGAATTTGATCCCTCACCCGTAAAAGCCAGTCATAGCCTATTAATTAAAATTGGTGGTAGACGAAAGTCGTCCCGTGAAGACCACCTATTCGTAGTAAATTCCCGATGCGTGAATCTCGGGCTGTAGTCTATGGCGTAAGCGGATCAAAACTTTCATGCAGCGCTTAACCATATGTAACATGGTGAGCGTCATAGAATTCCACAGATGAGACTTCAGAAATAATATCACCATCTGTCGGTATTCTCCTGTATGTGTTTACATACAAAACAAAGCATGGACAATCAGCTGAACAGGTGACTGAACTACGTGACGGCATTTTTTGACGGCCAGCTATGGAGCGGTTATAGAGAAAAATTCTCCTCTATACAACTTGACATCTTCAAGGCTAGAAGTAAAAATCATCAAAGCTTTAGAGTTTAGTATTGTCTAAGTTAGACAAAATGTTAGTAAAATTATTAAATGTCCTTACCCTTTCGTCTGTGGTCTTGGGTGACAGGTATTCGTCGATCTTCTCCTTTACCTCTGGCTCCTCGGCCATCTTGCTCGCCGCCATGAACTTGCTCTTCAACAGCTCGAAGATCTCCTCGAGGTTGGAAGTGTCATCGGACCAGTCGGGTATCTTAGTATCGTCAGCATCCTGGACACAAAAATGATTATTTCTGTATGCCTGACATGCGACCAACCACGAGGATGCGCGCCAACACAGGCTGCCAACAGGACAGTCAATCTCTAGAACCCAGCACGTCAGGATACCCTACAGTCCTCAACACCAAAAAACCCACGAACCGCTGACGAATCTCGACGCTATATCTCATTTATCTACCATTAGTTAGCAGAACTAACAGTGGGGCTAGTCGCATGTCAGCATGGTGTTGCCACACGGTACAATGAGTCCTTAGATCTTCGTAAGTATGCGAATCAGATTGACGAAACGCATATTGCAGTTTCATCTGAGGGAAAGTCATGTAAATTAAAGCTTCGTTCGCTTCTATTCGTATAACCCAACAAAGAAATAACCAAACCCTTCACTTCCTCGAAAACAAAGTGCCGGGTATACTGCGTCTTTATCGTCCCTATTCTTATTTACTATCTCACCAAGAGCCAATGCAGCCAATTAATTGGATTTGAGACCAGATGCCTGCGTAGAATACTGGCGGTATGTTGAAACCAATGTTTCACCAGTCAAACGACTTTGTAAAGAATGACGAGGTGAGAAAGCGGATAAGGCAGCTTCCCATACCTGACTTGGGACGAGGCGATAATGGTGGCAGTTTGTGATTGCCATATGCTTCAGTTTGGGGACCGGATACGGTATGATGATGCACTCCATCTCTTGTTTATTTTTCATGTTGCAGTTATAGTCATGTATAAACTATAGGTGCCTTTTATTAAAACACATTCATTTTATCACCTTCGCATCAAAGGCCGTCGAGAACCATACTTTATACTGATTGAATATATATAATATAATCGTGTCGGAAACAACAGGGTCAGATCCTGTCTGCCCAGAAGTGGGCGACGTCGATGGAGTTACTCTCGGCCATCATCAGGTCCTCCTGGGCGCAGCTACTTGGACACAGCGCACACTCCAGAAGGTATGACAGGGTCTGCTCCACGCCGCAGTCACATTCAGTCGGTCCGCTGTATAATATTATATAATATAACCGAATCACTGACGACCTTTCATAGTGGTATAATCAAAAACACCCATAATCTATCTTGTCGATTAAAAGATAAACATTAATGCATTAAATGATGCAAAATAAATAAATGACCAGTTTTACCTCCAATTTTAAGCAGCAGTCGTAAAAGCATCTCTTGATATCAAGCAAGGCGTCTATTATCTGCTTCCTTTCATTATCAAACACCTCTTGCTTGTCCTGCTCTCCTTGGATGGCATTCTTTAAATTTTCCATCTCTTCCACATTTCTAAAGCAAAAACACATATATTTAAATTTAATTACTAATCCAATATAAGGAACTAACACGAATCAACGGAAGTCTAAAATAAAATATATTTACCGTCAATAAAAAAATAACAACTAAGAAACATCATCAAAGCGAACAGCTGAACTAATGTTCCAAATTTGAAAATATTCTTGACACTTAAATATTCAAGATTTGTTATTTTATTAATTCCTTCTTTGAAAACAGTGAAATGTGATTGATTTATGTTCAAGAAAAATAATACAATTCCCTAGTATTTACCTAAATAATTTATATTTATTAGATTTTACGATGTTTCACATTTTTGCCAAAAATAACTAATATTATAGCTCACACCTAATTTTAGTGATTGCAAGTACTTACTTTATAAGTTCAGATTGTAGTGAGTATATTTTATTTAGTTAAATAGTAAGGGATGCTTAATTTTTCTGAGTGACAAAATCTCATAAAAAAATATATACCTACCAAAGACTTAAAATTACCTAACAAAAGAACTTCACGCCGAACATCAGAGCCAATGTTCCAAATTTGAAAATTTTCTTGTCACTTCAATATTTATCGTTCGTTATTTTATTGATTCGTATTTAAAACAGTCGTAAGTGAGTGATCAAATCGAGACCATACTGGAGGTGATAGATAAGGATATAAACACCCTCACGTAATGTAACTTGATCAAATCTCTTTCTAGTAAATATTTACAAATGATTTGAATTACAATATCCCGTATAAGATTACATTTAAAAAATGTAAGAATGACTCACTCTTCTTTATCTTTGACTTGCGCAAACTTGTACGCCTCCAGTTCAGCGATCATCCTGTTCTGATCTGCTTCCAGCTGTTTCTTTTCTTCTTCCGTCGTGTTCTTCAAATAGAAGAGTCTTTCAGTGGTGGCCTTCTGCGCTTTGAAGCGATCGAAAACGTCCTCAGGATCACTGACACCTGTTAAAACAAACATTTAAATGTATAATCGTATGAACGAATCTATTATCTAATTTCGATTCGAAATTTGAAAGAAAGCATCAACGTGTGGGTTGGGAATATTGGGGGGATAAAGGTTAAAAGATTATCGAGTTTTATATAACCCTAAACCATTTTTTTGTGCGATAGATGCGTTCCGTGGTAAATCGCACAAAAAAGCTATAATTTACATAGAAAAAGGGAAGATGCGTTCCATGGATTTTAAGAACCGCATAACTTTGAAACTGATAATTACCCAAAAACGCACAAAACAATTTATTTCCCCCGGAACATGAATCAGTGGATGGCTCCAATTTTTCAATTTCTTCATAAAATTTACGTGCTTTTTCTTGAAGTAGGTAACTTGAAGTAAAAAAAGAGGTTTGAGTGTACATAGAAGAAACTGCGAGATTTAAAATGATTGGTTCTATTATAAAGATGAATGTACTGACCGGTAACCTTCATGAGTTTGTTGAACACCTCATCCATGTTTGTAGCACCAAGAAGAGAGCCGTTTTCTTCTTCGACTGTTGCAAGTTCTGCCGAACCCACAGAGTCCTGCTGGGTTAAGGTTCCTCGAGCTGAAAATAATCATTTTATTTTCATTTTCATTCAGTAAATTCGATTTAGCATCAACAAAACAGCATATTCATGATTTTTTTACAATGACGCTTAAACGGTGTTCCCATCACATTCAATCTGCTTCATTGCGTCACCTGGTGGAAAAAAATATATTTTTCTCCTAATCTTTCTTCGCGTCATTTCCGGAAGGGGTACCAACAGACGGTATTCCCATCACACATACAATATGCTTCTTCCTTGCGTCACCTAGTGAGAATATCCACCTCTTTCTTCTAGTTATTATCCGCGTCATTTCAGGAAGGGGTACCAACATACGGTGTTCCCATCACACATACAATCTGCTGCATACTTGCGTCACCTGGTGGAAATATTATTATTTTTCTCCTAGTCTTTTTTAGCGACATTTCAGTAAGGGGTATCAACATACGGTGTTCCCATCACACATAAAATATGCTTCTTGTTTGAGTCACCTGGTGGGAATATCCTCCTCTCCAGCTTGTCCAGGTCCGCCCTCCTGTCCGCCAGCTTCATCCTCGCCCTGGCTAGCTGTTCCTCGCGCGCCCCCGTGGCTGCAGCAGCGCGAGACTCCTGCTGCAGCAGCGCCCCCATCGCGGCGTCCCTCATCTGCATCGCTGACGCGTTCACAGCCTGAAAATGTCATCAAGTTCACATCAGCACACATGCAAAAAACTAATACCAGTATAAAGAGGCACTCCTTTAAGATAACCAATAGCCGTATGCAGAGACATTCCCTAAGGTAAGCAACCTACAATAAGTACTCTGCTTTTGAAGTCAATGGATAAGGCCGATGTTAGAGCAACACCATCACCATATCCGCTCACCCAACTGAAGCATATGGTTAAATATATAAGAATTTCATTCCAAGTTTAAATATGGATAACACTAAGCACTGTTTCACCTGATAGAACTCTGCAGTTTCACGACCTATGAGAGCTTCATCAGTTCCGATTTGCGGAAACGTACTGACGTGTAAATGAATATTTACCGATAAAGAAAAAGTTTTAGTAGAGGGAAATTAAGTGTTGTGTATAAGTGGGGTATTAGGAAGGTTCATATTATATGTAAGTAAATGAATAATAAGGAAAGAGTTTCACTAGAATAGAATATATATTTAAAAATATATGCAATGTTGTCGTATAATTTAAACAAAAACTTATTGAAGTAATATCAAATGTTCATAACGTTATTTTGAACATAATTATTTTGTATTAAACATCCAAAAGTCTTTATAGTAATAGTTATATTGAAACACTCTACGTTAGATGGAATCTGTCGATTTATTTAGTCGGGTACGACACAGGGCATTTTGCCACTCTATGTAAATTGAGGGGATCAAGGTCCAAAACAGCAGGTATCGAGGAATTCGCGGTGTATGAAAATTCAATGTATTAATTTTATAAAATAAATAATGCTTACGCATCGGAGCATTGACCATCGCAATAATCTGCCACTCTATGTAAATTGAAAGGATCAAGGTCCAAAATGGTATCGAGGAATGTGCGGTGTATGATATTCAATGTATTAATATTAATTTTATCAATGCTTACTCGTGTTGTAAACTAAGGTATAAAAAGGTGTATCTTATCAAATAAATCAGTATCAACTCAACGACGGTCTTTGGACTTATCTTCAGTACCGGAACATTGGTATTCCGGCATCACCATTTAAGCTGATGCCGTCATTTCGGGACCGCGACCTCGGTTCCGGAACATCAAACGATACTAAAATAAATTATTATGCACCATATTATTTATATAATCAAAAAGTAATTTGTGCGGACTTCTGTTTTATCAATTGTAACATTTTCGGTATCTATGCTTTGTCCATTAATGGTTGCCTTGTACGTTCCATATATGTCGGTAGAATCGCCGTCACCTGAGGTCGTTTCAAGTACTATTGCACCTATCAAGATAGGAGTTGAGCTGGCTCTGTGTAAGCAGATGACCGTGCGGACTAGATCTCTTCTCTCTTCACTTTCAACCCCTCCGTAGCCTGATAAATAACCGATAACAAATAGATTCTATGCAATGTGTACTGTATTTGAAGTTGCCAACACGAAGAATAAAATTGAACACTGTATCGACATACCTGTAACTTTAGTATCTCTTCGTTCTGCTGCTTAATCATATCTTCAACTTTTGCCAGGGCGCTCTCAAACTTTACCGAATCGTTCAGTAAAGAGTATCTGCAATAATACTGATCATTTCAATGACGAATTTACTCTATTTGAACATTATTTGAACTTTTCCAAGTTGTGTTTAACTTTACCATTCACTTGTAAATACTTTGCTTAAAGCGTATAGCAACTATTTTAGTCATTTAGGTACCTTTGATAATCGCATACTTTTAAACCTAATTCTATACTTGTAATAATACAGTAATCATCATGGCACATCACATGAATCAGTACTCAATGTAGATATTTTTGTGTAACAACACTAAAACATAACACTGCAGATATTGAACGAAACGTACAACGGACGCCAGTCACGCTTCAGACCTCGAGACGCAACGTCTTACTCGAAACGCTCACGAACCACGATGCTGTATATCCTCAATGAACAATTAGTACTAGCATCCCCATCTCTTTCAAAAGGTTGTTATTCAGTCGCGTGAGGGCATGATGAGAAGCAGGTTAGCAAAACAAAGACTTTTTCTGAAGCACATTGACATATTTAATATTTACGATAAAACTTGGTTTCCCCGATCGATCGGGACTTAACAATGCGATCTCGCCGACGGACGGCACAGGAATGGCGCGCCCGTGATGGACTGTCGCACAGCGCTACCGGTGACGATCTCCATAACTAGTCCAAAATGCGACTATGGCGACACATACATGTACGAAAGCGAACAGAAATAAGAGACGAAAGATTGTATATCGAGGTTTTCGGTACCAGTCAGCAAGGGCTATATCATGCTGATATTAGTACGTAATACTCACAATTATTTCAAATTTACTATTCGTTTCAAATATTTGACGTTGAATATGTTGAATATCCTCATATGACCAAACCCCTTATTGTGGTCAACCACTTGGGGCATTCTATGGCGTATATAAAACGCAAATATTATGAAGTAATATATGTTATTACCGGATTCCGTTGTACTTCTTCTTTACATGTTCCGACTCCCTCCATTGAACGGCGATCCGGTGAATTTGATTTTCCAAGCGCGAAATTACCTAAATAAATACCGAATATATTTTTAATCAATTTTGTTTATCTTAAAAAATATTAGAATATGTAATAAAATATGATGTATACTGTTTATTGAGATGAGAAAAAAGGAAGGTTGTAAGACTACATTGAAATGTTTTTTAATAACTTTTAAAATTTGACGACAAAGCTTCTGTGTGCATTCACACACCGAAAAGACTACCGAAGCAAGTATATACACACGTTTTACGTGTGTGTTGTTTTGGTGAATTTTATATATAATACTCGTATTAAGTACATTTTTTTAAATGTAAACGCATATAGGATAATACCGACAGACTGTGAAAGTAATTCTGAAGTTTCATCTGTGGAATTCTATGACGCTTACCATGCTGCATATGGCTAAGCGCTGCATGTGGAGTGTTGATCCGCCAACGTCATGACTACAGCCCGAGATTCACGCATCATCCATATTATTACAGGAATTTACTATGAATGGGTGGTCTTCGCGAGACGACTTTCGTCTATTATAAATTTTGATTAATAGGCAATGACTCGCATTTTACGCGTGAGGGATCAAATTCACACCAACCGGGGGTATTTTAGAGGTTAAAAATCGATATAAAAACTTTTTTTTAAATCTCCATTGGCGATCGAAACCACGACCTTTGGCTTGCAAAGCAAACACTTTGACCATTGAGCTTTACCCGCCGGCAAAAAAAAAGATTTTAAGATTTGTGTCCACATTTTTTAATGGGTGAATTCGTGTTTTGGTTACGTCGGAAAGCCATTATTGATTCAATTAAACAAGATAAGTGTTCAGGTTTATATTTACAAGGTGTGAGTGAGTAAATTTTTTTTATAGATCTCTAAGCTCTAAAATACCCCTGTTTGGTGTGAATTTAATCCATCACCCGTAAAATGACAGTCATAGCATATTAATCATAATTGGTGGCATACAAAAGAAGACCACCCATTCATAGTAAATTCCTGTAATAATACGGATGATGCATAAATAGCGCGCTGTAGTCTATAATGTTGGCGAATCAACACTCCACGTGCAGCGCTTAGCCAAATGTAGAATGGTTTGCGTCATAGAATCCACAGATGAGAAATCTTCATCACTATCATAATCTGTAGGTATTATCCTGTATGTGATTATGTCATAAAAAAATGGGTCAGGCGGACACAGGCGGATGATGTAATAATGCGACACATCTAGAAAGAACTTTTTGTGTAGCTCACCTTTTTGGAAGGTTTGTCTGCTTTGTTGCCATCCTCGCAGCTCTTCGTCCTCTCAGCCAGCAGCTTCTGATACTCCACCTCCAGCTTGTCCAGCTCCATCTTCTTCTTCCTCCTCTTGTAGCGGACAATGTCCACTTGCTTGTGCAAGTCGATCACTTTCAGATCCAAGATTTGCTTTATCTATAACCATTAGAGAACACGCTGTTTATATTCAGGCATTCACTTACTTAGTTTTACTTTGATAACCTGCTCTTTAATCTTCTTCTGCTTTCTTTATTACTTGTAGTTTATTCCTGTGACAAGAATGCAAGGACGTCGATTTTTACGTTGTCTTTTTGGAAGTTGAATTCCCAATAGTAGCTCGTTCTACAAATTCTATTTGCACTCTTCGTACCGACTTTTGATATCTTTCCCATCGCACAACATATTCTTCCCAAGTCTTTCTTATTACAAAATCTCTTACTTAGTATTCATCTCAGTGGATTAACAAAGCTAATTACTATAAATTAACATCCTCCTTTCTCTCAAAAGGGGTGTTATTTCGTCGCGCGAGGGGAGGATGAGGAGCAGGTCAGCAAACAAAGACTTTCCTTTAGAAGCAAATTGATTATATTTACTTAAAACGTTACAAGCTTTCGGCCAAGCGGAAACATACCGCTGGCCGTAACGCAACGTTGTCTCGCTAAAGGGTGGGGACCGACTGCCTGTGGGCTCGCCGGCGTTGCGGGTCTCGCTCAGCGCTCGAGTGGCCATGTCTATAACCAACACACCCGTCCAAAATGACAATATGGTGGACACATAAATGTATGACAAGCGATCAGAAATACGAGACGAAAGATTGTACATCGAGGATTTCGGTAACAGTCGGCAAGGATGCTGATGTCAATATATTTTGCATCAAGCCTTGTTAAATTTATTCACTGTAAGCAACGTATCGTTTATACTTCCCTTTGAAGCTCCATTTGAAGGCCTGAACTGCTTCCCTCCAAGTTATTCCTCGCTGTAACCAGCTGATGCCCTAATAACACTCATCATGCTAAAACAAGGTTTCAGGTCCCTTTTCCCCTTATCTCTATATCGCCAGCAGATACATACTAGCCACCTTGAACTTTTTCTCCTCTTCTATCTCATATTTTACTTTTACTAGCAGTTCCCTAATAACACTAACTTCCTCAATTGACCATGGTTACTGCTATCCTCTACCTCAAGATCCAGAAGATACTCGATCAGCCAGAATGTCTTCTTTTCAATATCAAATGACATCAGCATGATGTAGTCTTTGGTTACTGTTACCGAAAACCTCGATATACGATCTTTCGTCTCTTATTTTTGGCCACTTGTCGTGCATTTAGGTGCGCCGTGTTGTCCTTTTGGGGTTCCGCTAACTGGTGTGTTAGTTCTAGAGATGACCACTCGAGCGCTGGGCGAGCGCCGCAGCGCCGGTAAGCCCATCACGGCAGACGGTCCCCACCCTTAAGCGAGACAAGGTCCGCGTTGCGGCCGCGCAGCATGTCATCCCGCGTGGTTGAAAGCTTGTAATGTTTTTAAGTAAATATAGTCAATGTGCTTCTAAAAGAAAGTGTTTGTCTGCTGACCTGCTCCTCATCCTGCCCTCACACGACGTAATAACTCCCATTTTTGAGAGAGTAGGATGTTACAACATTTAACTGTTTCTATCTATATGTCCATTAGGGGACGTTTGTGTAGTAGTGCTCACGTCATCGAGATCCCTGCTCAAAGCTCTAACAGATACTTCGCCATATTGAACTACTTCTTTCCTGCCATCTCACAGTTAGACAGCAATCCCTTAGGGGACGTTCCTGTATTAAGTAATTCTTACCTGATCGTGGTCCCTGCTTCCTTCTCCCCCAAGCTCCATCAGATAGACAGCCAGTCTGAACTGCTTCTCTCCTCCCATCTCACACTTGGCTGTAGCCAGCTGCTCCCCTACAACCTTCAGATCTCTCTTCAATTTGGCGATGCGGTCAGCGTTTATCTTCATCTCGGCATCGTTCTCTTCGAAGTGCGCCTTGCGCTGACCCTCTAAAAATAATGAACAAATCTGTCAATAAAATATTACCATACTACTGCCATCAGTGATCGCAATTTATCGCTTGAACCACATTTTGCCAGCGGGTGTGGAATATTGCTTGCTCTTTTATTTTTATACGCACAAGCGTGGAACGCTGCAAATTGCACACAAGGTTAGATCAAGCGAAGATAACGGGTCCGCCATCTAACTTTTTTTTTCAACTAGTGCTTATTTCGTGAATGGTAACATTTAGCTCATGTCTGATTTGACAGATAATTAGTTTTATCCTTTCCGCTAAGCGAATATGGTTGTGTATACGCTCGAACAAGGCTGCAAAATATTGCGACATTACTTTGAAAATCAGACCATTTTTCTTCGAAAATGAGCAAGGAGTGGCCGTTACAGTCAATGGCGATCGTTATCGGGCCATTTTTGTTCACAAAAATTGAAGAAGAGGATATTGGCAACATTTGGTTTCAACAGGACGGCGCTACGTGCAACACAGCCGAAGCTACACTCGATGTTTTGCGCCCCATTTTCAAAAAAAAAAGTTATTTTGCGGACCCTTTACGAAAAAATTTATTGCAGTCTATAGTATTCCATATCGGCTTCGTTAGCCGCGCGCGTTATTCCAACTATTTCATTGATGTAGTTTAACAGCAAGGGTTGCCCCGAAAGAGGACCTAGCCCCTGGACACAACCAGAAATGGAATATATTGAGGTCCTATAACAGACTTCGGACACACCTTCTGGAGTGTGCGCTGTGTCCGAGCAGCTACACCCAGGAAGGCCTGATGATGGCTGTGACTAACGCCATCGACGTCGCCCACTTTGGGCAGACAAGATCTGACCCTGTTGTTTCCGACACGATTGTATGTACAGCAAGAGGACCGTCAGAACCAAGCAAAAGATCAGGAAGCTCCTCCCGAAAAATGGCAGTGACTCCCAGGCGTCAAAACAGAACACGTCTTCTGTTTTCGTGGATGATGAACTCCATTAGAGAGTATCTTACTGCATGTTGTGTGCTAGGATCACATGGACACGCGTCATAAGAAGAGAAGAGTATGGCATAGTGGTGAAACATCTGCTTACGATTCTGTCGTGTGTTCGATCTCCGACGGAGATAAAAATAAAAATAATTTTTAATCGACTTCTAAGCTCTATAAACACCCTAGGTTGGTGGGCATTTGATCCAATTCAAAGAATGAAGCACGAAAGCTCCAGGATCCTGGCTTCGTTATAGAGAGGTAAGTTATAGATTGTATAAAGCATTGCTCTGATTGCTGAAACTGAAGATGAAATTACTGAATCCATGGAAAAAATATTTAATTCTAACTTTAATATGAAGACAAACAGCACAAAAACCAAAGTCATGAGAGTAAGCCGCAATGAGCAGCAGAAATTTAACATATCAATGCTAGGAGTACCCCTTAAATATGCAAAAGAGTTTGTATACCTTGGAAGTACGATCACCTGGGATGGCAGAGCAAAAAAATAAGTCAACAGTCGCATACATCAAGCAAGACTAGCGTTCAATAAAAAAAACAAAAAATCTTGAGTCAAAAAATATTAATTTAAAGCTCCGCAAGCAACTTGCCAAACCATTTGTTTGGAGCATCTTGATGTACGGCTGTGAGACATGGTGCTTATCTGAAAGTCATAAAAAAAGACTACAGGCCTTTGAGATGTGGTCTTACAGAAGAATTCTCGGAATTTCCTGGAGAGACCACGTCACGAACAATGAGGTTCTCAGCATAATCAAGGAAGATAGGCACCTAGTAAGAACCATCTCAGAGAGGCAAGCGCGATGGATCGGTCACATCATGCGCCACGATGGTCTTCTTCACGACATTGTGGAGGGAATGGTTAAGGGTAGAAACTGTAGAGGAGGCCCTAGACTGGAGTATTTGCAGCAAGTGTTCGAGAACAGGAGTTGTTATTCTTATCTTGGGCTGAAGAGGACTACAGAGGATCGAGAGGAGTGGAGATCGAGATGAAATATTTTTTTGCTGCAAACCGATCCACCGGATTGATACTATGAAGAAGAAAGCATTATTTACCTGATAGTTGTATCTTCTTTTTTATTTCGAAAATCTTCTTATTCAGCGTCGCCAAGCTGTTTTCCGATTCAGCGACCAACGGTTGTTTTTGATAACAAGTCATGTTGTATTCAAATATTTTCTGTTTAACAAAAGTTATTAGCCCGACGATCGCCGTAGTCGCACCCGTGGGCGCTTCGCAATATTCGAAAGATGTATTTCAAAATCACTTAATCTATTTTGTTGCAGCCCTAGTGAAAAAAAAGTGTTTTTTTTCGTGAATATTTTAGTTCAATCGATTGCAGCTCACCAATAATGTAAGTTAAAAATATTAAAATTATTAAGTCATTAGTAAAAGCAGTGTTTTTATTTGTCAACAAACATGTGGCGATGAAGTGGTTAAGGTGGAATATTATTACATATTGAACCATAAACTACGATCAATTCTCCATTTCCAAGATACTAACAATAACAACTGTCAATGGTTTGTAATATTTATAGTCTTTTATGGACGTAAAGAATGAAAGTAAAGGCTTCTTGTTCCTATCCACACAAAACTAGTCCACTAACCACTTCGTTCATATATTAAAACAATTACTAAGAAACTATGTTGGTCGCTTAAAACATAGATTATCCTTTAAACGCCCAGTGGTCCCATACACTATACAGGACCGCAAATTTGCGTCATTCAATGCCCTAGCAGGCCAATGTTTGTAATGTTTCGTCGCACAATAGATTCTTCCGTGAACTTACTTTAATACTATTATTACAAATGAATGTAATCCGATTGTGAAATGAACCATAAGCGCTCCTGTATGGGACCGTAGGGCATTGAACATAGCAAATCTGCGGTCCCGTAAGGAAATCACTGGGCGTTTAAAGGTTACACACACCTTGTTACACTAAAGTGAAGTGTTTCGATTTAAATGTTAAGTAATCGATATTTTTTTAAACTAAAACGTAATCTAAATTGTTATGGGCTGTCGCTGTTGTTTTAAAGTTAAATTATTTTGTTATTGTTCTTTATTTGAATGTTGTATTTTGTTCTATTTGCTCGCAACGAATGACTTGTATTGATATAACAAACATGCTGTAACTTAGCAACGCGGTGTTTCAACAAAAATGGCGCGAAACACGAGATGTACGAAATGTGAGAAGTGCATGAACAATTTGAAAATAATTTTGACGCGCATTCCCTTTTTTGTGCATATGGCTCTTCCTCTTCTTCGTGTCTGGCAACATCGATAGCCCGTGTGTTGCCCAGCATTAGGTCTTGACATGTGCAGCTTGTTGGGCGTCATGGAGCAGGATCTTAGGTGTGAGGCGGTCTGCAGGTCTCCACAGTCGCACAATAGTGACTCTCCCTGCCGTAGAATTCCCCGCCGCTCGAGGTTGTCCTTTGTTCTACCAACTCCAGTTCTTAATCTATTCAGGGATTTCCAGGTCAGTCAAGGTGCTTGCCAGTTGGGAGGCCTTCTTTTAGACTTTAGAGTAATGAGATCCTCTGATGCATTTTGTTGCCAGAGCTGGAGTCTCTCATTTACACGGCCGGATGTGAGAGCTTGTGTGGATCTCAGAAAGCTGTTTCGCGACTTCAGTCTGGGTGTCGGGGACATCTAATTATACAAGCAGTGGGAAGGTTGGTTGATTGCCTTACACATTTCTTTGGCGCATATGACTTTGCGTCTTATGTTTGGTGGTGCGATACCAGCCAAGGGGTATAGTTTTGAAATGGGTGTTGGTTTGAGGCAGCCTGTGACGACTCTGCATGCATCATTCAGGGCGGTATCCACTTGATTACAGTGCGCTGATCGACCCCATACTGGTGCCACATATTCTCTGGCTGGGAAACAAAGTGCTAAAGCTGAGGTACGAAGAAGGGGTGGTTGGGCTTCCCAGTGAGTATATGGCTGCCTTAGTCACCTATTAGCATGCCATTCTTTTGCCTCGTGTCTAGTCAACTCTACGTGGCAAAATGATTTGATCTAATGGAACTATCGATGTATCAGCGTCTGTACCATCGCCATTATCTTGTCATCAGTGCCAGTTTTAGGAAGTGAAGTGGATCGGTATCTCAGGGCGTATAAGCTAGGGGTGCACAGGGCAACCTTAGATTGCTTAGATTTAAAAAATGTATAAAACATGGGGCGCCATAAAAAAACAGCCCTAGGCCGCCGCAGGATCTAAAGCCGGTACTGATTGTCTTCATCATCATTCTTACCATGTCCCCTAACTGGAGCATATGGTTGTTAAGAACTGCCACCACAAAGCTCTATCAGCCGCTGTAGTCATCGCCTTTATTCCATGGCACGTGTCTCCTACAACTCCACCGAGTGCATTATATGTATAGTTCCCGGTGAAGGTAATAGTCTAAGTAAATGTCCCAACTAGATCCACGTTCGCCTTTTTACCGATTGTATTATGGAAAGAAGTCTTCTCCGCTCTCTCACCTCGTCATTCCTCACAAAGTCAAGCAATCGTACCCCCAGTATTCTATGCAGGCATCTGTTATAGAAGCCAATTATACGGCTGCATTAGCTCTTGGTGAGATGCCAAGATTTTCGATGCCGATAGAGGTGCTTAATGTCTTTTATTAAAGCCCCCGGGCTTTCGCCGTCCTGAAAAATCACAGAAAACGATAAATATTATTTTTAAAATACGTAAGCTTTTTACATGGGTAAGTTTGTGATTGTGGATTTTGGGTCGTGCCGTGTGTGACGAATTTAAACTTCTTTCCGATATTTCGACCATCGTTGCAGGGATTATCATTCATCAAACCTGAAGATAACGTCTTTCACGGCAATCGAAATATCACATATACATCTACAACAAATATTGTGGATTTTGAGTTTAGCCGTGTGTTGCGAATTTCTTAGCAGGATATTTTTTTTTGACGACAAAATCTTCAGATCGGAAATTTTTATACTTTAGTTTTTGCGGCGGTTATTTATATAACGATTCTTTTTTGATATTTAAGGTTGAACCGCCTCTTAGGACTAAATGGTTCAGACCTCGCGAGCATCGGGATAATCGTCTGATCTTATGAAAACGTTATAGAAGGTTTGGGAGTATTAAAAAATCTGTAGTGTAATTGTTACTACGTACATGTGTTTCAGGATATATATAGGGTTTATATGAGACGAGGAGAGACGATAGCAGCTGATAGAACTATATGGCGGCAATTTATGCCGAACATATGCTGCAAATAAGCAGCGTATAATGTTTTAACACTTAAAAAATAATTGAGTTTGAGTCACAATGTTACTTACTATTTATGTCATTATTAATTTTTGTTATGTGTTTAATTTTAAAATATTTGTTTATTATTTTCATCCCCAGACATGTCGATTTGTGGCGCCATCTAAAGTCCATACTCTCAACTGCACGAGAGCGACCACGCTCGACATTCCTCAACGTATAGTGGTCAAATAGTCCGCGACATTTTCTCACGTCTCGAACGCGTTTAAAATGCACAAAACTAAAAAACAATTAATGAAAAATCATAGAATTATTTATTCTCTACATGAATGTGTCAAATTTTTATGTTTTTGTTGAGTTTTGATGCGTTAAAAGCGCATTTGTTTATAGCGCTCGGAGCAACAAATGCACGGCCATCTTGTTTCCGTGCACCAGTTTATTTTTATGAACAAAGCGAATCAGTTGCTTTCGAGCGTTCGCGAGGAGAGGTGCCGCCGCTTTGCATCGCGTTATACAGTGTTTCTCATCCGGGATGCGTGCATTTTGTGTTTAAAAGTGTTCAATAAACAAGGATGAAGTGTATTAACGTGTCGGCGATGGCCTAGTGAACGCGTATTGTTATCAAAAGTGGATTTTATCGAGGGAAGAAAGTACTGTGTCCCCATGTGTGAACGCAGTCGACAAAATGTGGTCTAGAAATTATGTACCTGATTATGGGATTATGTTCAAACAACTGTTCATCGGGATTCTGCTGCTCGGCACGGCCGTGGAATTTGCAACAGGTATGTTTACAATACATTAATAACGTTTTAAAGTGCTCGGAAGAAGTTTTTGGGAGCTTTTTTTGCAAGTTTGTTCCAAGCTCCGCGCGGCCACTTGTGTGTGTTTTGAGACAACCACCGAGTCTATTATGAATACATGCACGCGGTGTGTTTGTATACATTCTGTGTGAATGTGTCTTTGGGAGGCTGTCTCGCCAGGTTTTGAGACGATTTAAGTATCAGGAGAGCAGAATATTCATGTTATAAATAATATTAAACACAAATAACTTTCTTTATCTAAACTTGCGTCTTTCTATTTGATTAAGTTAAAGTTTTTAAAGTTGGTTATATCGTATATCGAGATATACACGTTTATTTGGAAGTTTTACTAAGTAAAGAGCTTGTTTAAGTATCAGGACAGCAGATTACTTTATACAGATATTTAACACAAATAACGTATATTTGATATTAATACCTTGCGTTTTATGTTAGATTAAGTTTTAGTTTTCAATGTTCGTTATGTCTGTAACTTCAACGTTATGTCTGTACAGTTTTGTTGTAAGTTTTAGTAACTTAGAGCTTTTACAAGTACTAGGAGAGCAGACTATCTTTAATGGTAAATGCAAATAACGTGGTTATGATATCTAAGCGACTTTTTTTGTGTTAGATTGTGTTGAAACATTCAATATTGGTTATTCATATAACAGTCACGCTTGTTTTAACATTTTATTAGTTATAGAGTTGTTTCAAGTACTAGAAAATAGTTTTTTTTTATTATAAATAATATAAATAATGTTCTTTTCATAACTAAGCATGTATTTTCTGTAAGATAACAACGAAGCTTTTAATGCTGGTTATACCTACAATTAAATTTGAACGTTTTAGCAGGTATAGATTGGTTTTATGTATCAGGAGAGCAGGATATCATTGTATTTATATATATACAAATAACGGTATTTTGTTATTATTAGTCAAAGTTTTCTGTAACCTAAAGTTTCAGCTTTTAATGTTGACTATACATGTAACATACACTCTTTTTAAACATTTTAGAATGTTTTTAAATGTTTCAAGTATCAGATATTTAGAATATCTTCAATGAGCAATACAAGTATGTATTACAATACATGTAACTTCTTTTTAATGTTGGTTCGCGCGTTTTTTCACAAGAACAAGTTTGAATGTTCGTTATATACATGCTTACAAACTATTATTTTTGTCTTAATTCTATGTATAAAGCTGTTTTAAGTATTAGGAGATCAAAATATATTTTATTTTATACGAAAATAACGTACTTTTGGTTATTATACTTTGTTCTTTATATCAGAAATGTTGAAATTCTGAAAATTGGTCATACCTACAAGCTTTTATGATTCTTTAAGGTTATTAGCATGTTTATATGTTGTTCAAGTATTATTAAACCATAATTTTGGTAGTATTACTCATAAATAACGTTATATAAACCTGCAAATACATGTTTTCAAGTATATAAAGTTGAAACTAATAAAAAAATGTCATCTCATGCTTCATTACTTCTTTTTACCTATTAGTTGGTAAAATGCTGTTTCAAGTATTAGGAGAGCAGAATGAATTAACGAATTCACGCAAATAACATGGCATTGATATGAAAGTTCGCTTTTTTATAAGAGGTGAAACATTTTTTGTTGGCTACATCTACAAACTTTTACGCTTTTTTTTATATATTTTTTAGCTGGCATTAGATATTATCAAAGTTTAATTAGAACATAAATTCGTTGAGGTTTACCCATACTAATATTTGAATAATTTGGAATTTCGAACTTTCGTTTGTTTCGGCGGCCAATGTTGATGCCAACCCATCTTCGGCGAATTATTTTTTCCCTATTCCTTTTAAAATATCTTTTTAAAATACATATAATATTATTAATAATTTTATTTGAGGTTACACATTTTGTATACTGAATTATTACATTCAGAACTTCCATTTTAATACTTTACATTATCAGGAGCCAATGATTATATTTGGTTTGAAAATTAAAGGTCTATAATAATGATAATAGTCTGATAATGTATATAATAGTCTATAATAATTTAATCAAGGAAGATAGGCACCTAATAAGAACCATCTCAGAGAGGCGAACCTGATGGATCGGTCACATCATGCGCCACGATGGTCTTCTTCACGACATTGTGGAGGGGGTGGTGGAGGGTAGATACTGTAGAGGGCGCCTTAGACGGGAGTATATGCAGCAAGTATTCGAGGACATGAATTGTAGCGCTTATGCTGAGCTGAAAAGGGTTGCAGAGGACCGAGAGGAATGGAGATCGAGATGCAAGATCCTGTTGCTGCAAACCAATCCACCGGATTGATACTACGAAGAAGAATAGTGATACTTACTACCTTTTCTTAATTTTAAGCGGCTTCCATAACACGTATTATGAAAGCATGAAGTAATTTAGGTTCCATTTATTCAATTAAAATTTTAGCTGTTTATAATTTTAGATGAGAAAAATCCAAGTAATTACTAATAAAAGTACTAGGAGAGCATACATTAAAAAGATTAAGAATATACAATAGTCAATGATGTGTTGTTTTAGAACTTAAAATGTTTAAATAATAGTTGTAGCGATTTACAAACGTTCGTTGGCCATTTTGGAAGGTTCTGGAATCACTTTGTGAGAGAATTTAATAATTTTCCCATTCATAATACTGTGATTATTATGATTTGAAGTATCAGGAGTACATGAAGATGTTGCGATATTTTTTATTACCACGATGGGCGAGTGTTTTTTTTCCGTGAGAAATTCCATTTGCTTACAATAATAGTTCATTACACCATGTATTTAATTCACAAACGATGTTTTTCTTCACATTTACTGGCAGTTATTAAAATTAAAAATATTATTTTTGTTCATCTTTACTTGTAGAGAAATTGTATTAATTTCTAATCAAACAATTAAAACTTTATTTTTAATTCCAAATGCGAATAAAATTTAGTCTTAGATTTTTTTTCACAAATGAGAAGTTCGGCCAATAATTAATTGCCAACAAAAATAACTCTCTTATTTAAAGCTTCAAAAGAAGTAAAATAGAACTACATATATCTAATTGGGATCCTTTATTTATATAGAAGATGATAAGTCATACCGATGTTGTTTTAAGAATCAGGAGTATTAGGAAAACATAAACGTCTGAAGCAATGAAAACATATTAGAATATATTTCTTAGAATGTAAGACCGTGTCTTATTTTTGGTTTATTATGGATTTTTTTGCATAAAATTAATATAAAACCGGGTTTTATTGTCGGAAGTGGACGGTAGTCACCGATTCATAAAGTAAATTTCAGTACCAATGATGTTATAAGCATCAAAAGTATCAGGATAACAGATATGTATGGAGTATTAACATGTATCAATTGAAAACATTAAATATAAGAAATAAAATGATGAATTGTTTTAAAATTTAAAAGTAAAATATTCAAACGTATGTTTTCAGCATTAAAAGTATTGGGAGAACAGAAATATACGTGTGAAGTAATAACATACTATACTCGTCCAAATCAAAATGAAGCTTTATGTTTGGACTAATCAATTAATAAATTATATCACATTCTTCGTCGTAGTATCAATCCGGTGGATTAGTTTGCAGCAACAAAATCTTTCATCTTCTCGATCTTCTGCAACCCTCTATAGCTCAGTATAAGAGCTGCAACTCATGTAATCGGACACTTGCTGCAAGTACTCTCCCTGAAGTTTTTGCCTTCAACCATCCCTTGCAACAATGACGTGAAGACGACTATCGTGGCGCATGATGTGACCGATCGCCTCTCTGAGATGGTTCTTACTAGGTGCCTATTTTCCTTGATTATGCTGAGAACCACATTGTTTGTGACGTGGTCTCTCCAGGAAATTCCGACAATTCTTCTGTATGGTCACATCTCAAAGGCCTCTAGTCTTTTGTTATCACTTACCACACACAAGTATTAGGACAACATAAATAAACGTGTACGTATCAAAATATAGCATTATATTCAGAGTAATCAATTTAGAAATTAAGTATCATATTATGGGACTTGTATATCGTTGAGTTGTTTGATTATTTAATTAAATTTATTACTACAAACGTGTGTTGCAATTTCCTTATGTTTCTGTCGTTTTGAGTAAACATGCCCGGTGATTTCAACGCTTCATCTTGCGTTTTCCACGAAACTTGGCTTGGATGTTACATTTTTATCGAGCAAAAAGTTTCTTCATGCAGTCGGGTAGAAAGCGTGGGAAGGCTTTTTGTTTCTCCCATATATAATAATAGTATATAAGCAATTATTCATTGTATGCGAGATCACCTGTCGCATGTGTGTATATCTGCCTCCGTTGTTACATTACACATAATTCATATAATGTGTTTCGTAACGTGTCATTAGATCACAATTAACGACGACACGACTAATGACTTGCGAATTAATTAGCTAAACAATAATGAAATTACACTTGCTGACCATTTAGCTAAATATTATATATTTACTAGAATTCGGGGTATATAAAATTTACATATGTGGAATTACTGACAGTAGGTACTAGCTATCAGTTATTTTGTACCAAGTGTATAAGGCTGGCATTCCTTTGTTCAGTAACTAATTCAAGGTTTTGGCTGTAAGTTAAATCAATTGGGGCAGACTTAATAAATAAGTAGTACCCGCTGTGTCGGTTTGAATGTGGTCAGTTTTAAAATTATAATGGCAGTAACATATTCAATATTTGTAAAAATTAATGTAAAATGAATAACTAATCCATAAAATGGAAACCTATCCTACTAATTACTATTCATTAATTATTTCCTGCCAATTTATTATTTTTCTACTCCCGATTGATAAGTTTCTACCGCCAATTTTTTTTTACTTACCTCTTTGGGTATTTATTACTGGCCGTTTGCTAAATAATTACAGCCTATTTATTTACTGTCAAAAAAAATTATTGCTCTGTCTTGGTTGTGTAAAATCTGTGTTTTTTCTAACAAATGTATTAGGAGAGCATGAATTTGTTAAGGTATTATGTTATTTTATACAAAGTGAAACCTCTATCTAACGCTTTTTAAAAGGGACTTATTAAAATAAACTATGAATGCGGGATCAATTTTTCTATATAGAATAAATAAACGACAAATCCAAGAAAACAATTATTCGAGGAACGATAGGTTTCACTGTAAATCAACGATATTGACATTACGATATATCAGATATGTACCTACACTTGCTGTGTTTAGCCACACTATTACAACAGCAAGCATCATAGAATTAATGTAATATTTATGACAAGTTTTACTATTTTTTAGTGTACTATTTTAAGAATTTTTCCTATTGTTTTATTTTATGCCATTTCAGTTAGTATTTATGTGATTTTTCAAGATAATTTCGCCTATTTTTTGCATCTGCGACAAGACAATGACGCCTAGAATAATGGCAATATCATTTTTATTTTGAAAAAAAAACGCCAATTTATTGCCCAATTAAATTTTACCTTTCACTGTTATTATTATATGAATTATTTGCAACAATAAATTTGTAATTATATCAACGAACTAATCTAACAAGTATCTTATGTTTAGTATAGAATTATAATTTTACCTCCTCGACTTTTATGTTAGCCTAATACCATAAACTATCTACTATGAATTATCGGCTGGCGATTAGGACCATATGGCCATCACACACTTTAGCAAATTTATCACACTTTCTTTGCCTTGACCCATGTCAACGTCACATTCAGAAATTCCGCCGAATACATCCTTATCGAAGGTGACATTATTAGTCTATGTGTGCAATAAATACGCTTTATTATACGCAATAAAATATAGTATTATCCCTTAGTTTTTACTTAAATAATTGATATTATAATATTTTAAGGTTTCACATGTAAAATTTAACTAAAAGCTTATACATGCATACGCTTAGTTTTTTTCAAATATTTCAACTTATATATAAACCTTGATTCTAGGAAATATAATTTATTTAGTCAAATAGTTAGGGATCGTGTTTTTTTTAGTAATTTCCCATTTTTTAAATGTGTTTCGTCGTCTATTTTTGACATTCCTTACATGCCACTGAAAAATACAAAATAAACATTTATTTTTGTTCCAAGGGTTTTACCCTTTTTTAAATTTGTATTTTCATATAAAATTTAAAGCATAGTTATCAAGTCTTGGAGTATATTCTTGACATTCATTGCGATAATGAAATTCATCGAGATCCATAATAATCCCATTATATATATAATGTTAAAAATTAAACGTTTTATTGTTTTAAGGATTTTTTTTTTCTATCAGGAGCACAGAAATTTCGTAGGATACAAATCATTTCGGTATATCCACACATTGTATTTACTAAAAATGTTTAAACGTAAAATATACTCTATTGTCCAACAAATTAAGTAGCAATTTTAAAGTTTTCCCCCTTTTTTTTTTACCAGGAGCACAGAAATTTTGTAGGATACAAATTAATTGTGTTTATCACCACATTGAATTCACTGAAAATGTTAAAAACATAAAATATACGCTATTTCCAAACAAATTAACTGGCAATTATGCTCGACTGCGGAATACGTTTGACACGTTACAATTGATCAGTCAGATTTTGGCCTTCCTTAATTCTGCACACCCATATTAAACGGTCAGTAAACTACGTGTGCAACTGCCACTTTACTCATTGCGTTTATTTGGCAGAGACACATTAACTGCAGGTTTTGGCGCAAAACATATTACACACCAGTAACCGAAGTATTGCACTGGATGGAAAGATTGCGATTCCCATGCTTCTGATTGCAATTACGCCTGCTTTTAATGGGTAATTTTATTTAAATTAGATACTCCACGTATCAAGCTGCATGATTTGCTCTTTATAACCTTTATTGTATAATTATGTATAAACATATTCAAACAAATTGATAGTGGATTCATAAAGCGTGATAAATATAACGTTTTTAAACTTATAATGTTACCTTTGTATCGTATACCATCTATCTATGACTCCCTGATACTTTAGAAGTATATCATGAGGATTTAAACACGTTTATGATTTTTTTTACAATTCTTGCCGAAATTGTATGATTCATCAGTTGTGAATTTAACAGATACATCCGTTGTGTAAATTTAAACTAGAAATATTTTTTCACTCATGTTTAAATCGAACTGTAATTGTTGTGCAAGGTATTTTTATTTTTGTATGTAGTACATAACATTATTTTCTTACTAAAATGCCACTAAGAAATATTCGGAATTGTAATTGAATGACTTGTTTAACGATTAATTTAGTATATCATTGGGAAAACCCATTAGTTAATATAGCTTGTGAAAACCACTGTAAATAAAAGTTTATCTATATACGAGTATGTAAATAATTATTATGCATAATTTAAGTAAATAGTCACCTTCATCTAAGGTGACTCGTTTTATTTCAGCGCATTAATTTCCTTAACTCTTTCATTACGGCAAGTATACAAATTATACTGTCAATTATAAAATTAGTATTTGAAGCATAAATGTACTTATCTGGTCTATTTTCATATATATCATATTGGTTCTTGTATCCTTTAGCTACCAGATGATGCATAAAAAACTATTCTAAGAAAGTAGCAAAACGATATATCACGTCAACCGATGCCAACGGTCGGGGAATTGTATGACGGCGCATGCCAACAACCGATGCGAAAGGCTTAATGAATTATAACATAATTTGGAATACTTTTTTTTAAAAATCTTGACCCAATCCAAAGGAAAATAACAACTGTCAAGTATAAGAAGTATTCAAATTTAATTTGTTATTTTCCAATTACTTTACAAGGCTTAGGCCACTATAAATGGCTGCCAAAACGATTTACAGTCAGTTCAGCTTTCTGTAGTTTTACCGAATACACGTTTCTGTCTAAATTACATCAAATTTCCTTGTCGTTGATTGACTTTCCGAATATCGGAGTATCAGGAGCACACGATACACGAGGAGGTCACAGTACTAACTAGTAACTCAAGGCTTTCATGTACATACGTATTTTGTATGCACCTACTAGCAAGTAGTATATATATATAATCGTGTCGGAAACAACAGGGTCAGGTCCTGTCTGCCCAGAAGTGGGCGACGTCGATGGCGTTACTTCAGGACATCATCAGGTCTTCCTGGGTGCAGCTATTCAGGCACAGCGCACACTCCAGAAGGTGTGACAGGGTCTGCTCCACGCCGCAGTCACATTCAGTCGGTCCGCTGTAAAACTGCCAGGCCCTCATTTGTGTCCTCGTCTTGCATACTCCGGTCCGAAGTCTGTTAAGGGACCTCCATATATTCCACCCTTGGTCATGTCCAGGGGCTAGGTCCTCTTTCGGGGCAATCCAAGTATTCCCCTCAGTTGCGCTTCTCCACATGTTCAGCCGCAGGGTGGCCTCAGGTATCACCAGTTCCGTTGTGTCGACTGTAGGAAACTTCTTGATTTGAGCCGTGTGGTTAGCAAGTGGTGATATCAGGAGAGCATAAAGCATATCACTTAGACAGGCTGTTTGGTATCGAAGTGTATTCAAACCTGTCTTTATACGCAATATAAAACTAAAATTGTAAGGTAGATACGGTCGCTAAAAAGATTCTTGTCCAGAGACGCTACAAAGAGCTTGGGAAATGCGTTTATAGTCTCCGAAATGGACTACTGTAATGCAATTGACGCAGGCCTGCCAAACAAACAATTAAAGCGATTGCAGTCATTACAAAACGCAATGACACGACTTCTGTCACATTACTCCGATATTACACCGGCTGCATTGGTTGATAGCTAGAATCCAGTACAAGCTCTGCCTCAGCTTTTAAGGCACTCCACAGTAATACATTTCTTTTTGGAAGAGCGTATCAAGCCATCGTAGATAAGCGAGCGAGGAGTCTGATAATCGTGCTTTTAGTTTCGCAGCACCAACGTCCTGACACTCACTGCTGGAAAGAATAAAAAAGTATAAAAAGTATAAAAAAAGCTGAAATCGGAGGCATCCTTCAGAGGCAGACTCAAGACTTAAAATATATTAAAAGAAAAAAGCGCTGTATAAATTACTGATAATAAATTCACGGTGGTCAGTACAATAGCTCTCATTACATGAAGCGAATTGAATTTTTGATTCCCATATAATATAGTATTTTAGGCTCTTTATTGTGGTGGCTAAATGCTCCAACCGGTTCAAGAGAGATGAATGAAAGTATGGACACTGGCGACTGACTAAACTGAGTGCCGGCAATTATAACCATATTTATATGTTCTAGATTGATAAGAATAAAAAACTTTTATATGTATATATTTTTACAATATATGTTTCGTATTGTGTTGGCCATATGGTCCTATTAGGGAATAGTTTTTTGTATGAGAGCATACCTAACACGTGTCGGTCCCGTGACGTGTGACCGCGCGCCTAGCCTGGTATTAGGGCGGCATACGAGCGAGGAGGTGGATAACCGGCGAAGGCTCCCGCTTTCAGTCGTGATACAGTAGCATCCGTTTTATACAAGGGTTGAAAACCAATTTTGTAATAAAATTACCCTTTTAATTGTTTTTAGAGCGAGTAAAATCATAATGAAGCATTGTTTTAATTTTATTAAATTATATAATATTCATAATTACTCCACAAGTTTTTTTTATTCGACATGGGTATCCTTTGCCTCTGCTTTTGATCGTGATACAATAGCATCCGTTTTATACAAGGGTTCAAAACCGTTTTTTAAAAAATAATTACCTTTAAATTGTTTTTGGGGCTAGTGAAAATTATAATAATTAACAAGCATTTAAACTTTGTAAAATCAATAACATCACTTATACGTATGAAATACATTAATAATAACAAAAAATTAAATGGCAGATTCTGGGATGCGTTTAGTTTGCCCAACTATAACATGTTTTAGGACAGACTCTAATGAAGTATTGTTTTCTAAAAAAATCGATCTATAGTTGTTAGTGGAATTTCATGATATCAATGAAGTAAATGAAAAAATAAAATGTATTCCATAATTTTATTTTGCTGGGACATTTTTCAGCTTAAATAACTTCTTAGGTTTTCATGTTTCAGCTTCTTCAAGAAAGACATTTGAAAATTGTACCATATAAAATATGACGAATATTTTATCAATATTTCCTCATTTGCTTCATTAAGATTGTTTCACTGTTTGTCGAAATAATATTTTAAACATATAATGTGCTTGATGGGGGGAGTACTTAAAAGTATTAAACACTAATATGATCAAATCATTGTACTTTTTTGTCACATAATTTCGTTCTACATCGCCTATTAGTTAAATTAAATATACAAATGGGTTAAAAAAATGTATTTTGTCATTTTAAATTAAACTTGTATAATTTATTGTGACGTTCATGGGTCAAAACCGTATGTATGATAATTGTCATAAATGAAGATTCTTATTTTTGTGAGTATTTTCTAATAATGCGCTCCACGAAGTGCTCTGTAAACTTTAGATTTTTCTTCTTCGTAGTATCAATCCGGTGGATTGGTTTGCAGCAACAGAATCTTGCATCTCGATCTCCATTCCTCTCGGTCCTCCGCAACCCTTTTCAGCTCAGCATAAGCGCTACAATTCATGTCCTCGAATACTTGCTGTAAATACTCCCGTCTAGGGCGCCCTCTACAGTTTCTACCCTCAACCATCCCCTCCACAATATCGTGAAGAAGACCATCGTGGCGCATGATGTGACCAATCCATCGGGCTCGCCTCTCTGAGATGGTTCTTATTAGGTGCCTATCTTCCTTGATTATCCTGAGAACCTCATTGTTCGTGACGTGGTCTCTCCAGGAAATTCCGAGAATTCTTCTGTACGACCACATCTCAAAGGCCTCTAGTCTTTTTTATCACTTTCAGATAAGCACCATGTCTCACAGCCGTACATTAAGATGCTCCAAACAAGTGTTTTGGCAAGTTGCTTGCGGAGCCCTAGATTTTTATGCTTCACTAATTGATATTATAATTGCCTAAGAAGCACTCAGTAGCTTTAAAATGCTTATGGAACCCTGCTCTAAAAATATTAACTATATTGCGGCAATTTGTAATGATTATATGCTCCAACCCAGGAGGGGATATACAAATAATCTCTATTTTATAGTGACGCACGTATATTACAACGGTTTATTTATATATGTTACATTTTGCATATATACATTAATTTAGATTGAAACATATATATTTTCTGCAAAAATAAATAAATCACGGTTATAGATGGGTGCAGCTTAATTCTCTTACTCGTAACACCTACTTTGGTGTCGTCAATCAAAGCCCGTTACTCTCTACTATAACGTGAAAGTGTTGTGAAAATCTGTTATACGAAACATTTTTTTTATATATTGTTATTTATTAATGACGTCGATGGATAAATACTGTTTATTTGATAGTGGACATAATTGAGGGTCATGCATTCTCTGATGGAGTGTATCATCCATGAGAATACGAGACGAATTCTGTGTTGTCTTATGGGAGTCTGCCATTTCTTGGGAGGATCTTCCTGCCTTGTTGTTAAACTTCACCAGAGCTACGCGCGTAGTTAACGAGGCTGACATGGAATAGGCTTCTACATTCTTTAACCGTTTATCAGACGCTTAATATAACCTTACGTGTCTCTTGCAGGGTACCACGCTTAACTATGTATATTTTTTCTATATTTTTTTGAAGTTAAAAATTCTTGGTAACCGAAATATCGCTTATTAAAAAACAACTTGTTTTAATAAAGTTATTTTGAGATCAATAAAAATTAAAAAGCGCTCATTCAACATTGCATCTACACAATATTATTATTATTTTACACCGGAACGATTTGCTTCTAGCATACGAAATGATTATTCCACACAGCGCGCGCTCGAGACCCGAGAGATCGGGTCACAACCCTCGCATAAAAACGGGCCATCGCTCTATCGGCACGCATCAAAACTGCGGCGCCGAGCCACCACAACCATCCCGCTCTCTCACACACTAAACATGCATAAAGCCGTCTCGCTCTAACGTTTATTTTGTCTGCGTAGTGGAGAGCGGTATGGAATTTGTATGGAAAAGGGGTGGGGCGAGGCTCTCTAGGTTGTTAGGCGAGTGAGCGACCGCGGCTGGCTCCTGTGCTCCTGGTATCCGATGGCGGGCGAACCGCTGACGTAACGAAGCTTTAAAAATATTATTTATTTCTTTCAATTATTACAATTGTTATTGCATAAGCAATGAGTCTCTTACACTCATCTAAATTTTTTTTTTTTTTTTACAAAAATACATTTTTTTTTTTTTTTTTTGTGTGACGATGGCTTGACTTTGTGTGGGAGCGAACACGGTAGCATTCTTTACTGCAAACCATTCAAATACGAAGTTGTACATGTACTTTATGAGCATAAACTACAGCTGCCTTTTCTTCAAGTCCCCAAGCTCTTGATGTCTTGAAAAGCTGTCGGGAACTGTATGGGCTGATATGGATGATACGAAGATTGTAGCGGCTAATAGAGCTGTATGACAGCCGTTTATTTCGACCATATGCTTCACGAGTACAGTCAACCTTCCTATAACGCACGCTTTTTTTAATTAACGTAGATTTTTCCTATAGTGTTTGCGGCATTTTTCATAAAACGGTTATTTCTATGATGTTATTTTAGGTTGAACAGTCTCTTAGTACTTTATGCTCCAGGCCTTGGGAGCATCGGGCTAATCATCCTTTCATAGCAGGTTAATACTCGTTAAGTTGTATTTAATAGTAACCAGACGTATATAAAAGTTATGTATTAATTATTTGGGACAAATGTGAAATATTAAAAATATATATATATCAATTATTTAAGTTTAATTCAATTCATTTTATTTTCCACTTTTGAAAATATTACAACATGGTAAATGCGTTTTTAAAAATCAATGAAATATCAAGATAACATTAAATTTATAAAAAAACTAATTAAATAATAAAGAATAAACAGCTTACAGAAATATATTAGAAAGTTCCAAAGCTTGCTAAACAAGAAGACTTCACGAAATTACTTCTACAAACTAATTTGTGGAACTCATATCTGAACTGGGCTTCTCTCGCGTGGAATATATCAACATTCGATGTGGTTGAACAAGCGTGATCATTCTCCTAAGAAACATAGTCTCTGGCAGGTTAAAAAATAACAGTTACATTGTAGACATATGCTTTTATAACTTAAAACAACATAAGAAGCTTTTATTTATTATATGTTTGAACCTGATCTCAAAGTGGATACTAAAAGTACAGTGAAACCTCTATCCATCGTTCCTCGAATAATCGTTTTCCTGGATTTGTCGTTTATCTTATTCTACTCCGAATTCATTTCATACAAAAATCAATTCCGCATTAATTGTTTACTTGAATAGGTCCAACCGGGGGTATTTTAGAACTCAGAAATCGATTAAAAATCTTTTTTTTTAAATCTCCGTCGGGGGTTGAACCCACGACCTTTGGATTGATAAGCAAACGCTTTGACCATTGAGTTACACCCGCCGGCTAAATTGACGAAGACCAATAAAGGCAATTAATTAATGCAAACTAGTAAAATCCCTGAGGTTTCAAATTTATCGAATTCGACGTTTCTTATCACTTGAAACGATCGTTTTGAATGAAATTTAATATCGTACAACCTGATATTTTTAATGATTATTTCAAATATGAACGTGGCTTTCTTACACGTTCGGCGGTTCCCATATTTTCTCTCCTTTTAGTGTCACAAGTGCCTCCATTCTCTTTTAACAAATCAGTTAATAATATTGCTGAATGCTCTGAAGAGTCCATTCACAGCGAGCAAAGCTCGGAAAAAATCAATCGCCATACACGCTTGTGCATACAATGAACGCTTGGGAATATTTAAAACTCTTCTCAACCGTCTTTTTATGCCCGATATCTTCTTTTAAAAAGTCTGTCAGTCACATTTTGAATGATATATACGAGTTTTCGAACGGTAATTTGTAAACGAATAATAATAAGAAAATATCTATTAACTTAACAACGTTTATAAGTTCATTTTATAGGAAAAAAATAAGATACTGAAGGTCTAAGTTGGATAAACTTAATAAGGGACACACCAAAAGAAAAACACACACTGGGCACTGTACTCGTATATTAAATACTGGAATACCGCAGCTTCGCCTCCAATGAAAGCTTCGTCTATTTTCCACGTGTATAAACAATATTCTTCTCATATCCAATCCACAACTTGCCATCTCTTAGTTCTGTTAGTTGTCGCTGTCCATTTCCCGTTCCGGGACATATTTGTACCTAAAGGTCCACTTGGAAACATACTACGTAAATAATCTTACTTACGTAGCTTCATCATTATCACGTTTATACACGTGAAGAACTGACAATGATTTAAATGAAGCAAAAACTTTGTTATTCCAGTAAGTGAATAAATAATGCTCAATGTGACCCATGTTTAAACCAAATAAGAAGTATTTATACATTCAAAATTGCTGGTATTAATTTTTTTAATCAAATTTCTTCTTGATACAAGTATGTACCTCATATTGTTATGTTGCTTGAACAGATTTTTTAACTTTTTTAAAACCAAAATATGCAAAAAATGCTGCTTTTCACTTTTATTATTTGAAACCAAATAGGTTATGGAATCGTTGGGGATTTTATGTATAATTCGAGGTGTGTTACGTCTAACTAAAGGTCAATCATTCGAACCATTTGCCTGTAATGACTGCAATACACATTTCTTTCGGTCTTCCATTTATCTGCTCGAGGCTGCTTCGGGTTTGATATTATTTGCGATCGGTGAAAGTTGATCTGTTAGCGCCGTCTGCGAGCCTGGCACATGGATCGGTTTGAACCATTCATCTGGAAGTAATCACAAATCAAAATTATTCACAGACGAAATGGCGAAACGATCATCAAGTATATTTACGAACATTTGTACTTCATAACTCCAAAGTATATATAGATAGAGAAAGTCATCATTATCATAAGCCTAAGTCTTCATCCTTCCGCATGAGTCTCCATCCTTCTCGAATCGTTGGAATGGATAAAAAACTAATTCCATGTTGTTGTGGCTTAAATGTTAAGGAAAGGTAGTATTTTACTGATATTTTTTTTTATTTTTTTTATTTAATCAAATATAATAGGATACATTTAAGATTTTTTTGATAGTATTACATTCATTTTTTTTTTTTTTTGGAATTTCGCTTTCCACGCCACTTAAAAGTAGATCTTGTGTGTGGCGTGGGATTCATCTTTTGATTTAAGTGTTGTTTAATTTATATTATTATTTTTTTACATTTTTACATAATAACATTTTTTTTTTTTTTTTTAGAATATAAAATAATATCATTCATATTTATAAATTTTTTTATAATCGAAGTGACAATTTCAGCATCATTTACATATATATTTCGATTCTTTAATAGCCTCGACCCATGTAAGTCTCAATTTCCACCAGACACATTGTAATGAACTTAATATAATCAATACCTTTTTAACAATATAAATATTTGATACAATTTATATAGATTCTATACTTATTATGCTTGGATCATATACATACAATTACTACTTAGTACCTAGCTTGAATCATATACAGAGAGGTTTACATTAGTATCATTTTAATAATAGTAACATTATAATGTAATAAAAAAATTATATATATATCATTTATTTCTCATTTTTGTACAATTACGTCAGATCTGATTTTTTATTTTTGAAGAACCGTTTACCCTTTTATTCATTATTTTCATGTCACTGATCGCTTTTATTTCCGGAGGAAGATTGTTGAAATTCACTATTCCGTTGTATTTGTAACCATTCTTTGCATGTTGTGTGTTAAATTTTGGTATTAGTAGATTATGTATATACCTAGCAGAGTGATGAGTGTTCCAGTTTTCAATTCTCCTTTCTTTTATTGTCTGTAGAACAGTGTATTTTTTGGTATAATGAATCTACCGTTGGCACTTTAAATTCATTGAATAGGCTTTCTGTTGGGTATGTGGGAGGTTTTTTAATATGATTTTGATGATAAGTTTTTGTACAGTTCTAATGGGGTTGGTGATATTTAGGTATGTTCCTCCCCAGCCGACAATGCCATATTGCAGTTGAGATTGGACAATGGAGTAGTAAACCATTTTTAAATCTGCTCTAGATAGGATGTTTCTGAGTCTAATGAATATGTAGATGCATTTGCGTATACGTTTCACTAGTTCGGTTGTGTGCATGTTCCATTTTAAGTTACTGTCAATTAATATACCCAGGTATTTTATTTTTTCTGTGGATTTGATCATTGAGCAGGTTTTTTCACAGTTAGAATTATTACATCCAGGGCAATGTATAAATAATTTAGTAATAGGTGTTTTTATTTTATTTTTGTTTATGGAGAATGGGATTAGATATGTCTTTTCTGCATTTAATGTAAGTAGATTAATGTCAAACCACCTTTTGAGACAGTTAATGTCATCGTTGGCTAATTTTATTGCTTCCTTCCAGTTATTACTCTCAATTATTATTGCTGTGTCGTCAGCATATGATATTATTTTACCGTTAATATTCAGTTTGAATATATCATTAACATAGATAATAAATATAAAGATATAACATTACATTTGTGTCTTCTCTCTTACTTATTATTTTGCGCAGTTTTTTAGATCACTTTTAACAGGAGGACATAAGTAACAAGGGTATTATTAGATGGTAGACAAGTGTAGTGCATCGAGTATTCGTTGAAACGTAGACAAGCTGTGCAGACTAGGAAGTAAAATCTAGTTTATTCATTTTATTTACAGTTATGTAAAATATTGTATATACCTGCAAATGAACCAGGAATACAGAAGCAAAAAGGGGGTGTTATGGTGGTACAATATTTCGTACTATTTAAATAATAACGAGAGGAATGAAGATCGAGATGCAAGATTCTGTTGCTGCAAACCAATCCACCGGATTGATACTACGAAGAAGAAGAAATAATATTGAAATTGTATTGCAATGATTATGATGGCGTGATGATAATATCTCTTCTGTCATCAGTTTAACCCTTTCATTCACACTTTTGTTGAACGAAAGCACCAGGAGCACAAAATGGATAAGGAGATAGATCGTACATACGAGTAGTATTTTCTTCTATATAGGAACTGTGTTAATAGTAAAAAAAATCTGTATTTTTTTTACAAATGCACGTAGATTATGCAGCGTATATAATGGTGACTGCAAGACCTTGGTTTTGGTACCTTCCTTCACACTTTTATCGAAAACATTGACCAGGAGCACACGAGCAATAAGGAGATATATTCGTATTTTACAAATGCAAACTAAAAACTTTATGTCAAAGGACTCATTCTATAAGGAATTGATTTTTTTATACAATTGCATCTAAGAGAAAATGTGTTCAATGTGGATTTCAGTAGTTGGAAAAATTGCTAAGTAGTCTTTTCTTCATACGTTTGTCGATAGCATAGATCAGAAGCACATGAGGGATAAGGAAATTGATTTAACATATGCGTGGTATTGACTTTATATTTAGTTACTATCAGTCAACGAGCTGAGGGCTGTTTTTCGGTGACTAAGAGAACTTGCTTGGTCCTCTGGTAGCTTTTCCTTAACACATTTATGGAAAACATCGACCAGGAGCAAACGAGGAATAAGGAGACAGATTTTACATATGCGTCATATGAACTTAGGCACTCTTACTCTATGACTAGCTGACTTTTTTTTATATAATTGCATGAGAAGTGTATTTTGGTGACTTGACCAACTCGCTTGAACCTCTTGTAGTCTTTCTTTACCACGTTTATAGAAAACATCGATCAGGAGCACACGAGGGATAAGATAATAGAACTTTCATATACGTAGTATAGACTCTATATAAAGGACACTCAAAACTATAAGGATCTGTTTTTTTTTTCAATTGCATGTAGGAGAATATGATCGAGAGACGTGCGATTTAGGTGACTTGAAAACATTTATAGATCTTCTGATAGTATTTTCCTTATACAATTGTCGAATACATCGATCAGGAGCACAACAGTTATAAGGAGATAAATTTTAAACATACGTCCATACTTTGCTCTTAGCTCACTCCATAAGGAAGTAATGAAAATGGGATGTTGCTTTTGGTGATTTGAAGAGTTTGCTTGGTCCTCTTGGACCAGGAGCGCACGAGCGATAAGGAGGTAGATGGTGGGCGTCTGTAGTGCTTGGCCGCTCGATACAAGGCAAGCCGCACATCCGGAAACAACAACAATACAATATAATTGGATATTTTCTCGTGTGAACATATTTTGGCGCCTCATATCTGGGTGATAGGCGCTATCAGACCGGATGCGAGGATCTGAGCATGCCGACAGAGCGCCATAGAAGCCAGGGAGACTTCAAACATATCCCAAACTCGAGATCTTAAACTTAAGAAAACGTCAATGATCTACCCTACATTGGGAATCAATACCACTTCAAAATCGAGATAGAAATCACATAGAAGGTTTATGTGACAGTGAGAGTCATCACCATTATAATCATCAGCCTGTGTCCGTCCAATCTTGAACGTAGACCTCCGGCATGAGTCTCCTATTCGATCCTCCGCCTTCCGCTTCCAGACCACTTCTGCTATTCTTCTGATGTCGACAGTCCATCTTGATCGACCATCAATCCATTTGCAAGTTCTTGGAACACTTTTCTTCCCCAACGAAAGTCGTCTCTTCGAGAGATATGAATCACTTAATAGGGAGTAATTATGGAAATTGCCAGTTCTTGGTCGACATATTCGTACATTAATCATGTATATATTTTCAGCAAGTGTAAGACAAGTTTATCGTTTATTGGTGGATTCAGGAAGAATTAATTATTTGAGTTCTAAGGAGCAGCGGCCGGGGTAATAATAGTAAAACTAGTAAGTGAACCAATATTACGTCTATGTTCCAAGAATTGGAAATTAAACGCAAGTGTGACATTATTTACTAAACGAATTTCTCTTTTTTTGGAGTCGTTTAAGTCTAAATGGTATTTTAGGGCTCTATGCAATAGACATACTAAAAATTACATTTCGATGTATTCTATTTCATACTCGTTAAACGCTCGAGTGATTTCAACGATGTAATTGATGTAGTTTAACAGCATGTGACCAACGAACAGTTCAGAAAGGTATTCCTTAAAAGTGGCGAAATCTCTCGAACAAATTCGTACGAAATTTGCGGTAATAAAGTATATGCATAAAACAACGTTAAAATACGTAATAAATATGTAATCTGTTTACGTTTATTTGATGTAAATACACCTTTAAATACGTGTATTTTTTTAAGTAAATAAATTTCTCATAAAATCATTAAAAATATAAATATAATTGTATCATTAAAAATTTCATATGAAATTTCACATATCTCTGTCATTTTCTGCAACCCTGGTAGAATTTTCAGGAATTGCCTCGAAAGCTTTGTGATAAAATCTCGGTTCAGTGAACCCAGGCTATGATTTCTAGGAATCCTATTATTTCATCCGCTTTTTATCTTTTATCGCTAACCATTATCTAGCTCATTATTTGACCACATTTAATTCAGTTAAAATAGCAAATATGAAATAACTTTGTGGGATAAAATTTACACTCAAAATGGAAGAATTCGAAGAGTGGTTTAAATATTTTATTGATGTATGTAATTTTAGGCATCTTTTAAATTATTCTAAAAAAATATTGAGTCTTATTATCTACTGTTTAAAAAAACGATTTTTATTATTTTGTAATATAACTATTTTTTCCACATGTTTTTTGTGGATTTTATAAACATTTTTTACTGATAAATCAATTGCAACAATTGACATTAAAGTCTATTTCTTTTTTAACTAATAAAAAAAATAAACCAGTGACCATAGCATGTTGTAATGCCGAAGTTAAGCATTATCAAAGTAGAACCTTCTTGGATGGTAACCGCTTAAATACAGGACCGTATTAGATTAAATTATTATAAACGCCGAAAAAGACTTATATACCTTTGATACTACAGTTGAATCAAGCCCCCGGGCTTTCGCCATTGAAGCCATTAGGGAGTATTACATGAGTCGAGATTACTCTTGTTAGGTAATATCAATGTTTGGCGATCTTCTCATTCGATCACTGAAGGTAAGCATGATTAGACGAGCACCAAAACTTGGATAGGTCGCCGCCTGATGATTTTCTTGAGTTGGTGATTGGCTATTCATACGGTCTCCTTAAAAATGGTAATTATCAAACATCAAAGTATGCCTTGGCTGTACTATAAGGCCGTTGGGAACCTTTTAGTATATTTGTTTCCAAGTTAATCTTTAGGTGTGTGTATATGACTTGATACTAGGCATGGACAATTAACAGTTGACATAACTGTATGGCAAATATTTATGTCGATTAGCGCATCATCATCAGTGTCTATCCACTGTTAAACGTAGGCCTCCCGTATGAGTCGCAATCCTTCTCAATTATCCTCCCTCCGCATCCAGGCTATTCCCTTTATTCTTTTGATGTCGTCAGTACATCTTGTTCGACTAACGCTCCGTTTGTCAGTTCTTGGAAGCCTGTTGGAGGAACACTTTTCTTCCTCATCGACCCTCGTCTCTTCAACAGATGCATTGCCACTTGAGTGTGCCTATTCTTTAAGTAGCCTCCACTAATTGAGTTCTTCTTTAGATATCTACGTTTCATAACTATCTTTCTGAGACACACCTCTCATGGATCCATCCATTGCACACGTTGATCTTTATTTTATGATTAAGACTTGCAGTTAGATTCCACATCTCTGCGACGTAAGTTAATACTGGAAGGGTGATTTTTTTTGTGATCTTACCCTGCGGAGGAGTGAGACAAGTGCCACCGACCTCCGCAGAGAAACCACGTCTAAGCAACGACATAGCGGCGCTCACCTGCACTTGCAGATCCAATGGCAGCACCCCCGCAAGGATTAATTAATGGTGGCAGAGGATCGATAGGCTTTAGTAAGTGAGAGAAGTGGGGTTCTCTGACCGCTCAAGAAAATGGGTCTAATGGAGAGCAGCCTAGTGCGCTCAACCCAGCACTGCGCCGCATATGTCACGGTGCTGAGAAAGATCGCATCAGAGACTGTTTTAACCCTTTCGCATCGGTTGTCGGCATATGCCGTCAAAGATTCCCGAACCGTTGACATCGGTTGACGTGATATATATCGTTTTGCTACTTTTAGTACTCATTGTGACATCTACGGTAGGAAATTGGATGTGCAGTCATTCCCTTAATCAACCTACATGTATTCTTTACAGGAATCTGTAAATCGTGTAAATAAATATTGTTAGGTTTCGTCACAGGAGCGATTTTTCTGTAAACCACATGTGTCAATGATTGTAACATGTATTGAGTTGCATAATGAACGTTTGTTAAATAAAATAGTTTTTTATACATCATCTGAAAGCTAAAGGGAAAAAGAACCAATGTGATATATGATAATAGGTCAGATAAGTACATTTATGCTCCAAATTATAGTTTAAGCAAAAAAATGGTTTGAAAAATTCATGCAGTATTGACAGTATAATTTGTATTACACCGATTCGTAACGGAAGGGTTAAGGGCTCGATTTGGACTGGAAGAATGTATTGGTAAGCCTTAGCTTTTTTTAAGTCATTGCAGAATTTTTAATTCAGTTTGCTAAGGTGTGAATATAGTAAAAAAATATATAATAAAACCATGAAAATGTGGTAAATGCATTTGTACATACTGGGTTTTTCTATCTTAATAATATGTATATATGCAGATTAAGACCAAACTGGTAGAGGATTATGTATGTACAAATAAATGTGTTTCGACGAAATCCAGTCAAACAAGTAATTTCAATGTCCCTTCGAAATACCCATACTATAACGTCTTACAAAATCACCTGGCCCTTTTTGGATTAAGAGCGGTCGAGAATACTCAAGGAATTTCGTCTCATTTTATTTCTCCTAGTATATGTACCGTGAAACCCAATGGAGCATCTCATACAATCTCTTGCATGAATATGTTACCCTGATACTTTCAGAGGGCATCTGCATATTTTGTTGTTAAAATACATAAAAACATTTAAATAATTTATTTAGCATGTTTGAATTTAGAATCTTGAGCATATAGTAACGACGAATTGTCACCACTCAGTTCTGTCAGCTGCCATTCGTTATGCATGCTATTTATATATCGTGAAAATGGAGCATGTTATACAACCTCTTATATGAATATGTTACCCTGATACTTACAGAGTCCATCTGCATATTTTGTATTAAATTAATACATAAAAAAATATATAAATAATTTATTAAGCATGTTTGAATTTAGAATTTGGATCATATGGTCACCACAAATTGTCGCCACTCAGTTATGTCAGCTGTCATTTTTGTACCGTGAAACCCAATGGAGTATCTCATCCATTCTCTTGTATGAATATGTTACCCTGATACTTACAGAGGGCATCTGCATATCTTGTATTAAATTAATACATAAAAAATATAAATAATTTATTTAGCTTGTTTGAATTTAGAATCTGGAGCATATATTTATATGGTTACCACAAATCTCCACCACTCAGTTCTGTCAGCTGCCATTCATTATGCATTCTATTTATGTACTATGAAACCCAATGGAGCATTTCATACATTCTCTTGTATGAATATGTTACCCTGATACTTTCAGAGGGCTTCTGGAATTTTTGTATTAAATTTATAAAACATAAAAAAATCGTAAATAATTTACTTAGCTTGTTTAATTACAGAATCTGGAACATATGGTCACCACAAAGTGCCGCCACTCAGTTATGTCAGCTGCCATTCATTATCTATGACATTTGATTTACATATAACATATTTTTTGTATGACGTTGTTTGCATTGTATTTTTTTATAATTTTAGTATTCCTTTAAGCTGTTTATATATAATTTTAGAATTAATTTTAATTAAAAAATTAATAAATTAAAAATATTTAGTTTTGATTCACAATTTATTTTAACGATTACATGTTTCGGCCTTCCTGAATTGTGAATCAAAACTAAATATTTTTAATTTATTAATTTTTTAATTAAAATGAATTCTAAAATTATAATTATGCAGTTTCACCAAGTATTGTAAGTTGATAACCTCAATGTTATCAAAAATGCTGTTTATATATTTTTATTTTAGATCTATTAGGAATGAATTTTTCCATATAATTTGTATATGTAGTCACCACAAATTGCCACCACAAATTGCCACCACTAATTTCGTTGAATTGCGATCGTCCATACCTTATTGGATGATATATCTGCACATGAAATTCCACTTGGGAACACATAAGTTCCCGATTTCCTGAAGACTTGAATAGATGGCAGCTGTAGTATCCAAGGCATGTTTTAATGGAATTTTATTTTTTAAGGAGATTGGATGAAAAATTAACTACTTTGTCTTAACCCTTTACGTGCAAAATAAGATTTCGTAAACAGTCACGAAATAAGTCAATTAGTCAATGAAAAATAAAGTTGAATATTTAAGGAAGTTTTTTTTTATGTGTTTTGATTGGTCAGTGCTGCATTTATATTCACCTTCAGAACTAAAGTAAATAAATCCATTATTATTTAAAAAAAAAGGGCAAATTTGAAACATGTGTAGAATGACGAACAAATCAATACATATCGTAAAAAAAAATTGACGAGGGAATGTCGTAATACGTAACAAAATTATTTTCAATATGGTATTCGGATAAATTCACATCTCGCACTGAAGCGACGTTTTTTTCAGTGCGTGGGATAAATCCGCACCTCGCACTTAAGAGCAGTGCAAGTTGGTGCGGATATATCCGCACCTCGCACGTAAAGGCTTAAGAAGCGACTTACACAACCACCGATTTGCGATTATCAACAGTTCGCATACTAATTTTAGTCCGCGTGCATTATTACTTTACTTCGGTGATCTAACGAGAACCGCGCGGACAGAGCGCTATTATCGTGGGTTAAATTGTCATCGTAAATTGTCGCCACTCAGTTATGTCAGCTGTCATTATATATACCTTGTCTTAAAACCGGCGGGTATAGCTCAATGGTCAATGCGTTTGCTTTGCAAGCCAAAGGTCGTGGGTTCGATCCCCGACGGAGATTAAAAAAAATGTTTTTTAATCGATTTCTGGGCTCTAAAATACCCCCTGTTAGTGTGAATTTGATCCATCACCCGTAAAAAGCCAGTCATAGCCTATTAATCAAAATTGGTGATAGACGAAAGTCGTTCCGTAAAGACCACCCATTCATAGTAAATTTCTGTAATAATTAAGGATGATGCGTGAATCTCGGGCTGTAGTCTATGACGTTGGCGGATCAACACTCCACATGCAGCGCTTAGCCATATGCAGCATGGTAAGCGTCATAGAATTCCTCAGATGAGACTTCAGAATTACTATCACCATCTGTCGGTATTCTCCTCTATGTGCTTACATTAAAAGAACATCTTTATTTTATCACAATGCGGTCAAAAGTAAAGGGCGGTTACCCATCCATGTTTTAGTCCTCGTTAAATGTGGCTTCACTCTGATGATCGAACGAGAACCGCGCTACGATGCTTTGAATGTCCTCGACGAAAAAAATAAACGGTTAATAACAAAATTCAATTCGGCTCATGAGAACGATACAAAAAAATGTTTCGTTTGTATGGAGATTCATACAAAAGGAGTGGAAGAGACCGACTATTGACACGGAAAAAACATCCTTATTTGCTTGACTGAAGGACCGTTGTCGCATGGAATGCTTTGAGGACGTGTTGTGGATTAGCTGAAGAGACGAGCGGCCCATCCATGGGTAAACATTGAGTATGTTGCATTGATAGTAAACATTTCGTAAAAAAAATCAATTAAATTTTATTTATTTCTTTCAGAAACATTACAACTACAAATATATTTAATACGATCCTGAAATAAGATATAATACAAGAGAAACAATAAGGTAATAACTATTATTAACAATAATTATCAAAAAGTCCCGAAGCTCGCTAAACGGAAGACTCCACGAAATTACTTTGATAAATAAATTCGTGGAGCTCATGTCGAAACTAGGCTTCTCTCATGTGGAATATATCAATATTCGAGGCGATATGGTTACACAGTCTGATCACTCTCCCAAGAGGCATAGTCTCTGGCAGGTTAGTGTTACCTCTAAGAAGAACAAACAATCTGTGTCTGATATAAATAAAAGATTTTTAGAATTTATTCCACAATATTTTTTTTTTGACATGTTTCAGCCAGGTCGAATGTCCATTTTGAAGTCAGTTAGTAAAGTGAGTGTAGGCTCTATATAAAGCAAAGAGTGAGTGAAAGGGTGTATATGAATTGTGTGATGGGTATATGTGTTACGGAAATCGTTAATGTATAAGGGAATTCATTGATGTCACAACAAAATATGTATGGCTGAAACATGTCGTCAAAAAAATATATTGTGGAATATATTCTAAAAATATTTTATTTATATCTGATATTATAAAATTCCACCAAGAAATATCCATCGAAAAATCGAAATAATCTGTGTCTCCTTATCCTGAAATAATTGTCAGGGACAAACAAACCGATTTCCTACAAAATATCAAGATTTCTGAACACGCCGCGCACTAGCCGAAAGAAATGCATACTCAAGGACACATCTCTTCTAGTTCTCAACTCATTGTATCCCAACATACCCCGTATAAAGTTAGTTGGGTGCAGCCACGGATAATATCCATACATCCTCATGTAAAGAAACCTCAAAAAATTATTCTGAAATCTCTTCAACATGAGGTCATATTTATACTCGTGGGGAGCCCAAATTATAGATCCGCTCTCAAGTATGCTACAAACCAATAAATTGTACAGTACGATGAGTACGCTAGTTACCAGACTGAAGTCGCGAAGCAGCTTTCTGAGATCCACACAGCCTCTCACATCCGGCCCTGAAAATGAGAGACTCCAACTCTGGCGACAAGTCGCACCAGAGGATTTTATTGCTCCAAAGGAAGGCCTCCCAACTGGCAAGAACCTTGACTGGCGGACCTGGAAATCCCTGAACACATTAAGAACCGGAGTTGGAAGAACAAAAGACAACCTCGAGCGGTGAGGAAATCTTCTGCAGGGAGAGCCACTGCTGTGCGACTGCGGAGACCTGCAGACCGCCTCACACCTGAGATCCTGCTCCATGTGCCCAACAAGCTGCATACCTCAAGACCTAATACTAGGCAACACACGGGCTATCGATGTTGCCAGATACTGGGCAGAAATAATTTGACGTCGCTGACACGAAGAAGAAGTACGTTAGTGCTGGAGAAAGTCCTGGCACTACGCAATGATTTGAATGCCTCCGCTGGTATTCGATCCCTGTGCCTTTTAACCAACGCTCTGATACTGCAGCTGTCACTGACGTCATAGGGGAATCATGCCCAGCATTGCTCGATCAAAAATGTGGCTCTTTGTGTTAAATATTATATATATATAATACTATGTACTCTTTAACTTATTCAAAGTGATGGTAGAAGAAAAATGTCTCGTGAATACCACTCATTCTTAGCGAGACAAATTAAAATTTTACAATACTTTCACACTCTTCTTATTCTTCTTCGTGTCAGCGACGTCAAATTATTTTGCCCAGTATCTAGCAAGATCGATAGCCCATTTGTTGCCCAGCATTAGGTCCTGAGATGGGCAGCTTGTTGGGCACACGGAGCAGCATCTTAGGTGTGAGGCGGTCTGCAGGTCTCCACAGTCGCACAACAGTGGCTCTTCCTGCCTGGGTATTTTAGAGCTCAGAAATCGATTAAAATCCTTTTTAGTGATTTCATCAGTATGATTTAAACACAAACGTAGTGTCAATGGCACATACCTTAATGAAAAGACAATGACACTATATAATTACCTTGCGGGGAGACTTGCCAATAAGAAGGACCTTCAATTGACGTATTCTTGTCAGTACATTGGTTTTGCGGACGACCTTTAGTCCTGTCATGTAAGGGCATAGCTCGTTGAACCAGTCTGCATACGCTGTATATTGCTATGATTCCAAAAATGTCTCTAGAGCTCTCATGCTAAACAATCAATGGCATTATTCTTTACGTTAAGTGTTGGTCAAGCCTCATTTAACTCTAATAGCCTCGCCATTTTTCATCATCTGGGGTCGGCTTTTTTTGTGAACATTCGCCATGTCTGTCTGTCCTGCGTTGCATCCTCGGTCAAACATAGACTTTTTAGATCCTTGTCTACAGTTGCAGTCCAGGTTGCCTGTGGTCTTCCAGGTCTTCTTCTCATCGTGGGTATGTTGAGGTCTCTCTTCACCGTGTGGTCCTCATCTCTCCGTGTCACATGCCCATACCATCTTAGGCGGGTTTCCCTTATGTTTTCAGGTATACGGGCCATCCGAAATGAAATGAACCCTTAAATTGCTCACTTCGAACTCTGTCCAATCTAGTCACACCGCCCGCCTCAGCATCTTCATCTCTGCCACATGCATCCTATCAAAGTCACGTTTCAGCGGGGTCCAACACTCCGAACATGTCTCATTTAACTATTTTATGAATTCTTCTTTCCATAAACGAAACATTTTTTTTTATGTAAACGCATGCAGGAGAGCGCAGCCTGTCAAGACCAGTGCACTCTATGACGCTCAGCCAGGGACGCTGGACGCTACTTGCAGGAAACGTGTGTGGGTTGGCGAGATTGCAAGTGTATATTTATCTGTTTCTTGAAGAGATCCTGATTGTAGGAAGGAGGAAACACAGAAGAGCATTGCAAAGCTTACAGGTGGCATTAAGGAAGGAACTTTGGAAACTGCCAGTTCCTGGTCGACACACATTAACCGTGTATGGATGTTCGGCAAGTGTAAGACGAGTTTGTCGGCTGTGGGTGGGTGCAGGAGGAATTAGTTCTTAAAATTCTGAAGAGCAGCGACCGTGGTAATAACGGTAGAAATGACTAAGTGAACCAATCTTACGTCTGTGTTCCATTGATTGCAGGTTAGACGTAAGAGTGTCATCGTTTATCAAACGAATTGCTCTTCTTTGAACTGAGTCAATTAAGTTTAGAAGGTATTTTGGGGCTCCAATCCAAAGGTGACTGCCGTATTCAAGGATAGGTCGGATTTGTCTTTTATGGTCAACAGAAATTGGCTGAAAATTGATGGTGACGTGACGACCATATGCTTCATTTAGAGTAAGAAACATGACATTTTGACGGCATTTTCTTTTACATGTCAACATACTAGTATATTAAAACAACAGTCTTTTCTAGCAAACTTATATACTAAAAAAAAAAATTGTGATCCGCCTACGTATTTAACATAAACAACAATTTCTTTTAACACCTCTAAAGTAAATACTCGTTCCCACATCATATATGGGCAATACTTTTAGTACCTAAAAAAACACATTGCTTGCTTTTATACATTGCAATATACACTGACGGCGGGTATAGCTTAATGGTCAAAGCGTTTGCTTTGCAAGCCAAAAGTCATGGGTTCGATCCCCGACGGAGATTTAAAAAATTAAAAAATAATCGTTTTCTGAGCTCTAAAATACCCTCGGTTGGTGTGAATTTGATCCCTCATCTGTAAAATGCCAGTCATAGCCTATTGATCAAAATTGGTGGTAGAATAAAGTCGTCCCATGAAGACCACCCATTGATAGTGAATTCCTGTATTAATTGGATGATGCGTGAATGCCGGGCTGTAGTCTATGAAGTTGGCGGATCAATCAATCCACATGCAGCGCTTAGCCATATGTATCATGATAAGCGTCATAGAGTTCTCAGATGACACTTCTGCATAACTATTACCATCTTTCGGTATTCTTCTGCATGTGTTTACATAAAAATTAAAAAAAAAACTTGATTAGATGGTCAGCTGTAGTATCCGAGGCATATTTTGGGTGATTTGTTAATCATTTTTCATTTTAATTAAGATTTACGCTTACTAAGCTTCGATGATTCGGCTAAACCCAAATAAAAAAAAAAAAATTTAAACAAAAATAAATAAATAAACGTTTAAATGTTAAATTACTTGTAAATTTAAATGAATTGCTTATCTTTAGCTACCACAGCTCGTTGGGTTCGTCGTTCACGGCTGGCTTGAGCTAAATTAGCTGACAAATGCTAAATAGCGCCATTAAGCCAGCTGCTGCTAAAGTAGCTTGTGTAATTGCAGCAAGACAAGCTAGCGACTAACTTCATTACAGTAAAATCTTAAAGAAAATCATTTCATATTAATTATTCAGGTAAATACTTGTATAGTAAGTATAATGCTTTGTTTTTTTGAGTATCGTATTACCAGTCTGTTTCCGACCACTGTTGAACGTAGACCTAACGTATGAGTCTCCATCCTCTTCGATTCTCCGCCTTCTGCATCCAGGCTACTCTCGCTATTCCATAACTTTTTTTCCTCATCGACCGTTTTTTCTTCAACAGATTGTCACATCTAAGCTTGCGTGTGCCTATTCGTTGTGTGGCCTGCACTTCTTGAGTTCTTTTTCGGATATCCTCGTTTCTGGCCTCCCACATCAGTCTCCATCCTTCTCCATCCTCCGCTCTCCGCATCCAGGCTACTCCCGCTATTTTGCTGATGTCGTCAGCCCATTTTGCATCTCTTCCACCAACGCTCCGTTTGCCAGTTCTTGGACGCCACTTCAACACCTATCCTCACCATTAACCGTTGTCTCTTCTACAGATATGTCACATTGCCACTTGAGTGTGCTTATTAGTTATGTACCTGCACTACTTGAGCTCTTCTTCGGTTATCGTCATTTCGGATTCTATCTTTTAGATACACTCCTCTCATGGATCTCTCCATGGCACATTGACCTTTATTTTATGTGTAAGACTTGCTGTTAGATTCCACGTCTCTGCGCCATAAGTTAATACAGGGAGAATGCATTGGTTAAACGCCTTAATTTTAACCCTTTCGCATCGGTTGTCGGCATATGCCGTCAAAGATTCCCCGACCGTTGACATCGGTTGACGTGATGTATCGTTTTGCTACTTTCAGTACTCATTGTGACATCTACATTTGAAAATTGGTAGTTCAGTCATTACCTTTATCAACCTACATGTATTCTTTACATGAATCTGTAAAGCATGTAAATAAATATCGTTAGGTTTCGTCACAGGAGAGATTTTTCTGCAAACCACATGTGTGAATGCCGCCGCATGTATGGAGTTACATAATGAACGTTTATTAAATGTAATAGTTTTTTATGCATCACCTGATAGCTAAAGGATACAAGAATCAATGTGATATATGAAAATAGGTCAAATAATTACATTTCACCGCGACCTGCTGTCGCTTTTTAAAGATGGGGGATGTTAACATTAATTACGTTTTAAAAATTAATTTTCTACCGCATGGTAAGCCCAGCGTTCTTGAGCTATCAGCCATCATATCGAAAAACTAACACCGATATTGATGATTTATCAATTTAAAACATTACCATTAGCATTTGATTTACAGTACATTTGCCAAGTAATGTAATCGTAATTAAACTATGGAATGTCGTTCATTCTTTGGTCTATAATTATCTAATGATCTAAATACAATTATATGTAATTTACTCATTGATCTGCGCTTGCGATTTGTCATTAAGCGTATCAGATTACAGATTGTCGTGTGAACGTCATACAATCCATTCAAATGCGATTCGCAGCGAGCAAGGCCCTTGAAAGCGATTCCAAAATGGCCATATCAAGGCATTATAGATACATTACACGGTAATATATTAGTATATACAGGTATGGTGGTGGACAGGTGTTTGACTACAATACTGTGAATCAACTTAAATGCTGTTTTTATATCAAGGCACGATCGGAAAACATTGGTTGATGCAAAAATTAAGACCGTTTTTTACATATAAAATTAGATATTTTTTCCACCTTATTCTGGTCTATTCTTTTGAAGGGCGATGTTCAATTAAGATAATTGCTGACAATATCGTTCTGCTGTTATTGTCTGATTGCGTTCTAAGTGTTCAAAATACACAATACCCTTACAATCACACCAAACACAAAGCATAACTTTTGTTTGATGAATTTCGGCCTTCGAAGTTGTTAATGGGGCTTGTCCAGGTATAGCCCAATGTCTTTTTCTTGTCACGTTGTTGTGCACGACCCATTTCTCATCTCCCGTTACCAAACGATGCAAAAAAGGTTCATGTTTTTGGCAGCCGACAATTGATGAGGTATCCAAACGTCGTTCCGCGAAACAATCCCCATACGCTACAGATGTCTTAATACGGTTGTTTGGTTGACTCCCATCATCGACGCTATCTACCTGGTGGTTAATTATGGATTGGTGTTAATTATGACTTTTAACTTGTCGTCATCAGACTTCAATGGCCGCCCGGTACGTGGTTTATCAATTAGTGAAAAATCCCCAGATGGGAATCCATTTTCGTACTTGTCGAACTTTCATGACATCTGCTCCATGCACTTCGCAAATGTTTTTGATTGCCACACTCGCCGTATTGTCTTTACGGAATTCATAAAGTAAACAATGACGTAAATGCACTTTATCGACCGACATTTTGAAAAGATACAAGGGCTCTTCACTGTACTCTGGCCAGGCCAAAACTGAATAGAAAGTAGAGGGAAGCATCATCAAGAGCGGCAAAGAAGAGCAATAAGCGTTCGGAGCGGTATGCTTTCTCGGAGGTTCTACCATTGTAGTAATGCTGTCAGGAAAGTCCTATTCAAAGCACACTGTATGGCATTATATACTTTAGAACTCTGGTCAAGCTATCCTAAACGAGAGTGGGAGAAGCTCAAAGTTGCGTATAATAATTCATATCGCCAACTTATGCAACTCCCTAGATTTTGTAGCGCATCTGACATTTTTGCTTAGAGTTCATTCATTCCCAGCATTATTGCGTCACCGTGTTTGCCGGCTTCTGGAGCAGGATAAGAAAGTCCAACAACACCATCATCCTGGCTGCTTCTGAATGGCTCAACTCCTCCCTGAGCCATCGCTGGATGGAGATGATGCAGCGATGGCTCAGGCATAAAATATTATTATATATATATATTTATTTTATATCTATATGTTCAATTATATGTATCAAAAAAAATGACAGATTGGGTATTGCACAACCCACCCAATCCTGCTGGAATAAAAGCTTTATTATTATTATTATTATTTATACAACGGAATCATTTAAAAGAACAACCTACTCCGAAAAGTGGCAGGTACGAAGTGGGGAGCCCAACCAAACCTGATCCGCACAAGTGCTCTAGCTCTCTGTTTCTCTGCTGGCGAGTATGCCGCACCAGTATGGGCGACGTCTGCATATACCAAGAAAGTGGATATTGCTCTGAATGAAACGTGACGGGTGGTTACGGGGTGCCTAAAACCTACCCCAATATCAAAGCTATATCAACTCTCGGGCATTGCCCCACCAAACATACGGCGAGAAGTTACTACCAAGAAGGAACTCACCAAAGCAACCCACGACGCACTCCACCCTATGTTTGGGTATCAAAAGATAACCACACGGCTCAAATCAATAAGAAGTTTCCTACAGTCGACAACGGAACTGGTAATACCTGAGGCCACCCTGCGGCTGAACATGTGCAGAAGCGCAACTGAGGGGAATACTTGCATTGCCTCGAAAGAGGACTTAGCCCCTGGACATGACCAAGGGTGAAATATATGGAGGTCCCTTAACAGACTTCGAACCGAAGTATGCAAGACGAGGACACAAATGAAAGCCTGGCAGTTTTACAGCGGACCGACTGAATGTGACTGCGGCGTGGAGCAGACCCTGTCACACCTTCTGGAGTGTGCGCTGTGCCCGAATAGCTGCACCCAGGAAGACCTGATGATGGCCAGAAGTAACGCCATCGACGTCGCCCACTTCTGTGCAGACAGGATCTGACCCTGTTGTTTCCGACACGATTATATATATATATATATATATATATATATTTAAAAGAAGATATTATTCATCATTTTTGAAGATTTTCTTTTTTTACTTAGGATCATAAAAAACGGTCATAACTTTTGCATCAACTTAATATATTCGGTGTAGTCTGAATGTGGCTGCGGCCTACGACGCCATTAGCAACAATTATATCATCTTTCTATAGGGTAATTAATTTTGCGACAGCCTGTATGTAATGTTGTGAATGTACGAATGTAGCTTTTCGTTATTTCTAGTAATTACTTTAATCTTTATTTGGTAATACTATAAACAACAGGATATTATAATTAGTTTCTAGATTTTATCTGGCGTTGCCTACTTTTTAGTTCAGATAAGCGATTTTTCGTGATAATATTACGCTTTACTTTTATATTCACATGTGTAGCGGCTGCTCATATATAATTTGCTTATAACCAACCATAGAGCTCCTGTATCGTACCCATACTTCTTTAACCTTTTAGATGCAACGCCTCGTGGATTATCGAAGATTTAAACCCCTAAATGGTGTCCAATTTAAACCATTTTTTTTTCTTGGGCAGACGATGGATGTCGCTATAGACCCAAGCTATATCGTTGACCGAAAGTATACAGTTTAATAACACACCGGTGTGCTCACGGCACTGGAGGGCTTCCCGCAGCGGACCCATATTTGGGCTCATGGCACCCATATCCTCATGGGTCTGCCACATTTCGTTTACTGACATTTCGTTCAGCGACTCATCGATAATGACATGGGGAGCTATGGACGTGCTACGTACGATGGTGCACAGGACAACTGGTGCACTGGATGTCTCGCTAACGTAACCTAACCTAAGTGGTTTAGTTACGTAGGAGACATATAGATCTCTGGATTCCACGTTCACTGGACAGATTTTTGGTTGTTTTAAGGTTAGGTTAGGTTAGGTTAGCAAGACAGCCAGTGCACCGAAGATTTTTCGTCTACCATCAATTTTTATTAATAGGCTATGCCAGGACTTTTACTGGTGAGGGATCAAATTCACAACACCCGGGGGTAGTTAAGAGCTTAGAAATCGATTAAGAATATAAAATTGTGGAAGTTCAGAGTCACTAGGTGTGTTGGTAGCAAGACGCCAGTTGTGTAATCTAGACATTTGTCTTAACATCCTCCTCTTTCTCAAAAAGGTGTTACTCCGTCGCGTGAGGGCATGATGAGGAGCAGGTCGTTAAAACAAAGACTTTCTTTTAGAAGCACTTTGACATATATTTACGTTAAAACTTTACAAGCTTCCGGCCAGGCGGAATGACATGCCGGCGGCCGTAATGCGACCATCTCGGTCGTCGACGCATAACTGACTCGACATGGGCTCGCCGACGCTGCGGCTCTCGCCCAGCGCCTGAGTGGCCATGTCTATAACTAACACACCCGTGAGCAGACCTGTCCAAAATGACAATATGGCGCACACATAAATGTATGACAAGCGATCAGAAATACGAGACGAAAGATTGTATATCGAGGTTTTCGGTACCGGTCAGCAAGGGCTACATCATGCTGATGTCTGTTCGAGTTCTTACCAAATCCACTACGAAAAATATGATGCATCCTGTATATGTATTCGCCATGGTAATTACTACGCTGTTCATACTAACATTATGTTGAGTACAAGTCACGGTCTGTAGGTTAGGGCAATTGCACCACGAGGGTATGAACCCTGTGCCCTATCAGGACATGTAGCAGCTGGACGTGAATGCAGTACCTTGACGAGCAAGCGGTTGATGTACGCCCGATGTGCACAACAAGTTTATTACAATAATATTAATTGCATAAAAATAATGAGTTGAATATTATACGAGTTGGCCGACCCCCTGCAAGATGGACTGACGGGTATCACGACCTATCGTCCCCAGAAAATTCGATTTAGGGCTCATCGGTAATGACGTTTGGTGCACGGGACAGCCGGTGCACTGGTTGTCTCGTTAACCTAACCTAACCTAAGGATCTGTCCAGTGATCGTAGAGTCCAGAGATCCATAGATCTCGACAAAGAAATAAATTAGTAACTAAACTAACATAACGTAACCTAACCTTACCTAAGGATTTGTCCAGAGATCTATAGATCTCGTTACCGAAATAAATTAGGTATGGTTATGTTAGCGAGACATCCAGTGCACTAGTTGTACCGTGCACCAAATGTCTCGTGCACCAGACGTCCAGTGCGCCCCACGTCGTTACCGATGAGTCGTTGAACGAATTGTCTGCGAACGAAATGCGGCGGAACCGTCCGGGATCTGTGATAAACCCAAAAAGTTCTGTCTCGGGCAGGTGACCAAAGTTTGTCAATCTTTTACCTTGAATAATATTTCAACTTGCTTCTCGAAAGGTTTTTTTGTTCGTGATTTGCTCGTCATCCCTCCTCCACGCGTCCTGTTTACAATCCCGGCGACAAGGAGTCTTTTCTTTCCTTTTTAACGGGGGATTTCAGTATATAGTAAGGTCCAAAAGACATTCAATGTATTAATATTACTTTTATAAATGCTTACTCATGTTGTAAACTAAGGTATAAAAAGGGGTCTCGTATCAAATAAATTATTATCAACTCAACTCCGGTCTTTGGATTTATCATCAGTGCCGGAACCTTGGTATTCCGGCATCACCAGTTAGTTGATGCTGTAATTTCGGGACCGCAACCTCGGTTCCAGAACATCTTCCCTAGAAGGTCAATTGAAGCTGTTGTATACACAATAAATACATTATTTGATGCAATTTATCGAAAACGTTTTAAAAAGTATCATTTTCTTTCCGGATTCCAAACTAAGCTCCCATATTCCAGAACAGATAAAACAAGTTTAAATTAAAATATGTTTCATACAAATCTGTGGTGGATTTTTTTTGCATTACAAAATTGACGTTTTTTAAGCTCAATTATTTCAATTTGACCCAATTTGAATATTATAGATTAACGTAATGAGATTGTATGACAGACAGCATTGGGCATTTCGGAAATACCAAAACTAAAAATCCAATACGTCTCTTCTAATACGATAGTCGTTTACCTTGGACAGAAAATAATTTGCTAAGTATAAGCACTTATTTTATTTGCAATTTTTTTGTGATTGATTTTTATACTATCCTGGCGTTTTTTAAATATATACTTATACGTAAACACATTCAGGAGAATACAGACAGACGATGGTGGAGAATATCATGTGTAGAATGTATAATGCTTACGAAATTTAAAGAAGACTCCACGTCTCTGCCTCAAAGGAAATAATATTTAATTTATACTAAATGTTTTAACATCCTCCTCTCTTTCAAAAGGTGTTACTCCGTCGCGTGGTGGCAGGATTATGAGTAGATTAATTTATTAACTAATTTATTTATTTATTTTACAAAATTCCAATTTTACAAATATTCAGAAAAATAAGTATACATAACTATACAAAAAAATAGAGAAAAAAATAAAAAATAAAAATTACACAAAAGAATCAGAAGATGACACGTGTCAAAGATCACAGAGATCAAGGAGAACAATACCATCGACAAAAGAGGAAAAGGATGTAAGAAAAGGATCGAGGTATGCTGGTAGGCCATTTAGGAGCGACATTGCCGTTGAACCAAATTGAGTGCTTGAAGCTCCACAAGCCTCGACTGGGATCAAAAACAATGGATGGCTACGAGCACGGGTGTACCTATCTGGAACATAGAAGTTAAAACATTCAAGAATCCCAGGGTTGTGAATTGAACCGCGAAGAAGAAGGAATGAATGTTTGAGTGCAGCAATTTTCCTCCGGGACTCTAGCGAATCGAAAGAAAGCATCCCTAGAAGAAAAAGAGTTGGGTAATGTTCGGAATTAAATGAATTGAATAGATAGTTGCCGTAAATATAAAAATAAAGACGTCGGAGAAATTTTTTATGATTTTTTTCGAGCATGAAAATGTATTTGGATTTATTGGGATTCCAAACTAAGCTCCCATATTCCAGAACAGATAAAACGAGTGAAGAATAGAGAGTACGAAAAATTAGAGGGTTATGAAATTGACTAGCCTGGCGGGTGATGAATCCGAGAAGTTTATTGGCGCGTGAAGTTAAATTTATTATGTGAGTATGGAAAGTAAATAATGAATCGTAGGTTATACCTAGATCCTTGACAACTGCTACTCTGTCGAGCAATGTTCCAGATAAGTAGTATTTGGACAGAATAGGATTTTTAGAACGGGAGAAAGAGATAACGTTACATTTGTTGATACTAAACGTGAGTTTATTTAAGGCAACCCAGTTTGATACACTATTAAGATCAGATTGCAGATTGTGCATATCTTCGATGGAGGAAATGGAAGAGAAGATTTTAAGATCATCAGCGAATAATAGGCATGATGAGTGGGTAATAAAATTAACAATATCATTGAAGAACACAAGAAAAAGAAGGGGACCTAAGACAGAACCTTGAGGCATTCCAGAATATGCAGAGAATGGGAGAGATTCATATCCACCGTAGTCTAATTAATAATACACAGACTTTTTCTGAAGCACATTGACATATATATTTCGATTAACTTTACATACTTATGGCCCGGATCTAGTCACAGCATTCTACAGGCCGGGCCAACATCAATACGACCTTTTTAACGGTCGGTACACGACTGAGCCTCAATCTCTTCAAGTGGCGATCTATGTAACTAGTCTAAAATGCCAATATGTCATACACATACATGTATGACAAGCGAAGAGAAATTAGAGACGAAAGATTGTAAGATCCTCCTCTATCTCAAAAGGGGTGTTACTCCGTCGTGTGAGGGCAGGATGAGGAGCAGGTCAGCAAACAAAGACTTTCATTTAGAAGCACATTGATTATATTTACTTAAAACTTTACAAGCTTCCGGCCAAGCGGTAAAATACCGCTGGCCGTAACGTGACCTTGTCTCGCTGAAGGGTGGGGACCGACTACCGATCTCCGCGCTCGGTCTCGGCTTTCGACCGCGCCACGAGCGGTGGTGTTTATAACTAACACACCCGTTAGCGGACCCGTCCAAAATGACAACATCGCGCACATAAATGCACGACAAGCGACCAGGAATAAGAGGCGAAAGATCGTATATCGAGGTTATCGGTATCAGCCAGTCAGGGCTACATCATGCTGATGTCAACGTCTATATTTTTTTAAATTTTAAAATTAAAATTATTACCAAAAATGTATGTTTATTTGTAACATGTATCAGGCGCGCAGAAGTGTTCACTGGTTAGTTTACTTTTTAAAACATGTAAAAAAGAAATTTTAAAGTAATCGATAGGAGCGCATTCCCCGTACAAAATGTTTCTATCGGCTTTATTGGATTATCACGATTTTGATATAAATCACCGTCACTTTTTAATCTCTATATATTTCGCCAACCGATGGACCAAATTGTTTAATTTTTATAGTGTTAATTATTACACATTAAATAGAAAATTTCAATCAAATCCGTCGTTAACTTAATTGACAAGCGAACGGTCACGGGTTCGATCCCCGCAAATGTAAAATAAAACTAATATCTGACATTTATGTATTAACCCTTTCATTACGGCTCGGTTTGAATGTAAATTATACTGTCAACTATAAAACTAGTATTTGAAGCATAAATGTACTTATCAGGTCTATTTTCATTTATCACATTGGTTCTTGTATCCTTTAGCTATCAGATGATGCATAAAAAACTATTCTAAGAAAGTAGCAAAACGATATATCACGTCAACCTATCAATTAATTAAAATAAGTGGTAATCGAAAGTCATCCCCAATATTATTGAATTGCCGTTAAAAATGGATGATGCGTGAATGGCGGGCTGCAGTCTTTGCACCATGGATAAAATCTTAAATAGAAAAGTATTTATATGGGACATACCATTAGTTTTCTGACTCTAGAAATGTGCTAGGTTGGCGACAGTTTTGATAGGTCTTTGAAAACCTCATCAGTTCCAATGTGTACAAAACTTAAATATATGTATTGTGAGCAATTGGGGTAAAAAATATAGTAATAAATTTCTTTTAAAAAAAAACATGCAGTGAAATGGACAACGCCTCTGTCAGCATTCTCCGGTACGCGTTTACATAAAAATATTTTCGTTGAGTGTATTGATGGATCACATTTATTGGTGCAAGTGCTAATTATTACAGTTAATATAACATTTCTTGGATGTCAGACACTAGCATGTTGCAACATTGCAATTATCACTTAAAACGAATTGTGCCATAATTTAAAGTAATCTCAATCTCTAGTATTTTAGAACATTATATGCCTTCACTATAAAATCAGGGCTGCCACATATACTTATTAATTTTTGTAAATATATTTTATTATCATTATTTCACGATATTGTGGAATGGATGGTTGAGGGTAGAAACTATAGAGGGCGGTCTAGACGGGAGTATTTGCAGCAAGTGTTCGAGGACATGAATTGTAGCGCTTATGCTTAGCTGAAAAGGGTTTCGGAGGACCGAGAGGAATGGAGATCGAGATGCAAGATTCTGTTGCTGCAAACCAATCCACCGGATTGATACTACGAAGAAGATCATTATATCAGAATTTATATAGCATATTTTATGAACAATGGTCATTCCAAAAGCGCTTTTTAGCCTCTCTAAGTGAAAAGGTGTGTCGTTAATGTCTGCCTCTGAAGGACGCTTTCTAGCTCTCTTATACTTTCCGGTAGCTAGTCGGGCACATGAAGCAGGATCTTAGGTGTGAGGTGGTCTGCAGGTCTCCGCAGTCGCACAATAATGACTCTCCCCGCCGAAGAATTTGCCACCGCTCGAGTTTGTCTTTTGTTCTACCAACTCCGGTTCTTAATCTGTTCAGGGATTTCCAGTTCTGCCAGTCAAGTTTCTTGCCAGTTGGGAGGCCTTCCTTTGGAGTAATGAAATCCTCTGATGCGACTTGTTGCCAGAGCTGGAGTCTTTCATTTTTAGGGCCGGATGTGAGTGTTGTGTGGATCTCAGAAAGCTGCTTCGCGACTTTATTGTGTTGGGGGTATCTGATTATACAAGCAGTGGTACGGTTGGTTGATTGCCTTACGCATTTCTTCGGCGCATATGACTTTGCATCTTATGTTTGGTGGTGCGATACCAGCCGAGGGGTAGAGTTTTGAAATGGGTGTTGGTTTGAGGCAGCCTGTGACGACTCTGCATGCATCATTCAGGGCGGTATCCACTTGATTTCAATGGGCTGATCGACCCCATGCTGGTGCCGCCTATTCTGTGGTGACCATATGCTCAAAATATGGAGCGGATATGTTTAAAAAAATCGTTCGCAACAAATTTCTGCCACCCAGCTTATTATAATTACACATATTACTAAAAATAATATATTATTTTTTGGTAACCCTATACGTTTAGCAGCTATGGGCGTTTACTATTTCCTACTTCACCCAATAAATACCAGTTTTTATTTATGTTTTAAATAATATTTCACTGAAATAGACTCGAAAAAGAAGTTTCGCCAATCCCCGTGTCCAGCACTAGTTTCTCTTCTTTACGATTGATAATCTCACCGTTTCCCAAACTGCGAAAATCACAACAGCTGCCATCTCTCTTACCTTATATTATTATATTCGGTAAATGCGTTTATAGTCTCCAAAATGGACTACTGCAATGCACTGCACTTGGGACAGCCAGCCAAACAATTAAAGCGATTGCAGTCATTACAAAACGCAGCAGCACAACTAGTGTACAACGCGCCCAAATTCTGTCACATTACTGATACTACACCGACTGCTGCGGTTGAGAGTTCCGGCTACAATCCAGTACAAAGTATGCCTCTTAGCTTATAAGGCACTCAACGGAACTGCACCGGGCTATTTGACAGAACTGATAAAGCCTTCGGAGATAAGCGCGCCTGGAGAGACACTCAGATCTGTCAGAGTAAATAGAAGCACCCTGCAGCTGACGGGAGGTAGTCGTAGCACGGTATTTTGCAATCGCGTTTTCAGCTACGCGGGGCACCAATGGCCTGGAACTCGCTTTCGGAAAGCATAAGAGAGCTTAAAGCGGAGGCATCCTTCAGAAGCAGACTCAAGACCCACCTTTTTTACTCAGACAGAGGCAAAGAAGCGCTTTTGGAATGACCATTCGGTCATAAAAAAGCGCTATACAAATACTGATATTAATAATAATTATTATTATCTTCTAAGCACCCAACGTGCCAAGGAGATATCCATAAGAGGAGTTTTTTAACAGATTTTGGTCCACATTCAATGTTGCTTTACAACTGTGACAAAAACCGCGTTTTAGAATGTTTATATGCGAAAAAACGGTTTCGAATATACTCGTATTTTTTATTTTGAATTTTTAACCCTTTCGCATTGGTTGTCGGCATATGCCGTCAAAGATCCCCCGACCGTTGACATCGGTTGAAGTGATATATCGTTTTGCTACTTTCAGTACTCATTGTGACATCTACGGTAGGGAATTAAAAGTGCAGTCATTCTCTTTATAAACCTATATGTATTCTTTACAGGAATCTGTAAAGCATGTAAATAAATATAGTTAGGTTTCGTCACAGGAGCGATTTTTCTGTAAGCCACGTGTGTCAATGCCACCATATATATGGAGTTACATAATAAACGTTTGTTAAATATATAATAGATTTTTAAGCATCATCTGATAGCTAAAGGATACAAGAACCAATGTGATGTATGAAAATAGGTCAGATAAGTACATTTATGCTTCAAATACTAGTTTTAAGCAAAAAAAAAAATGGTTTGATAAATGCACGCCGTGTTGACAGTATAATTTGTATTCCACCGAGCCGCAACTAAAATGTTAATAGTATCATAAATATGTCTTCACTTTAATACGATTTACTTGCTTTTAACAAAGAAGTTACTTGTTCGTTTCCAGCAGAATTTAGTTAACATCTTATGACGCTTGGAGGACTGATACTACGTAGAAGAAGATAAAAAATTCTCAACAGTTTGAGATGCTATGTGAACATTAAGATTAAGACCAATGTGACCATTAATCAATTGTAGACATTGGTTTTTAATTATTTTCAAATTTTTATAATCTGCTCTCAAGAATAAAACTCGTTTCATTGCTTGGAAATGAAGAAAAAAAATAGAAACATGTTTTGCATCTCTTTCACTTTGAATTATCTATCCTTGGATGCGTCTGATGTCCTTAAAAATCCACAATCCATCCATGTGTGTTACATATATGGAACATGGTAGGTATAGCTCAATGGTCAAAGCATTTGCTTTGCAAGCCACAGGTCAAGGATTCTATCCCGCCGGAGATTAAAAAAAAATATATTTTTAATCGATTTCTGAGCTTTAAAATATCCCCAGTTGGTGTGAATTTGATCCCTCATCCGTAAAATGCAAGTCATAGCCTATTAAGTTAAACCTTGGAAGTACGATCACCTGGGATGACAGAACAAAAAGAGAAGTCAACAGTCGCATACATCAAGCAAGGCTAGCTTTCAATAAAAAAGCCAAAATTCTTGAGTCAAAGAATATTACTTTAGGGCTCCGCAAGCAACTTGCCAAAACACTTGTTTGGAGCATCTTAATGTACGGCTGTGAGACATGGTGCTTATCTGAAAGTGATAAAAAAAGACTAGAGGCCTTTGAGATGTGGTCGTACAGAAGAATTCTCGGAATTTCCTGGAGAGACCACGTCACGAACAATGAGGTTCTCAGGATAATCAAGGAAGATAGGCACCTAATAAGAACCATCTCAGAGAGGCGAGCCCGATGGATTGGTCACATCATGCGTCACGATGCTCTTATTCACGATATTGTGGAGGGGATGGTTGAGGGTCGAAACTGTAGAGGGCGCCCTAGACGGGAGTATTTACAGCAAGTATTCGAGGACATGAATTGTAGAACTTATGCTGAGCTGAAAAGGGTTGCGGAGGACCGAGAGGAATGGAGATCGAGATGCAAGATTCTGTTGCTGCAAACCAATCCACCGGATTGATACTACGAAGAAGAAGCCTATTAATGAAAATTGGTGGTAGAAAAAGTCGTATATGACGTTGGCGGATCAACACTCCACGTGCAGCGCTTAGCCGTATGGTCGACGTCATAGAATTCCACAGATGAGACTTTAGAATTGCTATCACCATCTGTCGGTATTCTCCTGTATGTGTTTGCGTAAAAAAAAACTACTTTTATAATTGACATTATAATTTGTATTCAAACCGTGCCGTAATGAAAGGGTTAAGGTTTGTCTTTTTAAGGCGTGGATTTTTTAATGTCGAATTTGACACATTTTAGAACAAGTTGTAATCGTTCTCGTTTTACAGAGTTTGTTACGTTATGGTGTGATGTTCGGCAGTGCGGACGTACCCTAGTGTGTGTTCATTTTTGAAACATCTGCAAAAATACGTTAGAATGTCATATAATGCGGTCATGGGGCATAGGGGACTCCATGGCTTGCTAGAGGGGAACCCCGGCAGGTGGGACATACGCTCCTAAACAGCGGTGCTCAACCGGGCAGAACAATCATTTAAAATGACAACTATTTACGTAAAATTAACCATTCTTCTATGCGACTGCGAATTTTGGGATGTCACAAAATGCCAATGTTTCTTTTTTTATGTAAGCACATACACTCGCTTGGTGAAAACCCTCCCTGTCCCGTCCTGTTTTTGGAGACCTAGATGGGGACCCGTCACTGGACGCACGCAAAGAGCTACTTGTTAGAGTGGCTGAACGCCTTCCCGTGATTCTAGGTGCATCGGTTAGATGTCAAATAGACCTCAGTCTTAGGCTGTGAAGTTAGTATACTACTCGAATTGCCTTCTTTGGTAGCACGTTGCTAGCCACGTATTTCGTAATATGTATATAACGTAAACACATACAGGAGAATACCGACAGATGGTAATAGTGATTCTGACATCTCTTCTGTGGATTCTATGCCGCTTACCATTCTACATATGACTAAGCGCTGCATGTGGAGTGTTGATCTGCCAACGTCATAGACTACAGCTTGACATTCACGCATCTTCCTTATTATAACAGTAATTAATTATGAATGGGTAGTCTTCACGGCTCGACTTTCGTCTACCACCAATTTAAATTAATAGGCTATGACTGAAATTTTACGGGTGAGGGATAAAATTCACACTAACGTATTTTAGAGCTCAGATATCGATTAAAAAATCATTATTTTTTGATCTCCGTCAGGGATCGAACCCACGTGCTTTGGCTTGCAAAGCAAACGCTTTGACCATTGAGCTATATCCGCCGGCGAATTTAGTCATATGCGGCGGTTCAATCCAAAATAACAACATTGAAAGTTTCGTTATATGAAAAATCGCCACTAACGCTGTAAGATTTTTTCGTTACTAATAAAAAAGCGTTCTTTATAGAAGGGCTGTCTGATGATGATATTTACATATGGCACCTATTATTTTTTGTCTATTTAAAAAACTTGAAAAATATCGACATTACAATTTGTAACATTTTTTTTCTTTTTGTTCACAGGTAAGGCTATCATCATAATCGTGCAGGAAACAACAGGATGAGATCCTGTCTGCCCAGAAGTGGGCGACGTCGATGGCGTAACTCCCGGCCATCATCAGGTCTTCCAAGGTGCAGCTACTCGGACGCAGCGCACACTCCAGAAGGTGTGACAGGGTCTGCTCCACGCCGCAGTCAGATTCAGTCGGTCCGCTCGTAAAACTGCCAGGCTTTCATTTGTGTCCTCGTCTTGCATACTCCGGTCCAAAGTCTGTTAAGGGACCTGTATATATTATTATTAATGGTTGCTTATCGCTGGTCTTCGGACTATCAAATATATGGGGGGCAATGTAAAAGGGAATGAACAGCTGATCGAGAATTCAAACCTGGTAAGAAGTAAAAGAACTTTTGATCAATTTTGATACTATTACAGTATATTTGATAACTTTACCACAATGCCAATTCTGTTTCATAATAGTTTTTTTTATGTAAACGCACACAGGAGAATACCGACAGATAGTGTAAGTGATTCTGAAGTCTCATCTGTTGAATTATATGACGCTTATCCTGCTGCATATAGCTAAGCGCTGCATGTAGAGTGTTGATCCGCCAACGTCATAGACTTCAGCCTGAAATTCACGCATCATCCTTATTATTACCGAAATTCACTATTGGGTCGTCTTCACGGGACGACTTTCGTCTAGCATCAATTTTTATTAATAGGCTATGACTGACATTATCCGGGTGAGGAATTAAATTTACACCAACCAGGGGTAATTTAGAGCTTTGAAATCGATTAATCAATCAATTAAGAATCACTAAAAATGATTAAAAACCATAAAAAATGACATGAAAATTGATACAACCATTTTCTTTAAACGTCTAGCACAAAACTTAATATATTTACAATAAATTCGCTCTTTTCAATGCACGGATAGCTCAATAAACATTATTACTTTGCACTTTTCTTTATCTTTTGACATCAGAATGATGTAGCCATTGCTGACTGGTACCGAAAACCTCGATAGACAATCTTTCGTTTCTTATTTCTGTTCGCTTGTCATACATTTATGTGTGGCATTTTGGACAAGTCCGCTCATGGGTGTTTTAGTTATATACATCGTGACTCGGGCGCTGGGTGAGAGACTCAGCGCCGACGAGCGCGTGGAGCTAGTCGTGTCCCGCCCTTCGGCGAGAGCATATTGTATTGTGGCTCGGCCGAATGCTGTGACTAGGTCGGGACACAACGTTATAAAGTTTATCGTAAATATATGTCAATGTGCTTCTGAAACAGTCTAAGTGTTATTTAACTGCTCCTTATCCTGCCAACACGCGACGGAATAAAAACCTTTTGAGAGAGAGGAGGATGTTACTTTGATTTATTGTTCTGTATTTATGGTAGTTTTAAGTTTGTCCTGATGAAGGAAAGTTATCTTCAAAATCAGTAGACTTAAAAAATTAAAACTCACTAAAAACTAAGTATATTATTTCAATTAGTTATATAATTCATTATATAATTAGTTATATATTAGTATAGGTACAAGTCATGGCATGTTTTGAGCATCGGAAAGTAGCTGTTTATGCCTAGATAAGCAATGCAGTAGTCTTACAGGAAATGCTGCATTTCTATAGCGAAATTTCCCACGCTTGCTGAGGTGGCTAAACATGCATATTTGAAAACTCACATGATCTTTGTGACAGAGAAAAAAAACTTTAAATACGCCCTTTTTATGTTAACACATACAGGAGAATACCGAAAGATATTAATAGTGATTCTGAAGTTTCATCTGTGCATTCTATGACGCTTACCATTCTGCATATGCCTAAGCGCTGCACGTTGAGTGTTGATCCGCCAACGTTATAGACTACAGCCTGACATTCATGCATCATCCTTATTACTTGAGGAATTCACTATGAATAAGTGGTCTTCACGAGACGACTTTCGTTTACAATTAATTTTGATTAATATGCTATGGCTGGAATTTTACGGGTTAGGGATCAAATTCACACCAACCGGGGGTATTTATAGAGCTTATAAATCTATTAAAAATGGGAATTATAGATGTATATATTGGCAGTGTCGGACTAATCATCCAACCTCCTTAGAAAATAATGTATATGAAATCTCCCAACAATATGTATTTAACATAATAAGTGTCATGGAGAGATCTATGCTCGGAGTGTCTCTAAAAGATAGAATCCCAAACGAGGATATCCGCAGAAGAACTTTAGTGGAGGTTACACAACTTATAGGCACACTCAAGTGGCAATGTGACATATCTGTTGAAGAGACGACGGTCAATGGGGAAGAAAAGTGTAGGAGCGCCGCTGAAGCACTGTCAAGCGAAATGTTGGCCGACACCTTGCAAGATGGACTGACGACATCAAAAAAATTGCGGCAGTGGCTTGCATGCACAAGACGGAGAATTGAAGGGGGTGGAGACTCACGCGGGAGGCTTACGTTCAACAGTGGACGTACACAGCCTGATGATGATGAACATAAGCGTCATAGAATCCACAGATGACACATCTGCATCACTATCTGGATCTCTTCTAGAAACAGATAAACATGCACTTGCAATCTTCCCAACCCACACACAAACGCAACACACGTTTCTCGCAAGCAGCGTCTAGCCTCCCTGGCTGAGCGTCATAGAGTGCACTGATCTTGACCGGCTGTGCTCTCTTGTATGCGATTACATTTTAAAAAATACTCCATCTGTCGGTAGAGCTCTAAAAGCTGACATCATCATCAGCCTGTATCCGTCCACTGTTGAACGTAAGCCTCCCGCACGAGTCTCCATCCTATTCGATCCTCCGCCTTCCGCATCCAGGTCACTCCCGATATTCTTATGTCGTCAGTCCATCTTGTGGGGGTCGGCCAATGCTTCGTTTACTAGTTATTAGCCGCCAATTCAATATTTTTTTTCCTCATCGACTGTCATCTTTCGACAGATATGTCACATTGCCACTTGGGTGTGCCCATTCGTTGGGTAGTATCCACTACTTGAGTTATTCTGCGTATTTCCTCGTTTCGGATTCAATTATTTAGCGACACTTCTCTCATGGATCTCTCCATAGCACGCTGCGTGACCTTTATTTTATGGGTAGGACTTGCTGTCAGATTCCACGTCTCTGCGCCGTAAGTGAATACAGGGAGGATGCATTGGTTGAACGCTTTAGTTTTAAGACATTGCGGAATTTCGCTTTAAAAATGTACTTTAGTTTTCCAACTTTTACTGACTAATATAATAGTTTTTTGAATAGTGTTTTGATATTTAGATGGTCTGAATAGTATGATTCACCATTAGTACAGGTATACAGGTATGGCTTGCCCTACAATGCTGCACCTATACCTACTATAGATGCCTACCTACACCTACCTAACAACAATGGCCGACCGGCCACGCCCGAAGCGACGGTCCACGATTCGCAACCGGTTCAGAGACCTATATCTGTGTGCAGACATGATATACTAGGCAAGAGTTCTGCGCACATACACCACAACAAGACCTCAGCCCTCCTATAGCGTCCAGAACACAAGAAACGGTAAACTAAGTTAGTATTTCCCTACTATCAGTTCTAAATCTATACAATATATTCCTTTTTTTCTTTAAACACATACAGGAGAATACCGACAGATATTGATGATTTCTGGAGAAACCACGTCACGAACAATAAGGTTCTCAGCATAATCAAGGAAGACAGGCACTTAGTAAGAACCATCACGGATATTCTCTTATTTGCTTCTCAAAAAGTTCTTTGTATTGATCATCTGCCGCGGACCTTGGAAACCAACTATGCCCAGGTATTCATGACGTTCCCGGCGACAAGGAGTCGTTCTTTGAGTAAGCGGGGATGTCACAACATAACACGATTATACAGTGTTGTTTGAATGCATTGACAATAGATACACGCGTTTTGAAGTTCCGACGAATAAAAAGTCATCTCAACTACGTTCCCGGCGACAAGGAGTCGGATGCGGCTTTATACAGTCTTGTTTGGCTGCGGTCAATAGACGCGTTTTGACCGTCGAATAACGATGGGAAGACCAAACTGATTGTTTTTCGTGGTTAAGCGTTAGACTATCAATGAAGTTCGTCGTGGATGTTAAAACTTGCTTTACTATGTAGACGCATCAGATCAAAGAAATCACATCATTGCCATCAGGAGCAAAAAAGAGCAATTCGTTTGATAAACAATGACATTCTTACGTCTGCTGCTAGGGAATCTCTGGTGGAGAAGATGAACATGTCTCTTCAAAAGGGTTTCACGATGCGGTGACCTCAACCTTGTCAGTTTCAACATTTCCAATACCTAATCATGTACTTTCTCCACCAAGAAGACTGCTATGGATCCTGTATCTTTCAACGGTTGTTCTCTTCCGAATGCAAGCTCCATCAACATTCTTGGATTATCAATCTCGAATAATGTCAAATACTACGAGTCAATTAAGTATAAAGCCGGTCTCGCTTCCAAAAAACTAGGTGTGTTTATATAGATCACGTCGGATTGGAGCCCAAAAATACCTTCTAAACTTAATTGACTCATTTCAAAGAAGAGCAATTCGTGTGATAAACGATGACACTCTTACGTCTAACCTGCAATCAATGGAACACAGACGTAAGATTGGTTCACTTAGTCTTTTCTACCGTTATTACCACGACTGCTGATCTTCGGAACTTAAATAACTAATTCCTTCTGCACCCATTCACAACCGACAAACTCGTCTTGCACTTGCCGAACATCCATACACTGTTAATGTGTGTCAACCTGGTAGTTTTCAAAGTTGCTTCTTTAATGCCACCAGTAAACTTTGGAATCTTCTTCCAGCGTCTGTGTTTCCTCCTTCCTACAATCGGGATCGAACACAAAACGAACCCAAATTTTGTGCACTGATATTGAAAGGCTGTGCTCTTCTGTATGCGTTTACATAAAATTCGATGTAAATCAATAACAAGATGAGAGACCGTCAGAACTAAGCAGCAACTCAGAAAGGTCTTGACTACCATCATGTTAATGGAGCTCTCATTACCGAGTGCGCGATGACGTAAGCAGCGTATTTAGTTATTTTTGAGTTGGTGTATATATCAGCATGTCAGTCGAACAACACTGGTTCTACTCATGTCAATTGATGGAGGGTACCTCTAAATTACTTTGAATTAATGCTCTCCATGCTAGACGCACAAGCAGAGGTTCCCAAATAGTCAATTCAATGTATTAGGACACTTTGGAATGTATTTCAAATATTTAATATCAAAATTTGCCTAACTTTACAGAATACACCCGTAAAAGAGGTTGATATTTTTAAATATCTCGGCTCTGTGATATCCTTAGACGCCAAAACCGAATCCGACGTGGAGCATAGAATAAACACAGGATGGCTGACATGGAGGTCTCTGTCTGGGGTTTTGTGTGACAGCAAGATTCCAGTTAGGATCAAAGGTAAAATCTACAAAACTGCTGTAAGGCCAGCTACTACGGATCGGAATGTTGGACCCCGCTAAAACGTGACTTGGATAAGATTCATGTGGCAGAGATGAAGATGCTGAGGTGGGCGGGCGGTGTGATCAGAGTGGACAGAGTTCGGAATGAGCACATTCGGGGTTCATTTCGGGTGGCCCCTTACCTGAAAAGATAAGGGAAAACCGCCTAAGATGGTATGGGCATGTGAGAGATGAGGAGCACATGGTGAAGAGCCCTCAACATACACACTCTAAGAAGAAGACCTGGAAGACCACAGGCAACCTGGACTGCAACTGTAAACAAGGATCTTAAAACTCTGGGTTTGACCGAGAATGCAACGCAGGACAGACAGACATGGGGAATGTGCACAAGGAGAGCCGACCCCAGATGATAGGAAATGACGAGGCTAAAGAAAAAAGGAGAGACTTTGCTTAACTTTAAACTTTTCCCCGTCCCGTATTGATGGGACATTTTTATATAGGACATTCGCAAAAAAACAAACATTTTGAAAGTGGCTGAAGGTCCTCCAGCGACTCTAATGCATCGCACAGCTCAATAAAAAACTGACCCTAGACTAGCTTCGTTGATGTCAGTAAACTACAAGCGTGCCTCAGTTCTTTTCCTTGGTGATTTGTTGCTGGATCGCAAGATGTGTTCCACTAATCCTCACACACCATGTTCAAAACGTTATTTCAACATAATTATTTTGTATAAAACATCCAAGTCTGAAAAGTATTAATTGTCAAATTATAATCTAATTCTCTATGTAAGCACGAATTTGTCGATTCATACAGTTGGGTACGACACAGGGCATTGACCATCACAATATTCTACCACTCATGTAAATTGAAGGGATCAAGGTCTAAAAACGACAGGTATCGAGGAATTTGCGGTGGATGAAAATCATTTTTTAAATATTAATTTTATAAAATACAGAATGCTCACTCATGTTGTACACTAAGATATAAAAAGCGATATGTTATCAAATATTATAAATCAGTACCAATTCAACTCGGGTCTTTGGACTTATCCTCAGTGCCGGAACCTTGGTATTCCGGCGTCACCATTTAGCTGACTGCAATTTCGGGACCGCGATCTTGGTTCCGGAATACTATCGAAAAAAGTAAAACACGTATTCATATTTGGAAATGTGTGTTGTGTTTGTTTGGATTGGGGAGATAACAAGTGTATATGGATCTGTTTCTTGAATAGATCCAGGATTGTATGAAAGAGCAAACGCCGAAACTGAAAGATTATTTCAGAGCTAACTGTCTGTATCTAGGAAGGATTTTTTGAAAATTACAGTTCTTGGTCGACATGCTTTAGGTCCTTTGGAGCGCCTCAACCCAACTTTACTTGCGCCTTGACTTGTATTTTAAGCAATTCCTTGTATGCGCTTCACAACTAAATTTATTTCCGATAAATTCGCTCTATTCAACAGTCCGTCCACAGATGACTCTGACACTCATCATCTCCCCTTTACTTCTCTAGTTACCATTGAGTAATTATTCTGTATTTACGTTTAGTTTGAAGTTTGTCCTGAAGAAGGTGCGATGTCACCAAAACTAGTAGACGAATTATAACAATTTTTTTTCAAAGTTTATTATTTCATTAATTTTACTACAATTATAATTAATTGATGATTTTCCAGCGGGTATAGCTCAGTGGTAATTTAAAGGTCGTGAGCTTGATCCCTGATGGATAAAAAAACGATTTCTGAGCTCTAAAATACCCCAAGTTGGTGTAATTTGATCCCTCACACGTAAAATGCCAGTCATAAAACTATGAATAAAAAAATAGTAGTAGATGATAGTCGTTCCGTGAAGATCACCCATTTATAATGTTTTTTTTCTAATAATATGATGATGCGTGAATGTCGGGTTGTAGTCGATTAACGTTGGCGGATCAACACTTCGCATGCAGCGCTTAGCCATATGCAGCATGGAAAACGGCATAGAATTTCACGGATGAGACTTCCGAATGGCCATAGGGATCTGTCGGCATTCTCCTGTGTGTTTTAGATAAAAATGTGAGTTTTGTTTCGAATGTTTGGCAAGCGCTGGTGTTTTGGAGCATCACAACGATATATTTACAGCCGGGTAATAAATAATAGCCGTTTGCTCTGAACGTAGCGAGGATCGGCCGCTGCGAACAAATCGTGGATTATATGCATCACTTGTCCCGGATACTAACGCTGCCTGCGAATCACTAAATATCTACAATATTATACATAACAAAATACATACATTTTTTTTCTTCCACAAGCAATTGATATCAGCTTGATATAGCTCCTTAAGGCCGATGCCGTAAAGCCTCGATAAACGATCTTTTGTCTATTATTTTTGTTCGCTTGCCTGACATCTACATCGAATGTTAGAGGTGTGCAGCTTGTTTGGAACATGGAGCAGGATCTTAGGTCTGAGGCTTCCGTTGTGACGAAGAATTCCCCACCGCTCGAGGTTGTCCTTTGTTCTACTTACTCCGGTTCTTAGTCTGTTCAGGGATTTCCAAGTCCGCCAGTCAAGGTTCTTGCCAGTTAGGAAGCCTTCCTTTGGAGTAATGAAATCCTCTGATGCGACTTGTTGCCAGAGCGGTAGTCTCTCATTTTCAAGGCCGGATGTGAGAGGTGGTGTGGATTTCAGAAAGCTGCTTCGCGACTTCAGTCTGGGTGTTGGAGGTATCTGATTATACAAGCAGTGGGACGGTTGGTTGATTGCCTTACGCATTTCTTCGGCGCTTATGACTTTGCGTCTTATGTTTGGTGGTGCGATATCATCCAAGGGGTATAGTTTTGAAATGGGTGTTGGTTTGAGGCAGCCTGTGACGACTCTGCACACATCGTTCAGGGTTTGTTCATTCATTATTTGATACAATTGTTGATCAGTCCGCCACAAATCATTTAACCAAAACTGTTAAAATTTAAAGTCGATTTAATCTTATGGAAAAAAGATTAGCGCGTCATATTTAAAATAAGATAGTTAAAAAAAGCTACTGAACACTTTACTTAAAAAAGCGTTTTCTCATTGAATTTAGACTTTAAGTACATTTTCGATTAATTGTATGCCCCGTCATGCGCGAACTCTACGCCGAACGAATTTCTACTGTGAACGTTCGAGTTTGATTTTTAAACAATGGTTTCGGTTCATTTGGTCGCACATTGTCCATGTTTTCATAGCAAATTTTTACTGTTACAGTATATATATATATATAATCGTGTCGGAAACAACAGGGTCAGATCCTGTCTGCCCAGAAGTGGGCGTCGTCGATGGCGTTACTTCTGGCCATCATCAGGTCTTCCTGGGTGCAACTATTCGGACACAGCGCACACTCCAGAAGGTGGGACAGGGTCTGCTCTGCAGTCACATTCAGTCGGTCCGCTGTAAAACTGGCAGGCTTTCATTTGTGTCCTCGTCTTGCATACTCCGGTCCGAAGTCTGTTAAGGGACCTCCATATATTCCACCCTTAACCATGTCAAGGGGCTAGGTCCTCTTGTGGGGCAATCCAAGTATTCCCCTCAGTTGCGCTTCTCCACATGTTCAGCCGCAGGGATCACCAGTTAAACTTAACATGTAAATAATGGGGCTAAGGGAAGATGGATAGAAAATTGGTTAAGTATTAAATTTAATAATCACGTTTTTTTTTATTCAAATAAAACCAAACATTTATTTCTTACAAAAATAAAACAATATAAACGAATATACATATAAAAACAAATAAAATTCTAAGTCAGTCAGATCATTCAGTCTATTCTGTGTTTCCAATTTTTTGCCTTTTTGTCGAGAAGGCAACTAATGTTGCGTTTTCCTTTTGCGTTCTGTTAGAAGTTGTTGATGAGTGGATAAAGCATCTATAACACCCCGTCTTGCTTTTGAACTCCTGTCAAAATTTGGATCATTTTCAACAAATTGGGCCATAATTTCAGTTACAGTGGTCAAACTCCTTTTTACAAACGCCATCGAAAGTTATTTTTGCTCTTCTTCGAAATCACTAATTTCAATATTTTTGTTTTCTTCTCGCTCAGTTAATTCCTTGAGCTCATCATTAGAAAGACTAGCTGCAGTTTCTTGAACTATTTCTTCGACGTCTTCCACATTTACCTCATCTAAACCGGTCTGTTTCGCTAATTCCACTATTTCTTCCACTATTTCACCCATATTGACAGAGTGTCCAAAATTTCGGGAAATTCCCGGGTTGAAATAAAAGAGAGCTAAACCAAAACAGCGCTAAACGTAACAGCGTTAAGCGGGGTCTCACTGTACTTATTACTAGTCATATTTTTAACCGATATAGACGAAAAGAGATGGATAGACGAAGCAAACATCGCATTAATGCAGCTACTCTTAGAACCGATGGGCCTTCTCTCTGTTATTGATCTATTATCCTATTGTCTTATTCTACTTATAGTACATTTGTATCAAGTTTAATTGTATTTAACTAGGATGACTGAACTATTCACACACCCTTTTGAGTTTAAATACTTCCGGTACGTAATCCCATTGCTGCGCATTAAATAAAAATAAATTACTCTTATTTATTGTCAATTGTCGTTTGGCTATTGTCCGTAACTGTACATATTTAGAGACTTTCTGAGATCCACACAACCTCTCACATCCAGCCCTGAAAATGAGAGACTCCAGTTCTGCCAACAAGTCGCATTGGAGGATTTCATTACTCGAATGGAAGGCCTCCCAACTGGCAAGAACCTTGACTGGCGGACCTGGAAATCCCTGAACAGATTAATAACCAGAGTCGCTAGAACAAAAGACAACCTCGAGCGGTGGGGAAGGAAGAGTCGCTGCTGTTTGACTGTGGAGACCTGCAGACTGCCTCACACCTAAGATCCTGCCCCATTTGCCCGAATAGCTGTACATCGAAACCTAATGCTGGGCACCACACGGGACATGACCAAAAAAATGTTTACATTATACTTTTTTTTCTGTATGTTCAAGTTTACATTGTATTAATAATGTTCCCGTCACATTCCTCGTCATGTTCAGCGTCATGACATGTCTTGCAGGATGCATGCGCGTCATTGCTATGCACCGTCTGGTGTCATCAGTATGACAGTCATGTCCAGTGTTTCTTTTGAACACACAACGTGTAAAATGACGCGCCCAATTCCCATGACATGGACGTTAAATTCCTGTTCTTGCATCACATCAAACAAACATACATCATCATCATCAACATGTACGATTTGGATTATCAATCTCGAAAAATGACAAATATCAAATATGAGTCAATTTAGTATAAAGCCGGTCTCGCTTCCAAAAAAACTAGGTGTATTTATATAGATCACTGAGATATTTCAACGATAAACAACTTCTTCTTGTATATAAAGAACAAATCCGACCTATCCTTGAATACGGCAGTCACTTATGTGTCGAGACACAAAATACCTTCTTAACTTGATTGACTCAGTTCAAAGAAGAGCAATTCGTTTGATAAACAATGACACTCTTACGTCTAACCTAAAATCAATGGGACACAATGGCGTAAGATTGGTTCTCTTAGTCTTTTCTACTGTTATTACCAAGGTCGCTGCTCTTCGGAACTTAAAGAACTAATTTTTCCTGCACCCTCCACACAACCGACAAACTCGTCTTACACTTGCCGAACATCCATACACGGTTAATATATGTCGACTAAGAACTGGCAGTTTCCAAAGTTCTTTCCTTAATGCCACTTGTAAGCTATGGAATGCTCTTCCAGCGTCTGTGTTTCCTCCTTCCTACAATCTGGATCTCTTCAAGAAACTGATAAATATACACTTGCAATCTCCCCAACCCACACACAAACACGAACACAACACACGTTTCTCGCATGCAGCATCCAGCCTCCCTGGCTGAGCGTCATAGAGTGCACTGCGAAAAAAAAACGCTTGCCTAAACTGGAGCATATGGACGTCACAAAATGCCACAAAGCTCTGTCGGCCACTAAAGTCTACATCATCCCTTCTTCTTTCCACTTGGGAGGCTTAACTTTGGGTAATGAAATCTTGCGATGCTATTTGTTGCCAGAGCTGGAGTCTCTAATTTCAGGGTCGGATGTGAGAGGGCAGGTCTTACACATAAAATAAAGGTCACTCAGCATGCCATGGAGAGATGCATGAGACGAGTGTCTCTTAAAGATATAATCCGAAACGAGGAAACCCGAAGAAGAACTCAAGTGGTGGAAGGTTGCCGACGGGTATAGCTCAATGGTTAAAGTGTTTGCTTTGCAAGCCAAAGGTCGTGGGTTCGATGCCCGTCAAAAATTAAAATAAAAGGATTTGTAATCGCTTTCTGAGCTCTAAAAAATACCCCCGGTTGATGTGAATTTGATACCTAACCCTTAAAATGCCAGTTATAGCTTATTAATTAAAATTAGTGGTAGACGAAAGTCGTCTCGTGTAGACCACCCATTCATAGTAATTTCCTGTAATAATATGGATAATGCGTGAATCTTAAGCTGTAGTGTATGACTTTAGCGGATCAACACTCCACATTCAGCGCTTAGCCATATGCACCATGGTAAGTGTTATAGAATTCCACCGATGAGGCTTCAGAATTACTATAACAAGCTGTCGGTATTCTCTTGTATGTGCTTACATAAAAAAAGCTACCCAAAGAAGAAGCACACTGAAGTGGCAATGTGACATATCTGTCGAAGAGACGACGGTCGATAGGAGAAAAAATGTCGGAGTGGCGTCCAAGAACTGGCTAACGGAGCGTTGCAAAATAGACTGACGTTATCAGAATAATTGCAGGATTGACCTGGATGCGGAGGGCGCAGAATCGAATAAGATGGACAGTCGTAAGGGAGGCTTACGTTCAACAGTGGCAGAGTTCATAGAGAATTAGGTTTTTTACCACTTAGCAACGCTCGTCGACGCTTCCGTTAGTCTCTCGGTGGATTTTGAACCAAGATCATCGACATTTAGTTCGATCGGTCTCACCACCGACCGTCGAAAATCGGAACAAGATGCAAAATAACCATGGAACCAATCTCTGGGTAAATAAACTGAACCAAAAGAGCTGCCGGGATTGTTGACCACAGCATTCTGTGGAATTCAGAAATCGAAAACATTTTGCTATAAATTCAACGTTAAATAGATAATGTTTCGTTGATTACCTTTACTTTAACATTGATCGTACCTATCACTGTTGAATCACTTTTTTTTTTCATTTTACGATTATTCCATTTTTCTAAAAAAAAATGGTTACGCGTTATCCACGCAAGTTATACGTAAGGTTAGATTAAGATAGAATCCGAAACGTGGATATCCGCAGAAGAACTCAAGTAGTAGAGGCTACCCAACGAACACGAAGGCACACTCAAGTGGCAATGGTAAAGACATATCTGTCGATGAGACGACGGTCGATTGGGAAAAAAGTATTGGAATGGCGCCCAATAACTGGCAAACGAAGTATCGGCTGACCCCCTGCAAAATGGACTGACGACATAAGAAGAATAGCTGGAGTGACCTGGATGCGGAAGGTGGAGGATCGAAGAGGATGGAGACACATGCGGGAGGCTTACGTTTAACAGTGGACGGATACTAGCTGATGATTATGATGATGAAGAATTTTCTCCATTACCTAAGGTATTCAGGAGTTTGTGTCTACAAAAAAATGTTTTTGGTAGATGATACGCTTTTAAATATGTAAAGTAAAAAGCAGCATTTTATGCATATTTTATAAATTATTTCAAGCAAAAAACAAACCGGTGGTAGAGGATGTATTGTCAGAACACCAGTGCCGAAGCTGGCTTTTATTATTTCGATACATCATATTATAAAGGCATTGTACAGTTCGGTGTTAGATATACATAAAAACAACACGTCACGAACAATGAGGTTCTCAGCATAATCAAGGAAGATTAACCTTGTAAGAACCATCTCAGAGAGGCGATCGGTCACATCATGCGCCACGATGGTCTTCTTCGCGACATTGTGGAAAGGATGGTTCAAGATAGAATCTGCAGAGGGCGCTCTAGGCGGGAGTATTTGCAGCAAGTGTTCGAGGACATGAGGTGTAGCTCTTATGCAGAGGATTGAAAAAAGTGAAGATCGAGATGCAAGATTTTGTTGCTGCAAACCAATCCACGGGATTAATACTACGAAGAAACACAAAAACTTGTATTTGAAAAATTATGGGAAAAAAGGTAATGAAGTGGCGCCTAAGAACCGACAAACGGGGTGTCGGATCACATATGTAATAAAACTAGAAAACACAGAGTATAGAGGGGATGGAAATTCACGTGACAGGCATACTTTTAACAGTGGAGGTTATTTTTATGTTTTCAAAGGCTGATAATGTTATGTTATCGTTTTTGGACCTCGTTTGGTCCGCGTTTCATTGCTTGACGATCCCTGCACCCTAAGATGTATCTCAATTTGGTTTGGCATGCCGACAAAGGGAAGAGTTCACGCAGTACAACATGACTAAGGAGACTTCGAAACGTTTGAAGAACCCAACAAACAATATAATACTAAAAGAGAACACCTTCGAAACGTTAACTTTATTAGGTAACATTTTAAACCAGGGACTTCAATCCTGGACGCTATGCGACCCAACCCCAATTGTTGGAATGATCGGAAAGTAATATCGTAAAAAAAAGAATGAAAAAACGTTTTAAAATTATTTACCTTGTTTTTACATTAATCACGTTGAGTATGACCTCGGTTTATGAGACTGCATTTCGACTAACTCGTAGCCTTCTTTAATCCGTCACTGTCAAGAGTCAACTCTTGTTGTTGCAATTTTTATAAAAACGGTCTTTTCTATATTGTTATTTAAGGTTGAACCGCCTCTTAGGACTAAATGGTACAATGGATGGAGCATCGGGCTAATTATTTCATCTTATAAACGCGTCATTCTTTTATGTAAACACATACAGTAGAATACTGACAGATAGTGAATCTGATGTTTTCATCTGTGGATTATGTGACGCTTACATGGATTAGTGGTGCGTATGGAGTGTTGATCCACCAACGTCGTAGATTACAGCCCCACCTTAACGCATCATCCGTATTATTACATTAATTCACTATGAATGTGTGGTCTTCACGGGACGACTTTCGTCTAACGCCAATTTTTGATTAATAGGCTACGACTGGCATTTTACGTGATCAAATTTACACTAACCGGCGGTATTTATATAGCTTAGAAATCGATAAAAAAAATATTCTTCATCGGGGATCGAACCTTTGATAACCGGTTTGGCAAGCAAACGCTTTAACTACTAAAGCTATGCCCGCCGACTACTACAAATGGTACAAGCATTGAGAGCATCGGGCTAATCATTTGATCTTATAAAAACGTAATAGGACGGTATATACGAGTCCCCTAAAAGTACTGGAGGACTCCGCGAAATGCCTTAAGGTCACAGGTTCGATGGAAGTAAAATCCTGATCTATCTCCTTCTCGTGGTGGGGGGTGAGCGACATCAGTCGGCCAATATAGACAGGGACCGAATGTTGGCCGGAATAAGCCCAGCTAACCTCATCAGGTCCTGGTTAGGGCACTCTATTGTCCTGGAGGTAGTAAATGCCCTCCTAAGGTGGATGAACCTCTATGGTCAACGGCATTAGGATGTGGAAATAAAGGGGAAAATACCACATTAAAGGTCTTAAAGACATCCCATGTATCAGCAAAAAAAAAATGATTGCGTCTCAAGTAAAATTTCGAGGAATGGAGATCGAGATGCAAGATTCTGTTGCTGCAAACCAATCCACCGGATTGATACTACGAAGAAGATACGAGTAGACTGTGAGTAGCCTGTTGGTAGAAAAGCGAAATTACTTTACGAACAACCTAATGAAATAATTTCGTCGATTTTTTTTGTGACGTAAAACAAGATGGAGTATTGATATAAGAAGTCGTGTTCGTATCTGATCGCGATTGTCTCGGTTGTTTCGGGGATGGACCTGGCTGCGTGGTTTTTTGACGGTCATGCAGAACTCAACCTACAATGGAAACGTTTCGTGCACCATCCAACGGACGATCCACGCATTAATGCCATTCACCACACAGACTTCATTTAAATAAATATTATCGTATTTTTTAAATAACTAAGTCCTTGATCGCGTTTTAAAATATATTTTTGTATCACTGGCCACTGTTTGGACAATTATTTATTAATTTCCTTCAATAACATTACAAAATATTTTAACATCTTAATTCATTATTGAAGTATTTACATAAAAATGTGGCCCTATAAATTTATTGACACATTTAGTTTCGATGACCTCACACCCAGAACAAGCGTTAGGAGACTCAATGCAAATAGTTGACTTGTTACAACAAAAGCCCTGGCATTATTATCACAAAATCAAACTTCCAACATTTCCCCCTCATCAACACTAGCACTGAATCTGAAGCAATATCTGTCAATATTTTCAATAACAATAAGTAAATCATGGATGACCCACAAATAAAATGTTCATTCACTTGCTGAAATACCGCGGTTTCGCCTCTAATGAAAGTTTCGTCTGTTAGCATATTTTTTATGTAAACGCATGCAAGAAAGCACAGCTGGTCAAGACCAATGCACTCTATGACGCTCAGCCAGGGAAGCTGGACGCTGTATGCTGGAAACGTGTTTAGTGTTCGTGTTTGTGTGCGAGTTAGGGAGATTGCAAATGTATATGTTTCTTAAGCATATCCAAATTGTAGGAAGGAGGAATCACAGACGCTGGAAGAGCATTCCAAAGCTTACCGGTGGCATTAAGGAATGCACTTTGGAAACTGCCAGTTCTGGGTCGACCCACATTAACCTTGTATGGATGTTCGGCAAGTGTAAGATTTTTGGTTGTGGGTGAGTGCAGGTGGAATTAGTTCTTTAAGTTCCGAAGAGCAGCGACCGTGGTTATATACGGTAGATAAGACTAAGTGAACCAATCTTACGCCTGTGTTTCATTGATTGCAGGTTAGACGTAAGAGTGTCATTGTTCATCAAACGAATTGCTCTTCTTTGAACTGAGTAAATCATGTTTAGAAGGTATTTTGTGTCTCAACACATAAGTGACTGCCGTATTCAAGGATAGGTCGGATTTGTCCTTTATATATTATAGAAGAAGAAGTTGTTTATCGTTAAAATATCTCAGTGATCTATATAATACACCTAGTTTTTTTTAGAAGCGAGACCGGATTTTTATATTTATACTTAATTGACTCGTAATATTTGACATTATGCGAGATTGATAATCCAAGAATGTTGATGGAGCTTGCTTTTGGAAGAGGACAACCGTTGAAAGATACAGGATACATAGCAGTCTTCTTGGTGGAGGAAAGTTCATGATTGGGTTTCGGAAATGTTGAAACTGACGAGGTTGAGGTCGCTCCATCGTGAAACCCTTTCAAGAGACATGTTCATCTTCTCCACCAGAGATTCCCTAGCAGCGAATAGTTCCGAATGTTTCGGAGGTTTATGGAAGACTATTAAAATATTGTTTATTTTATTTTTTCTTCACAGTTCATCAAGACATTTGTTTTCTTCTGCCCAACTGATTCTAATGCAGATTTATTTGCAGAATATAATCATTATGTTCTGTCGATCGCTCTCACGACCCGCAGAACACTTTTTTATTTAACTTGAGTCATTGGAATATACTTTATTATTATTTACGATTATTTAAGCAAATTTAAATTAGTTTCGAATTTAAACAGACGCTTTAAAAATGAGCCATTTTTTTTCTAAGAAAATGTTTAAAATAATACACTAACTATTGTATATAAATCGTTTTTTTTTCCTTTTTTCAAATTGGTGACAGTTCTCATAAATGAACTATTAGTCAGGGATGTTCTTTTTTCAAACATAAAAAATGAACTATTCATTTTGTAATACGTTACTTATAGACTTTGCCGGCGGTCATAGCTCAATGGTCAATGCGTTTGCTTTGCAAGCCAAAGGACGTGGGCTCGATCCCCGACGGAGATGAAAAATGAATGGATTTTGAATCGATTTCTGAACTCTAAAATACCCCCGGTTGGTGTGAATTTGATCCATCACCCGAAAAATGTCACTCATAGCCTATTAATTAAAATTGGTGGTAGACGAAAGTCGTCCCGTAAAGACCACCCATTCATAGTAAATTTCTGAAATAATGAAGGATGATGCGTGAATCTCGGGCTGTAGTCTATGACGCTGGCGGATCAACACTCCACGTGCAGCGCTTAGCCATATGCACCATGGTAAGCGTCATAGAATTCCACAGATGAGACTTCAGAATTACTATCACCATATTTCGGTATTCTCCTGTATGTGCTTAAATAAAAAAAGACTTAGATTTTGGCCTTGTGGATGGTGCAGATGTGGTCCACCAGGAGACCACCCATTCATATTAAATTCCTGTAATATTATAAAGGACGATGCGTCAATGTCGGGCTGTAGCCTATGAAGTTGGCGGATCAACACTTCACATACAGCGATTTACTATATGTAACTTGGTAAGCGTCATTGAATCCACAGATGAGACTTCGGCATCCATCATCTTTCGGTATTCTCCTGTATGTGCTTACATAAAAAAATATGTTGTTTTTCGGTGAAATATCGACGTGATCTTTATATAAGAAATATTAATTTAAAGCTCCGCAGGCAACTTGCCAAAACATTTGTTCGGAGCATCTTGATGTACGGCTGTGAGACATGGTGCTTATCTGAAAGTGATAAAAAAGACTAGAGGCCTTTGAGACGTGGTCTCACAGAAGAATTGTCGAAATTTCTTGGAGAGACCACGTCACGAACAATGAGGTTCTCAGCATAATCAAGGAATATAGGCACCTAGTAAGAACCATCTCAGAGAGGCGATCGGTCACATCATGCGTCACGATGGTCTTCTTCGCGACATTGTGGAGGGGATGGTTGAAGGCAGTAACTGCAGAGGGAGTATTTGCAGCAAGTGTTCGAGGAAATGAGTTGTAGCTCTTATGCTGAACTAAAGAGGGTTGCAGAGGATCGACAAGAGTGAAGATTAAAATGCAAGATTTTGTTGCTGAAAACAATCCACCGGATTAGTCTTTAGAACGACAGCCCGCGAAATTGCAGAGACTGCAGCTATAGTACTAGATAAATATTTATTTAGGTGTTCAGTAATCAGGTTTTTTTAAGGAGATTGGATGATCAGTCCGACGCTCTCGAGGCCTGGATTTTTTGTCGTAAAGGGGTGGCTCAACCCTACCGGGTGCATATATAGAGCTTAGTGCCAGTGCTTTTGCAGGAAGAGACACTGCTGTGAGACTGTGGAGACCTGCGGTCCGCCTCACACCTAAGATCCTGCCCCATGTGCCTGACGGTGTCGCTACCTATCGTCGACAGACAGGTTTGGTTAGCGAGATATCCAGTGCACCAGACGTCTTACCGTTGAGTCGTTTAAACGAATTGTTTGAGAACGAAATGAGGCGGTGTCCGACTAGCTGCACATCAAGACCTAATGCTGGGCCAGTACACGGGACATCGATGTTGTCAGATATTTGGCGAAAACAATTAAATGTCGCTGACATTAAGAATAAGAAACAGTTTTGATATCAGCTTGATATAGCACTTTTAGGCTGATGCCGTAAAGCCTCGAAAAACGATGTTTTGTCTCTTAATTACGCTCGCCTGACATGCACATCTAATACTGTTAGTTTTAATCATATTATAATACACGGTGTTTGCAATAGCAATTTTATTTGTTATGACAGTTGCTCAATTTCATGTTGGCGCAACTGTCGTCTTTAGCGTGCGTTTTTGCCGCGACTGTCTTGGCAGCGTTAGATGTCAGTGCTCCGTCAGTTGAAAGCTCGCTCGCGACCGGGATAGCGAACGCCTGATGGCGTTCGCCATACCAAGTGGACGAAAAAGCAAGTACATAATAAAATAAACGCGAATTGTGAACCAAAAACAAGTTCTTTGTATTGTCAATCTGCTCCTGCATCCTGCCGCCCAGTAATCCGATAACCAAATTCAGAGAGGAAGATATCAGTTTATATATTGTACTACACTTTGTAGTTGTTTAATAAAATAATATGTTTAATTAGTTTTTTTAATTTAATTTCAGGTTTCGTGTCCTGTTCCCCATCGCCGTGCAACAACTCCGGCACATGTGTTTCCTCCAAGAGGGCTGAGTCCTACTGCAAGTAAGTAACACACACATAGCTAGATTGATATGAACGTGCGTCTAAACCTAAACACACCTGAGAATACCTGTTCCAGTGAGTCAACTAAACCTGTATACATTTGTTGATTTTTGACCGGTTTAGTATTTGAATATTAAATCAAACCAATATGGCTACCAGGTAGTAAAATGTGAAATAGTATTCCAATACTATGTATAGATTATTTAAAAACATTATATAAACGTTGTTTTTTTACGTTGACACATACAGCAGAATACCGACAACTGATAATAGTAATTCTGATGTATCATTTGTGGAATTCTATTGATGCATATGGCTTAGCGCTGCATGTGGAGTATTGATCCGTCAACGTCATAGACTACAGCCTGAGATTCACGCATCACCTTTATTATTACAGTAAATTTATTATGAATGGGTGGTCTTCACGTGACGACTTTCGTCTACCACCAATTTGAATAAATAGGCTACGACTGGCATTTCACGGGTGAGGGATCAAATTCACACCTACCGGGGTATTTTAGAGCTCACCATCGTCAGGACATACTTGAATCTAAGCATAAATACAGAACATATAATTAAGGTCATAGAAGTAAGTGTCAGAGTCATCTGTAGACGGACCGGTTAAAGAGAGCGAATTTATTGGAAACGTATTAAATTTTGATACATTTTGCTTTTATTTTTTTATGTAGAATATTTTTTTAATCCTGACATTGGCGTCGGGCTGATCATCCGATTTCCTGAATAAAAAACACTCTAATTATTCAACACCCAAATATTTATCTGATACTACAGACCCTATTGTCCTGGAGTGTTCTGGAACAATTTATAGACAATCTGAGCTTACAGAACTGTAAAACGGCAATTTGCGATGGCCATATGCTCCAAATATGGAGCGAATATGGTATAAAAATTGTATTGGGTGTCTATTGATATACGATGGCAACAATGGTATAAATACAACTTATTTCGCGCATCCATTCAGACAGTCGAGTGGACTAGGGTAATAAACAAGAGCAAAGGTTGTTTCCAAGGCTCGTGGTTCGCATCCCGCCTCTGCCGATATTTTTCTGAATGAACTGATGCGTATACAATTTGAGGTATAATTGTGTGTATATATATTTAATTGCTAATGTTATTGGGTGTATTTTTGTGTGCGCTTGCTTTTAAAAAAAAATGAGGCATTCCATAGCCTGCTTTTTACAGTTCCCCATCGTTTTTACAAGTGCACAGCTCAGCAAATTGAGTTTTGAATCCATTAAGTTGGCAGCCCGTAGAACCTGTTTTTTTCCTCTGTAGTTGTTTTTTTGTTTGCGCTGTTGGTACTTGTGAATAATTTGACAAATTGTTTTCTTTGTGGTCCATGGCGTTCGTGATGGTGGCGTTAGGCTTCATTAGTGGATTCTGTGCCGTGCAGACGGACGCTCTAAATCCAACATCGGCACCAATGCAGCCGAATAGTTATTTATATACATATTTAAAAAAAAAAAAACATGTGTTAGTTTTTTTTTACGTTAACATATATAGGAGAATACCTACGAAGATTGTGATAGTAATTCTGAAGTCTCATCTGTGGAATTCTATGACGCTTATTCCCATAGTTCATATGGAGTGTTGATGCGCCAACGTCATAGACTTAAGCCCGAGATTCACGCATCATCCTTATTATTACAGGAATTTACTATGAATGGGTGGTCTTCACGGGACGACTTTCGTCTAGCACCAATTTTAATTAATAGGCTACGACTGGTATTTTACGGACGAGGGATCAAATTCACACCAACCGGGGTATTTTAGAGCTCAGAAATCAATTAAAAATCCTTTTTTTAAAGTTCCGTCGGGGATCGAACCCACGACCTTTTGCTTGCAAAGCGTCTCTTCGACAGATACGTCCTGCCCATTGCCACTTGAGTGTGCCTATTCGTTGTGTAGCCTCCACTACTTGAGTCCTTCTGCGTATTTCCTCGTTTCGGATTCTATCTTTTAGCGACACTCCGAGCATGGATCTCTCCATAGGACGCTGGGTGACCTTTATTTTATGTGTAAGACTTGCTGTCAGATTCCACGTCTCTGCGCCATAAGTTAATACAGGGAGGATGCATTGGTTAAACGCCTCAGTTTTTAGACATTGCAGAATTTTCGGTTTGAAAATGTACTTTAGTTTTCCAAATGCTGCCCATCCCAGCTATATACGCCTGTCGATCAATGTGCTTACATAAAAGAAAAACATTAATCATTATTAATTTTTGGTATTATTGCGTTTTGCATCTAGGCTGCAGTAATGATTTTTGATGAGTAAGAGAAAGCGAGATAGGTGCATAAGTAATATAGCGTGTATTCGCTCACTCTTTAAATAAAAAAGGTCGTTAATGTTTTTGAATTAACCTTTTGACAGCTAGGCGATTTGTGATTTATTTTACTTACGAATATTACACACCGTTGGTCGTTCACCTGCCATGTTCAAGCTCAGCATTCTAAAGGTACACCAAATATAGTCAAATCTGTATTAACCTTTAAAACTTTCCTTACGGGACCGCAGGTATGCATCGTTCAATGCCCTAAGGTCCCATACAGGATTGCTTATGGTTTATTTCACAATCGGATTACACTAATTTGCAATAATAGTATTAAAGTAAGTTTATGGAAGAATCTATTGTGTGACGAAACATTACAAACATTGGCCTGCTAGAGCATTGAACGACGCAATTTTGCGGTCCCGTATGGGACCACTGGGAGCTTAAAGGTTAATGAGGAAATTTTATGTTTCTATTAGAGAAGAATATGTCGGAATGTGGGATTGTAGTGGAAGTGTTGTGATCTGTGGATTGCTGAGAAATAATTTTTATGCGTGTTAGGAAGAGATCACTGGAGATACACCGACATTCCGAACAAGAAAGAAAAGAAATAAGAACACGGTATAATGTCACGGGGAATTTAATTTCAGTAAGTATGCTTAATATTTAAACAGCTTAAAGGTTGTAAAGTAAGCATAATATTTACATTTTATTTGAGTTGAATGATTAACGAGATTCTATTTATTAGCAAGTGATTTTTAGAATCGTGAAAGGTTACTAGTAGGGAGTTGTAACTTGGTCAGTTTGTAGAGCGGGCACGTAACACAGTAGCTTCTCCGGCGGGTGGCGGTGATTGATCAGGTTACGTAGGTGTCGAGAGCGAAAAGATCTGGTTATCTGCTTATATAGAGCCTGCTCAACTCCCACCTTGATAAGTGCAATAGTATTAGAAACGATCTCCGGTGACGGCGATTCTAACGACATATATGGGACATACAAGACAATCATTAATAGACAAGACATAGTCAGTGAAATTGGTACAATTGATGAAACAGAAAAGTCTGCCACAAATATATTAAAATATTTTATAAGTTCATTCGGGTTGGTGTGAATTTGATCCCTCACCCGTAAAATGCCAGTCATAGCCTATTAATAATTATGCGTAAATGTCAATGTCGTTGGCGGATCATCCTTATTATTACAGGAATTTACTATGAATGTGTGGTCTTCAAGCGACGAATTTCATCTACCACCAACTTTGATTAATAGGCTATGACTGACATTATACGCGTGAGGGATATAATTCACACAAACCGGGGGTATTTTGGAGCTCAGAAATCGATTAAAAAACATATTTTGTAATCTCCGTCGGGGATCGAACCCACGACATTTGGCTTGTCAACCAAAACGCTTTGACCATTGAGATATATCCGCCGGCGTAGTACGTCTTTTATGACATTATATCATGATATAGTGTATGTATTTTTTTTGCATTCACGGGTATCGAACTCACGGTTCCCGGTTCTTACAACCGGAGACCACCTGGCCGCAGTTCTCGAAAAGGGATGCGAACCCATCGCCTTCACTTCCGTCGGTCTCGCACATACCGGTTTGCCACTGGGCCACTAACGAAAATCACACAAAATCATTTTTTAAAAGTTCTGTTTTCAAAACAGTACATCCTCTACATCCCTTTCATTACGGCTCGGTTTGAATACAAATTATACAGTCAATTATAAAACTAGTATTTGAAGCATAAATGCACTTATCTGGTCTATTTTCATATATCACATTGGTTCTTGAATCATTTAGCTATCAGATGACGCATAAAAAACTATTCTAAGAAAGTAGCAAAACGATATATCACGTCAAACGACGTCAACGGTAGGGGAATCTTATGACGGCATTTGCCGACAACCGATACGATGTTCTATTAAGAAAAAATATTTTAAACGAAATTACTACAATATTCGATTGAAAAAAAAGACAATATTTTAGAAGGCAACAAATTTTTGGCATTATTTGATTTAATTAATAGGCAGTTATTATTAAGAAAACGGTCGGTACTAATTTGCCTAAAAAGGTAATTAGTAAAAATATTCATTTGGCACTTGAAAAATTATAAAACGGCAGGAAATAATTAATGAATGGTAATTAATAATAGGTTAGGTTTCCATTTTATGGATTAATTATTCACTCATTTTACATTAATACACATTACACCAATATTGGATATATCACTGCTATTTTAATTTTATAACTGACCACTTTCATACTGCCACAGTGCATACGGTCAATTTACAATATTTCTTCTTCGTAGTATCAATCCTGTGCAATTGGTTTGCAGCAACAAAATCTTGCATCTCGATCTTCACTCCTCTAGATCCTCCGCAGTCCTCTTCAGCTCAGCATAAGAGCGACAACTCATGTCCTCGAACACTTGCTGCAAATACTCCCGTCTAGAGCGCCCTTTACAGTTTCTATCCTCAACCATCCCTTCACACAATGTCGTGAAGAAGACCATCGTGGCGCATGATGTGACGGATCGCCTCTCTGAGATGGTTCTTACTAGGTGCCTATCTTCCTTGATTACGCTGAGAGCCTCATTGTTCGTGACGTGGTCTCTCCAGGAAATTTCGAGAATTCTTCTGTATGACCACATCTCAAAGGCAGGCCTCTTGACTTTTTTCATCACTTTTATCACAATATTTAGTCTACTGCAAATTAATTTTATTTACTGCGGATTCATTCAACTTATTTTCGTTTTCTCACGTATCGTCCAGCAGTCCTGGTTGAGCGTCATAGAGCGCACTGGTTTCGACCGACTATACTTTGTGAGTTCAACGTATGGAAAAAACCTCTTCCATGTGTAAAGTATCGTAATGAAAAATGACTTTTGAATTGTTCCCTTTTAATTTCCCATTAAGTGCTTTTTGCCCGGCGATTACTCTCGCGCATACAGTTTGCAGCGCTTTTCAAACTTTCGCCGGCGGGCATGGCTTAGATGTTAATCGTGTGCTTACCATACCAAAGGTTCAGTATGGAGGCAGTCCTAGTACGGTCTTTGGCAAGCGTGCTTTCAGCTACGCGGCACCAGTGGCCTGGAACTCGCTACCGCAAAGCCCAATAGAGCTTAAAGCGGAGGCATCCTTCAGAAGCAGACTCTAAACCCAGCTTTTTCCAAGTTCTGTCACATTACTTATAATACACTGACTGCTGCGGTTGAGAGTTCCGGCTACAATCCAGTATGATACAAACTATGCCTCGTAGCTTATAAGGCACTCCACGGAACTGCACCGGGCTATTTAACAGAACTGATCAAGCCTTCAGAGATAAGCTCGCGTGGAGAGACACTCAGATCAGCCAGAGCAAATAGAAGCACTCTGCAGATGACGGGAGGTAGTCCTAGTACGGTCTTTGGCAATCGTACATTCAGCTACGCGGCACCAATGGCCTGGAACTCGCTACCGGAAAGCATAAGAGAGCTTAAAGCGGAGGCATCCTTCAGAAGCAGACTCAAGACCCAGCTTTTTACTCAGAGAGGCAAAGAAGCGCTGCCGGAATGATCATTCGGTCATAAAAAATCTTATATCTTCTTTTCTTCTTCGTAGTATCAATCCGGTGGATTGGTTTGCAGCGACAGAATCTTGCATCTCGATCTCCATTCCTCTCGGTCCTCCGCAACCCTCTTCAGCTCAGCATAAGAGCTACAACTCATGTCCTCGAACATTTGCTGCAAATACTCCCGTCTAGGGCGCTCTTCTTTTAACCCATGAATATGATTTTAATAAAATGATAACCTCTAATGCTTTTGTGAACAGGCTAGATAGCCAAACTACCTGAAAACACAAACACATCACATATAGGAAGATGACCTCTGCAAAGGTGGTCGAAATATAATATAAGATAAGAGAAAAATTGTTACACACGGCTTAACCCAAAAGCCACAATTCCAAATCAGGCAGTAAAAAAAAATTGTGTTTATATATGTATTTGATTTTTTTTTTTTTTATAATTCTAAACTTTGACAAGCATTGTTACAAAATGATCCATACAACGGCATGTCGATCATCAATCCGTGCTGCAATAGCGTCGTCTCTTTCACTCTCGCATAACTTCCGTCTCTAATTCATCTTGCATCTCTTTCTTCAGCATGTCGATCATATTAATCCATGCTGTAATAGCGTCATCTCTTTCCCTCTCGCATAATTTCCGTATCACATTCATCCTGCATCTCTCTCACCCTCCCCAAAGCGACCGGATTCAAATTATAATACACAAACATTGCCAAGGCATTTTTTATTTTTTTCCTTTCAAAATTAACGCTAATAGAGGCTTTTTTTCTATGAAGCGATTAATGTGCAATCACTTTCTGATGAAACATAATTTTAATATACCTTCAGTATTAACGTGTACTCCTAATACTTTTTTTTTATATTTGTTCTTTTTTGTATCGTCTTAAGCTCCGCATTCAAAAGATGCACCGAATACATTGCGTATTTTGATAAAACAACGACAATAGCACACAACAAGCTTCGTTCTTACAAAATTATTGAAGTTAACCCTTTATGTGCGAGGTGCGGATATATCCGCACCAACTTGCACTGCTCTTAAGTGCGAGGTGCGGATTTATCCAAATACTATATTGAATATAATTTTGTTTCGTATTCCGACATTCCCTCGTCAATTTTTTTTACGATATGTATTGAGTTGTGGGTTATTCTATACATGTTTCAAATTTGCCCTTTTTTCAAAATATTAATGGATTTATTTACTTTAGTTCTGAAGGTGAATATAAATGCAGCACTGACCAATCAAAAAAACACATAAAAAATCGTCCTTAAATATTCAACTTTATTTTTCATTGACTAATTGACTTATTTCGTGACTTTTTATGAAATCTTATTTCGCACGTAAAGGGTTAAACAACTTTGGATGCAGGACAACACTTGAATGGGTTGCTAATACATTCAGTGAAAATTAGATTGTTGATTTTTAAAGGACCAAAATAACGATAAATACAAGAAAACGTTTTATAAGAGAAAACTTCAAATCCTTGATAATATAAAACAATGAAAAAAAAAACGTTAATGTGCACTGTCTATGCCTCATTCCAAGACATCTCTGGACCTGAAGATCCACCTGGGAACATATGTGGTTCCCGATAACCCATATACAAAACGTTACAAAACGCAGCGGCACGACTAGTCTACAACGCGCCCAAATTCTATCACATTACTCCAATACTACACCGACTGCACAAGTTGAGAGCTTCGGCTAGAATCCAGTACAAATTATGCCTCTTAGCTTACAAGGCACTCAACGGAACTGCACCGGGCTATCTGACAGAACTTATTAAGCCTTCAGAAATAAGCGCGCGTGGAGAGACACTCAGATCGGCTAGAGCAAATAGAAGCACCCTGCAGCTGACGGAGGTAGTCCTGGCACGGTCTTTGGCAATCGGGCTTTCAGCTACGCTGCACCAATGGCCTGGAACTCGCTACCGGAAAGCATAAGAGAGCTTAAAGCGGAGGCATCCTTCAGAAGCAGACTCAAGACCCACCTTTTTACTCAGAGAGGCAAAGAAGCGCTTTTGGAATGATCATTCGGTCATAAAAGAGCGCTATACAAATACTAATATAATAATAATAATATATAGAGGAGAAGCACATATATATTCCGATAACTTTACAAACTTCCGGCCCAAGCGGAATAACATACCGGGCCGGCCACAATGCGACCTTCTCGGCCGTCGGCACACAACTCCGCGCGCTCGTAAGTGGCGATCTATATAACTAACGTCACAACCGTGACAGGAATTGTCCAAAATGCCAATATGGCGAAACATACGTGTACGACAAGCTAACAGAAATAAGAGACGAAAGATTGTTTATCGAGGTTATCGGTACCAGTCAGCAAGGGCTATGTCATGCTGATGTCAATACAAATTACAGTTTCTGAATACGGCAACCACCTTTTGACTAAAGCACCATGTGAAATATTGAATAATCTGTTTCATTTTTAATTAAGAATATGATATTTTACAGCTTTTTAATTATATTTTTAAATCATAGTAAAGTTCTTTTAAATACACATAAAGAAAAAGCTTATTTTTATGTTTTTTTCATCACATCCGGAACCTTTATACTGATTACATTGCACACTTAAAAAACTATAAAATAGATTAAAAGCCACTGCATATAGATAACATTAAGCCAGGTTAAGTCGTAAAGCCACGCCATACATTGGATTTTTAAGTCGTAAAATAAGCAGTGATTTAAAAATGGACTGTGGATTAAGGAATGCCTGCTTGATCATACGATGTCATTAAAAAAATTTTTTTTTTTATGTAAAAACATACAGGAGATTACCGACAGATGGTAATAGTAATTCTGAAGTCCCATCTGTGGAATTCTATGACGCTTTACCGTGCTGCACATGGCTGAAACTGCACGAGGAATGTGCAGTGTACGTCATAGACTACAGCCCGAGATTCATATTATTTTTAACTAATTTACTCATAATTAGAATGGGTGGTTTTTCACGGGGCACTGGTATTACACCAATTATGATTTATAGGCTATGACTGGCATTTTACGGGTGCAGGATCGAATTCACACCAACCGGGGGTATTTTTAGAGCTCAAAATGTTTTTATTTTTATTACCCATCGGGGATCGAACACAAAACCTTTTGACTTGCAAAGCAAACGCTTTGACCATTGAGCTATAACAACGGCTAATTGATTAAAAAATAGTTTAATATTTAAAAAAAAATTTAAAAGTGCCTCGGACCGTCGCTAGCAACTATTCACATAGAGCCCGCCACACATGGCTAAACCCAAAAATCACAACTACAATAGTACTAAACAAATTAGTAAACGTATACACATGAAGCCAGGAGGTACGAGCGTTTGTTTCTCATTCAGGTAAGGTTCAGCCACCCCTTAAAAACAAATAAATAATGTCCATACCTCGATCATTCGATCTATTTCAACAACAAAAAACCCTGACCATTGATCACCCAAAAAAATCTTTGGTACTATAGCCGCAGTCTATGCAAGTTTGCAGGCTCTAGCTCTGGAGTATTTCACGTGGGCCTGTATATACAACATAATGTATAGACAATCTGAGCTTACAGAATTCTAAAAACGGCTATTTGCGGTGTCCATATTCTCCAAAGCATTTATGGTAATAATAAATAAATACGATAGTAAATCTATACATTCGAAATGAGCATATTCGTTATTCATTTGCTCCTGCATCCCCCAGTACCTGAAAAGATAAGAAAGAATCGCCTAAGATGGTATGGGCTTGTGACACGGAGAGATGAGGACCACATGGTGAAGAAAGCCCTCAACATACCCACGCTGAAAAGAAGATCTGGAAGACCGCAGGCAACCTGGGCTGCAATTGTAGACAAGGATCTGAACACTCTGGGATTGACCGAGGATGCAGCGCAGGACAGACAGACATGGCGAATGTGCACAAGGAGAACCGACCCCAGATGATGGGAAATGGCGAGGCTAAAGAGAGAGAGAGTAAATGTATACATTTGCGGTTTTTAAGCTTGTATTGGATTGTAATGTACGATAATACAAAAAAATATATATAGAGGGGTATGTGGTATGTTAGCATATTTTTGTTCTAGAATAATCGCGAAAAAGTGCAATAAATTAGACCGAAAATGATCGGGGATGGTACAAGGGAAAAAGCATGACAAAGGTTCTATCTAGCAAGGGGTGAAGTGTTCGTTATTGCGATACAATAGAGTTGTGATTTAGACGCTCAACTCATGCCCCCCAACCCTCCAAAAGCAGATACACCATAAAAATCATTTTAGGCTCCGCTTACACGTCAAATAATGTTTTTTTATGTAAACACTTACAGAATAATACTGAAAGATGGTAAAAGAGAAGTTTCAGCAATATATTCTATAACGCTTTGTATTTGACGAGTTTGGCATCATGAAAACCGACTGGTGATTTTTTTTTTTTTTTAATTTTCAATTTATTTATTTCAGAAACAAGGAAGATAGGCACCTAATAAGAACCATCTCAGAGAGGCGAGCCCGATGGATTGGTCACATCATGCGACACGATGGTCTTCTTCACGATATTGTGGAGGGGATGGTTGAGGGTAGAAACTGTAGAGGGCGCCCTAGACGGGAGTATTTACAGCAAGTATTCGAGGACATGAATTGTAGCGCTTATGCTGAGCTGAAAAGGGTTGCGGAGAACCGAGAGGAATGGAGATCGAGATGCAAGATTCTGTTGCTGCAAACCAATCCACCGGATTGATACTACGAAGAAGAGATTTCCGAAACATTACAAATTTTATTTAATACGATCCTGAAATAATATATAATTGACGAAGGAATGTCGTAATACGAATCAAAATTATATTCAATATAGTATTCGGATAAATCCGCATCTCGCACTGAAGCGACGTGTTTTTTTCAGGGCGTGGGATAAATCCGCGCCTCGCACTTGAGAGCAGTGCACGTTGGTGCGGATATATCCGCACCTCGCGCGTAAAGGGTTAACGTGGTTCTTACTTTCGACGCTATAGGAGTTATCATTACTGCCAAATATATATTTTTAACGCTGACCGTGTAAGCACGCGTTAATACAGTTTGGTATAGTTAAAAAAAAATCTTTTGACAAGTGCGGGATAGAACCCACACATCTGGCGGGAAATGCCGAACCGCGTTATAATATTAGGGTGCCCTTTTTGCTTTTTTACTTTTGTTTATATTTGACTGTTTTTTTTATTATTATTTATTTTTATTACCATATGCCGGAATAGGAAAAGAAAAATAATTTTGAAATAAAGCGAAAATCACTAACCCATTTTTTTCACTCGAAATTGGATACCCGACGTAGCCAAACATGTCATCCCACAATAAAAAGAAATGTGAAATATTTTTTAATCGTCGCAAGCATGAAGCTTCGAGATTCTCTACTAGCATCTGTGGTTCCTCTATCGTACAATCTGAATATTAGTAAAATCATTTATTAAAACAAACACTTGAGTAGTGATAACGAACGTCGTCGACTAATGGGTTGAGCCGCCTTTTAAGACAAATGGTCCAGGTCTGGGGAGCGTTGAGCAAATTATCTGATAACCGTAAAATTCCGATTAAAAAATCATCCAAAATATGCTTCGGATAGCTACCCAATCTTCAAGCATTCGATTTTCTGCTCTAAACGTTGTAGGTAACCATGTCGCATATTCATAAGTGTGACCCTTTGAATGTTTTATATGTTATTAGAACGAGAAATGTATATGTGGCATAAGAAAAGAAAAAATTTTGCAATTTGTAATTGTAACCCATTGTATTCATTGGGGATGAGACCCTTACGAGATGAGAAAAGTGGTCGTTCTGTTTTGTGGAATAGTTTCTTATTTTTAATTTAAGCAGCATGATATGGCGCAAATGTGTTTCACCAATTTCAGGCTTCTGCATTTTCTACAGCGCCAAAAAATTAAAAAAAATGTGTGAATGAAAGAGTACTAATATAGAGCTTTAAAATGATTTCAACCATGACCTGCTTATTCTACAACGACTGTTGACAAACTGATGAAAAAAAAAAGGTCATTTCAAGAATATTTAGTAATTAAATGGTTCTCAAAGTAAATGCAAAACATATAAAAAGATTTATATGTTGTTTTTATTTTTTTAAATGTTTATTTTTATATCAAACAATATAGCGTAATTTTGTATGACGTTAATTCAACAGTAAAAAAATACTATTTCCACCCTCTAGCGTATAACCCTATATATAACCATTACAAAAGGCTGCTTCCCCCATACACTTGATTATTTTATTATGAAGTACCATACATTATAGCAAGGGATATGTTTAATGTGCACGGCTGTTATCGAAAGAGTACCGGGATCGATTCCTGACGATGTTGTTTTTTTATTTTTATTTATTTACATGAGATGTATGCATCACTGTCATAAGAAAGGCAACCTTCAAACTAAAGCCCTTGCTGACTGGTACTGAAAACCTCGATATACAATCTTTCGTCTCTTATTTCTGTTCGCTTGTCGTAGATGTATGTGTCACCAAATTGGCATTTTTGACAAGTCAGGTTACGGGTATGACGTTAGTTATATAGATCGCCGCTCGCGGCTATAATTTATTCGTGAAAAAACTTTATGGTGGCAGTTCATGACGACCGCGATAATGTCGCACTAGGTCGGCCCGGCATGATATTCCGCTTGGGCCGAGAGTTTGGAGTTATCGGAATATAATGTGCTTCACAAAATCTTTGCTGGATCCTGCCACCATGCGACTGAATAACTATTTTTCCAAGAGACGAGGATGTTAATGGAAATAAAAAATAATTTGAAAATAAAAAGGCATTATAGGGTCATATTCGGATTGCGGGCCGCAGTATTACAACAGCTGACGTATTATATGCAAATTTATGTCATTTCACCCTGGATATATATATATTAGATTCGAGCTCAGCATGCTGAAATTAGGATTACGTATGCACGACAAACTCGTATTTCTATGGGGATGAAAATCGTTTAATCACCCTTGAAGCAATTGTGCGTAAAATTCGTATAATATGAGCTAAAAAAATCTAGATAAAATGTACGCAAACGTGTACTAAAGACACCTGCGTAGGATTTTGGATAGGTGGCGTGCATTTGATGACGTTGTTATAATTTTAAAATTAATTTTAATCAAAAAAATTCAAAATATATAGTTTTGATTCACATTTTTTTTAAATGTTTCGGCCTTCCTGAAGACTCTTCAATAATTAAAAAATAAAAACAGGCAGTGGCTTATATATGTATGGAAAATTAATTAGTTCCTACACACGTACCGAAACATGTAATCATTTAAAATAAATTTTGAATTAAAACTAAATAATTGTAATTTATTAATTTTTAAATTAAAATTAATTTTTAAATTATAATTATGCAGTTTCACCAAGTATTGTCAGTTGATAACCTTAATGTTAATGTATATGTGTATACAGGAGAATACCGACATATGGTGATAGTAATTCTGAAGTCTCATCTATGATGCTTACCATGGTTAAGCGCTGCATGTGAAGTGTTGATTCGCCAACGTCATAGACTACAGCCCGAGATTCACGCATCATGCTTATTATTACAGGAATTTACTATGAATGGGTGGTCGTCACGAGACGTCTTTCGTCTACCATAAATTTTAATTAATAGGTTATGACTGCCATTTTACGGTTGATCAAATTCACACCAACCTGTATTTTAGAGCTCATAAATCGATTAAAAATCCTTTTTTTTTCATCTCCGTCTGGGATTGAACCCACGATCTTTGGCTTGCAAAGCCAAAGGCTTTGAACATTGAGCTATGACCGCCAGGCTTTCATTTGTGTCCTCGTCTTGCATAATCCATTCCGAACTCTGTTAAGGGACCTCCATAAAAAGAAAGAGGACCTAGCCCCTGGACACGTCCAGGGTTGGAATATTAATGTTTTGTGTTTACATCTACATAGCTCGTGGCTGTCTCTACTCACTGCCACTTGGTTCATGTAAGCATAGCATCGCTCAAGCCACTTGTCTAATATTCTAACAGCATGTTTAGAGTAACAGAGTCATCACTGGGATACGAATCCTTTCCCACACATGCTGTTATGTGGGGTGACAAGGGACGTCTGGCGACCAGATGGGACGACTAGATCATACATAGTATATAGTACATCAAGGAGTGTGTATGTACGAGTACGTACGCTTTTCATATACACTTGAAAACATAAAACGGGTCATGTAATAATTATATATATTGAAAACGATGCCACTCGATTATGTAAATCGAAATGGGTAAAAAATAAATTAATCATCATCATCAGCTTGTATCCGTCCACTGTTGAACGTAAGCCTCCCGCATGAGTCTCCATCCTCTTCGATCCTCCGCCTTCCGCGTCCAGGTCACTCCCGCTATTCTTCTTATGTCGTCAGTCCGTCTTGCAGGGGGTCGGCCAATGCTTCGTGTGCCAGTTTTTGGGCGCCAATACAATACTTTTTTTTCCTCATCGAACGTCGCTCCTCGACGGATATGTCACATTGCCACTTGAGTGTGCCTATACGTTGGATAGCGTCCACTACTTGAGTTCTTCTGCGTATTTCCTCGTTTCGGATTCTATCTTTTAGCGACACTCCGAGCATGGATGTCTCCATAGCACGCTGGATGACCTTTATTTTATGGGTAAGACTTGATGTCAGATTCCATGTCTCTGCGTCGTAAGTTAATACAGGGAGGATGCATTGGTTAAACGCCCTAGTTTTAAGACATTGCGGAATTTTCGCTTTAAAAATGTACTTTTGTTTTCCAAATGCTGCCCATCCCTGTTGTATATTTTCAAAAATAGATAACAATTTACTATGTTACGATAATAATGAAGACTATGACGATTCAATTGTAGGAGATATTAAATCAAAATATGAAAAATTAGACGAAGATGACGATGATGATGATGAGTCACCTGTGCCTGTGACTAACCAGGAGGCAAAAAAACGTATGGCCGTGTTACAGCGTTATTTTATGCGGGAAGGAAATGAAGGGAGCCCTACATCCGCACTGAATATCTGTGCTGATTTTGTAGAAGTAAAATGTTATAAAAACAAAAGCCAGACTACACTTGACTCATTTTTGCATTGAATTAGTTATTATTAGTAAATAAATTAATTTAAAAAAGAAATTCGCTTAATTGGGACATCCGCTAAATTGGGAATAAATGCCCAAGTCCCGATGTGTCCCAATTAAGCGGAACCGACTGTATATTGAAAACGATGCCACTCGATTATGTAAATCGAAATCGGTAAAAAATACTTAAAAATAAATTATTATATTATATTTAATATAGTATATATATTTCATCATCATGTCCGCTGGCGTAACTGGAGTATCTGGCTGTCACAAATCGCCGATTACGGCGTAAAATAAATGTTGCTTCTTCAAAAGTGAAAATATTCTTATATGTTGTTATTTTGAGTTGAACCTCCTCTTAGGACTAAATAGTCTTGGCCTCAAGAGCATCAAGCTTATCATCTGATTTTAGTAAAACGTTATAAGAAGGTTGTATGTCTTATTCGATACTATGATAATCTTGAGTAATGTTAAATATTACGAGTCAATTAAGTATAAAGCCGATCTCGCTTCCAAAAAACTAGGTGTATTATTATATAGATCACTGAGGTATTTCAACGATAAACACCTTCTTCTTCTATATAAAGGACACCTTTAGATTAGAGCCCCAAAATACCTTTTAAACTTAATTGACTCAGTTCAAAGAAGAGCAATTCGTTTGATAAACAATGACACTCTTAAATCTAACCTGCAATCAATGGAACACAGGCGTAATATTGGTTCACTTAGTCTTTTCTACCGTCATTACCACGGTGGCTGCTCTTCGAAATCCATACACGGTTAATGTGTGTCGATCAAGAACTGTTTTTTTTTCAAAGTTCCTTCCTTAATACCACCGGTAAGCTTTGGAATGCTCTTTTAGCGTCTTTGTTTCTTTCTTCCTACAATCTGGATCTCTTCAAGAAACAGATAAATATACACTTGCAATCTCCCCAACCCACACACAAACACGAACACAACACGCGTTTCTCGTATGCAGCGTCCAGCCTCCCTGGCTGAGCGTCATAGAGCTCACTGCTTTCTACCGGTTGTGTTCTTCTGCATGCAATGGTATAAATTAAAAGGTGCGCCGATAGATCGTCCCTCTTAAACCAAGAGTTAAGCAAAGCGCTGTAAGTTATGCTACCGTATCTAGTTCTTGGTTGACCCGAGTGATTTTTTGCCCTCATCATCATCATCTCCCTGCCTGCAATGCGGAGCGAGTGCAATTATAATAATGCCCCAGCTGAGAGTGGAGCGCATGGGATCACGCCCAGACGTTGTGTCCACTTTTTTGAGAGCTGCGATTCAGATATCTTCGTTTCAACCCGTAAAAGACAAAACTATTACAATTTAATTTTCTCACATAAAAAAATAAAAATAAACACATACAGGAGAATACCGACAGATGGTGATAGTAATTCTGAAGTCTCATCTGTGGAATTCTCTAACCCTTACCATAGTGCATATGGCTAAGCACTGCATGTGGAGTGTTGATCCGCCAACGTAATAGACTACAGCCCGAGATTCACGCATCATCCTTTATTATTACAGGAATTTACTACGAATGGGTGGTCTTCACGGGACGACTTTCGTCTACCACCAATTTAAATTAATAAGCTATGACTGGCATTTTACGGGTGATGGATTAAATTCACACCAACCGGGGTATTTTAGAGCTCAGAAATCGATTAAAATTCGTTTTTTTTTAATCTCTGTCGGGGATCGAACCTATGACCTTTACTTGCAAAGCAAACGCTTTGACCATGAAGCTATACCCGCTGGCGTTTTTTTATATGCATGAGCTACTACTTAAGACCATACGATTCATACCAGCAGTAGCCAGTTATCCATCTAAGTTTTGGTCTGCGGCCAATGTTCCTTAACTTCATTGCTCTAACGAGAGCCGCGTTTACGATGTTCCATTATCGCCGAACTTAATTGTTCATCATCATCAGCCTGTGTCCATCCACTGCTAAGCGTAGGCCTCTCGGATGAGTCTCCATCCTTCTTAATCCTCCACATCTATATATATAACACCTCTGGTCGTGTCCAGGGCCTAGGTCCTCTTTCGAGACAATCCAAGCATTCCCTCAGTTGCGCCTCTCCACATGCTCAGCCGCAGGGTATCACCAGTTCCGTTTTCGACTGCAGGAAACTTCTTGATTTGATTGTGGTTATCTTTTCATACCCACAAATAGGATGGAGTGTGTCGTGGGTTGTTCTTACTTTCTTATAAGTGAAGAACCAGTAATGATTCACTTCTTCGAATATCCTCGTTTCGGCTTTTATAGTTATGTCAGGGTTAAATTCGAGTTTAATCACTGAAATGCCTGCCCAGGTAAATTAGACGCTGTACACTGGAATTGGGGTACAAAAAAGCCATCTCCAACAGTTCGTGTACCTTCGTCTTTATATGTATACTACATACGAGTATCTCTACTTGAAGACGAAATAAAAGTTAAAGTTGAATGGTTCGAGCACTCGACCGTCACGCGAGCAGTCTTCAGTTCAATTCCCTGTTAATCTTATTAATCTCTAACTTTTTTATGTAATATAAAAAATATGCCTTGGATACTTTTTTTTGTATTTGACTAAATTTTTGTCCGTTATATCCGAAGTTTGTCAAATGGATGTCCATTTTATCGAGATTTTACTTAACTTTTATTAAAAAAATTATATCTAAATCATTATTCCTCTAACCTCTATTGAACTTTAAATATAGAAGCATACTTGCCTATTTTTACCATCACCACCATCAGCTTGAGACCGTATGCTGTTGAACGTAGACCACCCGTATGAGTCTCCATCCTCTTCGATCCTCCGCCTTCCGCATCCAAGCCATTCCCGCTATTTTTCTGAAGTCGTCAGTCCATCTTCCGCGTCCAGAAGGTGTGACAGGGTCTGCCCACGCCGCAGTCACATTCAGTCGGCCCGCTGTAAAACTGCCAATTTTATTTGTTCCTCTCATTCAAAGCTGGTCAAAACTGTTAAAGGGACCTACATATATTCCACCCCTGAAATCAATTCGTGGAGCTCATGGGGACAATCCAAGTTCCCTTAATTGCAATATCCACATGCTCAGCCGCATTATGGAAGCTATATCAAGTCATGGGCATCGCCCCACCGAACATACGGTGAGAAGTCTTCACCAAGAAGGAGCTCTCCAAAACAACACTCCACTATATGTTTGGGTATCAAAAGATAACCGCACGGCTCAAATCAAAAATCAGTTTCCTACAGTCGACAACGGAACATCTACTGAACTTTTTTTTACCATCACCATCAGCATGTGTCCTTACACTGTTGAACGTAGACCACCCGTATGAGTCTGCATCATCTTCGATAATCCGCCTTTCGCATCCAAACCATTTCCGCTACTTCTCTGATGTCATCAGTTCATCTTGCAGGGGAAGTCAACTAAACGCTTAGTTTTTTCCAGTTCTGTTGTCGATCATATGTGACAAAAATAAAGTGTATTTTTTTTTCACAGTCTGATGGTTTTCTCACGGATGCGTTAACTGAGCACCGTGCAACTGCGTGGGACCATTCAGCCCTCAATGAGTCACATGAACAACCAAACTATTTTTTACTCACCCGAATGCGAGCCGAAAAATTCCATTTCTTAAGCATCGCTATTTACAATTATCATCCGACACTGGACGTTGCTCTTTTCGGCTGTGAATCTTGGCATCTCACCGTAAACCAATGCAGCCGCATGATGGGTTTAAAAATCAGATAAATACTTGTGTAGAAAATAATAGAATTCGATGTTTTGATTTTGTGAGGAATGCCGAGGTGAGAGCCGACAAGGCAGCTTTCTATACTTTTTTATGTAAACATATACAGGAGAATACCGACAGATAGTGAAATTAATTCTGAACTTTTTCATCTGTGGATTCTATGACGCTCACCATTCTACTTATGGATAAGCGCTGCATGTGGAGTATTGATCCACCAACAGCCCGAGATTCACGCATCATCCCTAATCATTACGGGAATTTACGATGAATGGTCTTCACGGGACGACTTTCCTCTACCGCCAATTTTGATTAATAGGCTATGACTGGCATTTTACGAGTTTTCAAATTTACACCAACCGGGGGTATTTTAGAGCTTAGAAATCGTTTTTTGTTTTAATCTTGGGGATCGAACCCACAACCATTGGCTTGCAAAACAAATGCTTTGACCATTAAGCTATACCCACCATTTGCTGTAAATGCACTATGAAGCTGCTAATCAATTAATTAATCTTATATTCATTTATTTAAGTTGCTGTAAACAATCAATAATTTTCGTTCTGCGCATATTTTTTTCTTGTAAAAGTTATGCGCAGAGTGAGAATTTAACTTATCGTCTAAGGGCCACTTAAGGTTCGTCAGAAATCAATTGAATATACGCGATCAATGAAGGCTTCATCAGTTCTGCAGTCTTTCAAATCGTGAAATGTTAAAAACGCCGGCAAAAAATACTATAGCCAGTCAAAAGGCATGGTTGGGACATATATTTTGAATGTTTAATGTGTGTCTTAGCGTCATAGAGTCCGGTACTCTCTTCAAGAGTAAAAAAAATAGTTTAAGGAGGATGTGGAGCAAGAGTTTCTCACAAGACTCGATCCCGGCACCTCCGATTACCGGTATCGTACGCGAAAGACTACTTTAACCGCTACTCCAACTCGGTGGACTGCCCGGATCGAGTACTTTGCTAATTAAACATGATATTCCGCATTGAAACACCTGTATACGCGATATCAATATTGAAGCATCAAGACTGCAACGCATATTGTGTGGATGAGGAAACACAGATGCTGAAGAGCACTATAAATCTTCTTCTTCTTCGTGTCAGCGACGTCAAATTATTTTTTCCCAATATCTGGCAACATCGATAGCTCGTGTGTTGCCCAGCATTAGGTCCTGAGATGTGCAACTTGTTGGGCACATGGAGCAGCATCGTAGGTGTGAGGCGGTCTGCAGGTCTCCACAGTCGCACAATAGTGTCTCTCCGTGCCGAAGCATTCCCCACCGCTCGAGGTTGTCCTTTGTTCTGTTTAACCGGTTCTTAAATCTGTTTAGGGATTTCCAGGTCGGCCAGTCAAGGCTCTTACCAGTTGGGACAGTCTTTTATTTTGGAGTAATGAAACTCCTCTGGTGCGAACTGTTGCCAATGGATGAGAAACGACTCATTTTCAGGGCCGGATGTGAGAGGTTGTGTGGATTTCATATTGCTTTTTTTAGACTTCAATCTTGGTGTTGGGGGTATCTGATTATACAAGCAGTGGGACGGTTGGTTGATTGCCTTACGCATTTCTTCGGCGCATATGACTTTGCGTCTTATGTTCGGTGGTGCGATAAATGAGAAGTGATATATAAATGATATGATAAGTCCAGTGGGAGTCCCCTCTGAACAATTGTGGCCACTGCACAGAACTCCAATACATGACTGTCATCAATAGATCACGATGCTCAGCATTAAGATCGTAACGAATATTCCGGAACCGAGGTCGCGGTCCCGAAATTACAGCATCAGATAACTGGTGATCCCGTTATACCAAGGTTCTGGCACTGAGGATAAATCCAAAGATCGGAGCTGAGTTTATACTAATTTATTTGATACGAGACCCCTTTTTATACCCTAATTTACAACATCTGTAAGCATTTATAAAAGTAATATTGATACATTGAATGTCACACACTGCACATTCCTCGATACCATTTTTGGACCTTGATCCCTTCAATCCAAATAGAGTGGCAGATTATTGGGATAGTCAATGCTCCATATCGATGCGTAAGCATTCTTATTAATATTAATATTAAATACATAGAATTTCGTACACCGCAAATTCCTCGATACTTGTTGTTTTGGACCTTGATCCCCTTATTTTACATAGAGAAGCAAAATGCACTGTGTCGTACCTGACTGTATGAATCTAAGATAAAGAGTTTGATAATAACAATTACTTTAAATACTTTTGGATGCTTATGTTTAAAATAACGTTTTGAACAACGAATAAAAACAATAATCATCACAACTAAGATCAGGTTTTAAATATTACCGGCCGTTGAAGTCTTCAAGTTTTCTTGTACTGTTTATATAGTTTCCAATTATATATATTTTTTGCCGAATTTTTATATTTTTTCTTGCATACAACAAACTAATTTTTAAATAAAAAAACCACTACCTAACGTAATTGTAGAAGTTAGAAAAGAACCAATCTTATTTATGTGTTTGAAGTATTGAAAATTAGACATGAATGTGCCATTATTTATTAATCGAACTGCTTAAATGCAAAATATACTTTACCCTCAACAGTTTTCCTTAGATGTTCTCCTTACAGGCTCCTTTGTATGGACAGTAAACAAAAAATATATAAAAAAAATAAAAAAAAGGCCTTGAATGGAAGACCCATTGTTCGAAAGACCCTGCCACTTATAATACCCACATAATTCTTCCCCTCTTTTTATCTCCACCAAGCAGATTGTCTCTGTGGATTCTATAACGTTTTTTTTCTTATTATTTTATTTCTACAAGAGCAGCACCATCTTTAGATAATTCTCACTGCCCGCATCTTTGTAGTCTTCTTGATGCGCCAGCACAGATAATTGCAAATTTGCGTGAATGTATGGCTTAAAAATAAAGCGTTTTTTTATCATAAGAAAGGTCACGGGTTCGATCCCCGACGAAGATTGGAAAAATCCTTTTTTTTTTAATCTTCGTCGTCAACCTTCGTTTCATTCCATCACTTGTTACGAGAGTCTCTTAACAAGTGATGGATTGAGAACGGCTACGAGTTTGTCGAAACTGTAGTCTCCTAAAGATATCTAAACATACCATTTCTTACGCGATCCATGTAAAAACAAGGTAAATAAATTAATAAAGGGTCCGCCATCTAACGTTTTTTTTTTCAACTAGTGCTTATTTCGTGAATGGTAACACTTAGCCCATGTCTGATTTGACAGATAATTAGTTTTATCTTTCCGCTGAACGAATATGGTTGTGTGTACGCTCGAACAACGCTAGGAAATATTGCTACATTACTTTGAAAATCAGGCCATTTTTTTTCGAAAATGAGCAAGGAGTAGCCGTCAGATTCAATGGCAATTGTTATCGGGCCATTTTTGTTCACAAAAATTGAAGAGAGAATATTGGCAACATTTGGTTTCAACAAGACGGCGCTACGTGCTTCACAGCCGAAGCTACACTCGATGTTTTGCGCCACATTTTCAAAAAAAAAAAGTTATTTGGCGGACCCTTTACTTATTATTTATAATGGATCTAAAAGTGAATGCTGAAAACATTGTTTTTTTTTTTTTTTAATAAACTTTTGCGCCATACAAATACGCTTGGTTGAGATGCGAATTTGATCTCTCATACGTAAAATAATAGTCATAGCCTATCATTAAAAAACTGGTAGTAAACGAAAAACGTTTCGTGAATGCCGTTCATTGAATCAAAAGCAAAGCTGCTTTTACTTTCCTTATCTAAAACAAATGGTCGCCACGAATTGCCGCCACTAATTTCTGTCAGTTGTCATTGTCCGTAGCTCGTTGCAAGACATCTCGACACCCGAAGAACCACCCAGGAACATATAATGTTCCCGACGACCTTCAGGGTATTAATCCGAGTACTTGGAGAGGGGATTGATCTGATTTTTTAAAGAAAATGAAGACCGATTAGAATTGAGATTCAAGATTTTGTTGCTGCAAACCAATTCACCGGATTGATAATCTGAAAAAGTAGTATGAATAGCCTGACGCTTTCGTGGCAGACCTTTTTGTTCTATTGGACGGCTCAACAGAATTTAACCAGTACATTATACTCACTATGATACACGGAATTTCCTTGAGAGACCACGTCACGAACAATGAGGTTCTCAGAATAATCAAGAAAGATAGGCACCTAATAAGAACCATCTCAGAGAGGCGATCGGTCACATCACGCGCCACGATGGTCTTCTTAACGACATTGTGGAAGGGATGGTTGAGGGTAGAAACTGTAGAGGGCGCCCTAAAGTATTTGCAGCACGTGTTCGAGGACATGAATTGTAGCTCTTATGCTGAGCTGAAGAGGGTTGCGGAGGACCGAGAGGAATGCAGATCGAGATGCAAGATTCTGTTGCTGCAAACCAATCCACCGGATTGATACTACTCAAAATATAGCATGATCTTTGAGTGAGTAATCACATAAGTAATTGATATTTATTAGAATTTTTAGAAAACGGCTCATCTTTGGATTCATTCGTTGAGCGATAGGTTTCGAATTTTGTATAATGCATTTTTTAAAGGTGCATTCCTTAGCCTGCCCGCGCCGCATTTTTGCCCTATCGCTATCTGATTCAGCGATCTCTTGTATTATCCCCATTCTCTAACAATGTGAAAAAAAAACTGTACGATCCAAATCGATACATAAAACGCCAATGAAAAATGGCAATTTTTTTATATGAGGGTTATTTCAAGAAGGTTTTGAGTCCCGCATGGATTATACAACACTCAACCAAGCAGGACGCTGCGTGTGGATATAATGTGAACTAATTGCGTGTATTTTTTTAAATGTAAATACATGCAGGAGAAAACCGACAGATGGTGATTGTAATTCTGAAGTCTCATCTGTGGAATTCTATGACGCTCACCATGCTGCATATAGCTAAGCTACAGCCCGAGATTCACGCATCATCCTTAATTTTTACAGGAATTTACTTGAATGGGTGGTCTTTACAGGACGACTTTCTTCTACCATCAATTTTTGATTAATAAGCTATGACTGGCATTTTACGGGTGAGGGATCAAGCTCACACCAACTGGGGGAATTTTGGAGCTCAGAAATCGTTTTTTTAGTCAGCAATGGCTATGTAATGCTGATGTCGCTATCTGGAACCCAGTGTATAAACATGGGCTTCTAAGCGGCCAGCTGCGAAGCCCCGTCTATTATTTACTATTTGCATTGTCGCGCTCCAAGAGTCGCATTATCCGCGGTCCAGATCCAACATGGCGGCGATATCTAGTCTAAATAATTAACTCGTAGTAGCATTCAAATGCTGAGCCGAGTTAGAGCATTCACAGTGAACGATTAGTGATGGATCCCTCTGGTGGCGGCCGACAGACAAAGTGCCGACCATTGGGCCATGACCAACCTTTTAGCCATCTCTGCAAGCGTCATAACCTCCCTAAAACCATTCTAAAATGCGCGCTTTTTAATTTTTGTACCGAAGATTTTTCTATAGTGCTTGCTGTGATATGCAGCATATTGCGTTTCATAAAATACAAAGAGGCCTTTGTGATGTGGTCATACAGAAGAATTCTCGGAATTTCCTGGAGAGACCACGTCACGAACAATAAGGTTCTCAACATAATCAAGGAATATAGGCACTTAGTAAGAACCATCTCAGAGAGGCGATCGGTCACATAAAGCGATGGCCTTCTTCACGACATTGTGGAGGGGATGGTTGAGGGTAGAAACTGTAGAGGGCGCCCTAGAGTATTTGTAGCAAGTGTTCGAGGACACGAGTTATAGCTCTTATGCTAAGCTGAAGAGGACTGCAGAGGATCGAGAGGATTTGAGATCGAGATGCAAGATTTTGTTGCTGCAAACCAATCCACAGGATTGATACTACGAGAAGACATTCCAAATTGTCGTTTCTAACAGTTCTGTAAGCTCAGATTGTCTGTACATTATAAGTTTTCCCACAACACCTGTATACTTGGAGGTCCACGTTGGAACATAGATGGTCCCTGGGAGTCTCAAAACGTGAGTGACAAAAACCCATGAACTTGCATAGACTGCGGATGTAGTATCAGAGAACTATTTGGGTGTTCAAAAATCAGTGCTTTTAAAGTAAATCTGGATGACTAGCGCAACGATACCGAGGCAGTTTCAATTTTTATTGTCCTTCAGTGTAGCTTAACACTACCGGGGGCATGTGAGCAACTTATATTTGATTAAATTAATTTAAAAAAAAATTACTATCACTCGGGTTTTTGACCGACGGCGTCTGAATGATAAGCAAACGCTTTAACCACTGGACTATGCCTCTCGGAAATTTAAATACTCGTATTTATATATTGAGTATAAAAAGGTTGTTTATAAATGGTTTAGAGTGATTTGTATGTACTTTGACGGTAGCGCATTATTTATTTAAATGTAAAGAAAAAGTTTAAGAAAAAAATAAAAAAAAACAACAAATATTTAAGTAGTAAAAAAACGGTGGGAGAATAGATTCATGCTTTTTAAACTTAGTATTATGCCAAGTCATCATCGACAGTGGCGAGTATGCCGCGCCAGTATGGGCGAGGTCTGCCCATACCAAGAAAGTGGATATTGCTCTGAATGAAACGTGCCGGGTGGTTACGGGGTGCCTAAAACCTACCCCAATATCAAAGCTATATCAACTCTCGGGTATCGCCCCACCAAACATACGGTGAGAAGTCACCACCAAGAAGGAGCTCTCCAAAGCAACCCACGACGCACTCCACCCTATGTTTGGTTATCAAAAGATAACCACACCGCTCAAATCATGAAGGGGTTTCCTACAGTCGACAACGGAACTGATGATACCTGAGTACGGCTCGAACATGCGGAGAAGCGCAACTGAGGGGAGTACTTGGATGGCCCCGAAAGAGGACCTAGCCCCTGGACACGACCAGGGTACAATATATGGAGGTTCCTTAACAGACTTCGGACTGGAGTATGCAAGACGAGGACACAAAAGAAAGAATGTGACTACGGTGTGGTGCAGACCCTGTCCCATCTTCTGGAGTGTGCGCTGTGTTCGAGTGACTGCACCCAGGAAGACCTGATGATGGCCGGGAGTAACGCCATCGACGTCGCCCACTTCTAGGCAGACAGGACTGACCCTGATGTTTCCGACACTATTATATATATATAGCTTATGGTGAGATGCCAAGATTCACAGCTGTAAAGAACAGGGAAGATACAGGCGCTGTAGAGTCGCCACTTTGTTTTGATCGAGTTGAGCTGCGAGTCCCAGATATTTCTCGTAAAGTTAACCCTTTCGCATCGGTTGTCGGCATATGCCTTCATAATATTCCCCGACCGTTGACATCAGTTGACGTGATATATCGTTTTGCTACTTTCTTAGAATAGTTTTTTATGCATCATCTGATAGCTAAATGATACAAGAACCAATGTGATATATGAAAATAGACCAGATAAGTACATTTATGCTTCAAATACTAGATTTATAATTGACAGTATAATTGTAATGTAATGTATTCAAATCCAACCGTAATGAAAGGTTTAAAGGACGACTAAGCGTGATTTAATTTCAAAGCCCATTTTGTGTCGCCCATGTGCTCCAGTTAGGCAGCGAAGAACTCGCGAAAGATCCTAAATTGCGGCATATAAAAAAGAGATAACCCAACACTCTCAAATAGCAATAATAAAAGTTGTATACGTATACATGCATTGTGTATCAGTATGTGTTGTGTGAACGCACCATTAGGTTCATAAACATGACTGTATTGGTGCATATCGTGTATAAATATGTGTTATATGAACGCACTATTTATGTTAATACGTACAAGTGTTAGTGCATTTTGTGTCTGCGTATGATTTAGTTTATTAGTGTGTATACGTGTTCAGGGAGGAGCAAGTTTTGTTTGTGCATGTGTTGGTGCGGCCTGTTAGCATGCGCATGGGATACAGCATGCCCATAAACATAAATCATTTTGTATGAATTTTTTAATTTTTTTTTTAATTTGTTTTACAGTCAATTATCTAATCTGTAGAGGGCGATCCTTGACTATATTAGTATTTGCAGCAAGTGTTCGAGGACATGAATTGTAGCTCTAGTTTGAGCTGAAGAGTCTGAGGACCGAGCAATGGAGATCGAGTTGAAGATTCTGTTAGTTGCAAACCAATCCACCGGATTGATACTACGAAGAAGAAAGCACTTTTTTATGACCAAGTTATCATTCCAAAAGCAAACTGACCAATACTCACTGATGAGCCCAACCACCAACATTTAATATTTATCTCTTTTTTAATTTGTTAAACAGTCAATTATTACCTATCTCCCTCTCCTTTCCTGATAGACACACCCCCAGCCCCTCCCCTACAAAATGAATTACACCACTTAAAAGTACAACGCTCGAAGAGGGTCTCTTAACTAGAGAATGGATTGAGAAAGACTACGAGTTGTCGAAACTGCAGTCTCCTAATAAGAAGAACCCTTTTTGTTACGTGATCCATGCCAAAACAAGGTAAATAAATAAATAAATATTTATAACATTAAGCACTTTGTTTCTCAGCTGGAGAATATGCGGTACCAGCGTAGGGTCAATCAGCCCATTGTTATCAATTGGATACTGCCTTGAATGATGCATGCAGAATCGTCACAGGCTGCCTCAAACCAACACCCATTTCTAAACTATACCCCTTGGCTGGTATCGCACCACCAAACATAAGACGCAAAGTCATAAGCGCCGAAGAAATGCGTAAGGCAATCAACCAACCGTCTCACTGCTTGTATAATCAGATACCTCCAACACCAAGACTGAAGTCGCGAAGCAACTTTCTGAGATTCACGCAACCTCTCACATCTAGCTCTGAAAATGAGAGACTCCAGCTCTGACAATTAGTCGCATCAGAGGATTTCGTTACTCCATAGGAAGGCCTCCCAACTGGCAAGAACCTTAACTGGACCTGGAAATTCATGAACAGATTAAGAACCAGAGTTGGTATAACAAAAGACAAACCTAGAGCGGTGGGGAATGCTTTATCATGGAGAGTCACAATTGTGCGACTGTGGAGACCTGCAGACCGCTTCACACCTAAGACCCTGCTCCATCTGCCCAACAAGCTGGACATCTCAAGACATAATGCTGGGCAACACACGGGCTATCGATGTTGCCAGATACTGGACACAAATAATTTGATGTCACTGACACGAAGAATGAGACCTCATTTACATAACTTCATAGATTTTCATTGTGGCTTTTGGGTTGAGCTGTGTGTGGCGAATTTCTTTGCACCAATATTACGACCGCCAGATATAAGAATACATTTTTTTAATCGTCCAAAGTGGTTGCTCCCCTTGAATGCTTTAGTTTTTACGTCCCCGATAAGTAAACCCGTGCTCGTAGTCATATCCTTATTTCAAACCCCATAAATATATTTAAAATAATATAATTTATAAACTATATACGTTTAAGTACAGTCTGTAGTTGGTCATTATGCACACACACACCCACACACACTAGTTCACACAAGTTCACATGTACAGTGTAAACTGTGTGTGTAACCGAGTTTGAATGTGTTAGTGCAACGTGGGAACGGCTCGGCCACCTGGAGCCCTCGGGCCATACTAGATCCCGTGCCAACACAAAACAAAAAGCTCTGCGCACATTTATATCCAATCATAGAAAATCAACAATCATTTTTTTATACAAAACGTATGAAAGCTTTTTGTGTGTACAGTGCATTGATTTATTTTTAAAATTGAACTTTACTTTGCTAACGCATAAAGAAATGCTCTGCGCACAAATGGGCTTACAATACAAATGAATCACTTTTTTCATTATTTTTGTTTGTGTTATTGTTTTGTGCGCAGATATTTTCATTACTTATTTTTGAAATGTTTCATAATGGATATAGTTTTTACTTGATTTTAGTTTGTTCTTCTAGGATGTCGATCTACGAAGAAATGCTCCGAGCACATTTTTGTCATGTCATAATAATTGCTTTGAAGAAAATGTTTTCGTCGCACGCAAAGTGAATGTGTGCATAGAACTTTTATGTATTGACATTTCGTTTGTGTAAAAAAAATTCAAGCAATGTTTTCAAAACAACTTTTTAAAATGTAAAAGAAATAACGAAAAAATTCAAAACTTTTTTTTTCATATAAATATAATCGTGTCGGAATCAACAGGGTCAGATCCTGTCTGCCCAGAAGTGGGCGACGTCGATGGCGTTACTCCCGGCCATCATCAGGTCCTCCTGGGTGCAGCCACTCGGACACAGCGCACAATGCAGAAGGTGTGACAGGGTCTGCTCCACGCCGCAGTCACATTCAGTCGGTTCGCTGTAAAACTGCCAGGCTTTCATTTGAGTCCTCGTCTTGCATACTCCGGTCCGAAGTCTGTTAAGGGACCTCCATATATTCCACCCCTGGTCGTGTCCGGGGGCTAGGTCCACTTACGGGACAATACAAGTATTCCCCTCAGTTGCGCTTCTTCACATGTTCAGCCGCAGCTTGGCCTTAGGTATCACCAGTTCCATTGTCGACTATAGGAAACTTCAGGTTCGCTATATGACTACTGCTTATGATGACTGTATGCTCCAAAATTAAAATTTAATCAATTCTTAATCGTAGCATCAATCCAGTGGATTGCTTTGCAGCAACAAAATCTTGCATCTCAATCTCCACTCTTCTCGATCATCTGCAGTCCTCTTCAGCTCAGCATAAGAGCTACAGCTTATGTCCTTGAACACTTGCTGCAAATACTCCTGTATAGGGCACCCTCTACAGTTTCTACCCTCAACCATCCTTTCAATCAATAAAAAATAAATATCATAGCTTACATTTCAGAATGAATTTAGTAATTTACTTAATTTTTTTATATTTCCAACTTAATTTTTCCAGTAAGCGCACGCAGGAGAGCATAACCTGTGGACCCTGCAAGCGAAATATACGCTGTGCATGATAAGTGGATTGCAAAAGTTTATATTGATTCGTTTTTTTTAATAATCCCGATTGTTTGAAAGAGGAAACACAGATGCTGGTAGATGTGCATCGTGAGCAAACGGTATTTAGAAAATAATTTAAACAACTACCTGTTCTTTGGTCGACATATATTAACCGTGCATTAATGTATAGCAAGTGTGAATTAGTATGTATGTAATGGTTAGGTTAGTTTAGGCTAGGTTAGGTTATGTTGGAAAAAAAGTTTGGTTAGGTTAGGTGAGGTGCAAGTGAATATATAAAAGATGCGTAACTGTAATAATTGGATGATGCGTGAATGTCAGTCTGTAGTCTATGACGTTGGCGGATCAATACTTTACATCAGCACTTAAAGTATTGATGTCAGCATGGTAAGCTTCATAGAATTTCATAGATAAGATTTCAGAATCAATATCACCATCTGCCGGTATTCTCCAGTACGTACTTACATAAAATATACAGTAATATACAGAGTCGGTCTAGGCATAGCAATAGCCCAGTTGGCTGAGTGGTATGAATACCTGGGCATAGTTGGTGTCCAAGGTCCGCGGTTCGCATCCCGCTTCTGCCGTTATTTTTGTGCTTGTATTGACGCGTTGAAAAAAAGAATTTTATGTATAGTATATGTATATTTAACTAATAATAAAATATACATTTTTTTATGGTCTGTTTTATATGACAGGTAACTCTTTGATATATACGTACATAGAAAAATAAATAAAATAACTTTTTTTATTATTTAAATTTATTTTTATTTATCTTTTGTTCCTAAAGATCATTTTCCTAAATTGAACTCATTAGGAACAATTTCTCAGAACAAAAATAGTTGAGAGCCATTCACCGCTATCAACAACAACGTAAAAGCGTATCTTTCTTCCATTTCAATGCGAGATACGTCGTTACGGCATCCGGAACGCGCATTCTCATTGCAATGTTAATAACCAAATGACGTATCTCCCTCCACGTTCGATGCATATTACGCTTTTATTTCGTTGAGCTTGCGTATTCCTATGTCAATAACCAAATGACGTATCTCGCGCCGTGTTCAATGCAAGTTACGCTTTTATTCCGTTGAGCCAGCGCATTCTCATGTCGATGATAAAATGAATACGAGTGAAAGAGACGCTATTATTGATGCTGCAACTACTGTGTGAAAGAAAGAGATGCGTATATGTTTCTCTTTAGTTTTCGATGTTAGAGAGGTCATCTCTTAGAAAGAGATAGTCAAATACAAAATCGTGCAAACGGGAAAGTGACACTTTTAACCCGTTTTAGCTGACGTTATTAATTAATATATTTATATTAAAATTTTAATCAATATAATAAAAAATAAAAAAATAACCAACGGCGTGTATTGATCAGTAGTTAAAGCGTTTGCTTTGCTAGCCAAAGGTCGTGAGTTTGATTCCCGACGGAGAATAAAAAAAATGTTTTTTTACTCATTTCTGATCTTCAAAATACCCCCTGTTGGTGTGAATTTGATCCCTCACCCGTTAAATGCCAGTCATAGCATATTTATTAAAATTGATGTTAGACGAAAGTCGTCCCGTGAAGACCACCCATTCAAAGTAAATTCCTGTAACAGTAAGGATGATGCGTGATTCTCGGGGCTATAGTCTATGACGTTGGCGGATCAACACTTCACATGCAGCGCTTATAAATATGTAGAATGGTAAGCGTCATAGAATTCGCAGATTAAACATTAGAATCGCTATCACCATCTGTTGGTATTCTCCAGTGTGTGCTTACATAAAATATATATATGTATTAAAAATAAGTCTATCAGTATTCTCTTGTATGTGGTTACTTAAAAAAAATCCTTCTAATAATAATTTAGATATTCAAATCTTGTGTTTGGGTTCGCTGTTAATGGGTTAAAACATTTTTTAACCTTTTAGTGTGATAGAGAAAGAGCCTCGCCCTTTAAACCACGTGCGTTAGAAAGAGATGACCTTTCGTGTGTCGCTTGCTCTTAATCACTTCGTAACACAGTAGAAAGAAGCTCCTAGATTCCTTAACCCCTTAAGATTTTTTTCTTCTCAAATATAAATGTTATTTTAATATTTCACGTCATTTATTATAACCTTTATGTTTGTTTGGTGTAAATGCACTCTGAAGCTGCTTATCAATAAATAAGTATAATTTGGATTTATTTAATGCGTTTCTAAACGCACAATAATGATACTGATCAATTTTTCGTTCTGCGCATACTTTTTGCTTGTGAAAACTATGCGCAGAACGAAAAATTTACGCAATCTTACTTATCGTCTAAGGGCCGCTTATGGTACGTTATAAATCAATTGATTACTTAAATATTTTTCTTGCTTAATATACCTAGACGTATCGCCAGTTGATTTCAATACATTAATTTTAGTAATATATACATATATGTATGTATTATATATAAAGGAACATTTTTATATGATACCTGTTTTGAAGAATATTGGCTATTAAAAATAGAACGTGTCCATAGGCGCATCCAAAAATGGACACAAAATATATTTAAGCATGTCGGTGGTCATAGCTCAATGATCAAAGCGTCTGCTTTGCAAGCCGAAGTGGGTTCGATCCCCAACGGAGATTAAAAAAAAAAACTATTTATGTGTGACTTTGATCCCTCACCCGTAAGATGCCAGTCATAGCCTATTAATCAAAATTGGTGGTAGATCGAAGTCGTCCCGTGAAGACCACACAGTCGTAGTAAATTCCTGTAATAATAAAGGATGATGCGTGAATCTTGGGCTGTAGTCTATGCCGTTGGCGGATCAACACTCCATATGCAGCGTTTAGCCATATGCACCATGGTAATCGCCATAGAATTCCACAGAATTACTATCACCATCTGTCGGTATTCTCCTGTATGTTTTAAAATAAAAAAAATATTGATATACGCTCGCTGCATGTTTGGATGTACATCGATAACAGAAGTTAAACTATGTTTGCTGCGTATCAGACTATAGTGTATTGAAAGTTTATGAAATCTTGGCGTACAGGGCACCGAAAGCTGTGATTTGCAGCAAAAAAAAAACGATTTTTGCTGTCTTGGAAACGCTGGAGCGTCTTTGAATTCCATGCGCAATATTGAGAACTCACATTTATAATGTTGTGAATCTTGGTATCTCGCCGAAAGCCAATGCAGCCGTGTTATTTACTGGAGCATACTGTCTTCAAAAAATGCTGCCATAAAGTTGTTTAGCAGGTATCAAAATTTCATTAAATTAACATTTTGATGTAAATGTTAATTGTTTTTTAATGGCCTTTGTAATTGTAAAATATTATTTGCTGTGACATCAATGAATTCCCTTATACATTAATGATTTCTTAAAATACACATGTACCCATCGCACAATTCATATCCACCTTTTCACTCGCTCTTTGCTTTTAATAGAGCCAACAAACATTTAACTAATTGACTTGAGAATGGCCACCCGACCTGGCTGAAACATGTCGTCAAAAAATAATATATGTGGAATAAATTCTAAATAATATTTTATTTATATCTGATATTATGGAATTCCACCAAGAAATGTCGATCGAAAAAATCGAAATTATAGTAAAAAAAGGTTGCCTTGTACGCTTTCTTAACACATTTCTAAAAAATATTGAAATAATAAAAAAGTGGTGGCGTTCATATGCTTCAGACATGGGGAAAAAATCAATGCAGAAGTATCGGGAAGAAATTCACACGATCGATCGTTTAAAATATGCAAATGTTTTTTTTTTTGATTTCTATTTCTTCGGTAATATATTTCTTTTCGGTGTTTATTATAATTCTTACGCATTTATATATTGGATTTTTAATGGCTTTGTGTCACCACATAAGCACTTTTGCCCATTAATCCAATGTAACAGTCAATTTCGTGTCTGAAGATTTACTATAATTGTTTAAAAAAAGAACTGGTCTTCTATGAGATGGCCCATGGGCGCTCGTAATTATTTATTCTATAATAAAACGTAACTTTCATGATATAAAAAACGTTCGGTCGCAATAAATGATAATGTAAAATAATGTTACTAGGATTATTTTTATTTAATTAGAATATTATTTTATATACTTTCTTTTCATTTACGGGGAAAACTAAAAGGAAAAACCGTCTAAGATGTTTTGGGTACGTGCTTAGGCGGTGTGTAAGAGTGGGGCTAAATATGTAGGATCTAAGGTAATGTTTTAGCTCGACAAAATGGTTAGATTGTTGTTTTTATGTAAACACATACATGAGAATACCGACAGATGGCGATAATAATTCTGAAGTCTCATCTGTGGAATTATATGACGCTTACCATGGTGTGGACTGCAGCCCGAGATTCACGCATCATCTTTTATTATTACAGGAATTTACTATGAATGGGTGGTCTTCACGGGACGACTTTCGTCTACCACCAATTTTAATTAATAGGCTATGACTGGCATTTTACAGGCGATTGATCAAATTCACACCAACCGGGGGTTTGTGTGAATTTTAGAGCTCAGAAATCGATTAAAAAACATTTTTTTTTATCTCCGTCGACGATCGAACCCACGACCTTTGGCTTGCAAAGCAAACGCTTTGACCATTGAGCTATGACCGCCGGCATGATTGTAGAGAATTGACTGCACACTTTTTTTTTGTCTTAACAGAGATTGTGTTGAGTGTTTGTAAATCTTTGACATACTCGTACCACATTGGAAGAAGTAGAGCCTAGTCTTTGGGTAGATCATAAAGATATGGACTAGCAGGACTGGATTCAAGTCCGCGCGTGGGTTGAAATAAACCAGTATTTCAGAGCTATTCAATTCGATTCCTCCTGCACTTATTCCACAAAATAATGCGGTATTACGCAGATTATATACGTACATACCCAGAACAAAAAGAGAAGTCAACAGTCGTATACATCAAGCAAGGCTAGCTTTCAATAAAAAAGCAAAAATTCTTAAGTCATTGCTCTGATTGCTGAAACTGAAGATGAACTCAATGAAGCGCTGACATCCATGGAAAACATATTTAATTCCAACTACAATATGAAGATAAACAGCACAAAAACCAAAGTCATGAGAGTAAGCCGCAATGAGCAGCAGAAAATTAACATATCAATGCTAGGAGTACCTCTAAAAGATGCAAAATAATTTGTATACCTTGGAAGTACAATCACCTGGGATGGCAGAACAAAAAGAGAAGTCAACAGTCGAATACATCAAGCAAGGCTAGCTTTCAATAAAAAAGCAAAAATTCTTGAGTCAAAGAATAATAATTTAAGGCTTCGCAAGCAACTTGACAAAACATTTGTTTGGAGCATCTTGATGTACGGCTGTGAGACACGGTGCTTATCTGAAAGTGATAAAAAAAGACTACAGGCCTTTGAGATGTGGTCATACAGAATAATTCTCGTAATTTCCTGGAGAGACACGTCACGAACAATGAGGCTCTCAGAATAATAGGGCAAGATAGGCACCTAGTAAGAACCATCTCAGAGAGGCGATCGGTCACATCATGCGCCACGATGGTCTTCTTCACGACATTGTGGAGGAGATGGCTGAGGGTAGTAACTGTAGAGGGCGCCCTAGTCGGCAGTATTTGCAGCAAGTGTTCGAGGACATGAATTGTAGCTCTTATGCTGAGTTGAAGAGGGTTGCGGAAGAGCGAGAGGAATGGAGATCGAGATGCAAGATTCTGTTTCTGCAAACCAATCCACAGGATTGATACTACGAAGAAGAAGACGCAGATTGCGTTTATGACGTTTCATCACTACATGGTGAAACTCATAATGATGCGAAAATATTATAATTATCATTGAAAAGCCACAAAATGCCACACAAACCTGTACAGCGCTTAGCCATATGTAGTATGGTAAACGACATATAATCCACAGATTTTTTCAATTTCAATTTATTTTCTTTCAGAAACATTACAAATAACAATATTTAATTAATTTCTTAAACAGTATAAAATAACAATTTATAAATAACACAATAATAATAGAATCATTTAAAAAGTCCCGGAGCCCGCTAAACAGAAGACTCCACGAAATTACTTTGATAAATAAATTCGTGGAGCTCATGTCGAAACTGGGCTTCTCTCAAGTGGAATATATCAATATTCGAGGCGATTTCTTTGAACAGTCTGATCACTCTCCCGAGAGGCATAGTCCCTGGCAGGTTAGTATTACCTCTAGGAAGAACAAACAATCTGCCTCCTTATCCTTAAATAATTATCAGGGACAAACAAACCAATATCAATTTTAAAAGATGAGATTTCAACATTTTTATCATGATTTGACGGCATTCTTCTGTATGTGTTTACGTAAAAAAATATCCATGGAGCGCCTCAACCCGAACAGCGACACGCGGCGTACTTACTTGAGCGGTGTCCATCCATGAACGTTTCGCGTCCAATGTTGCTTAACTTTGTAAATTAACTAAGAGAACTGCTGTAGGTTAGGTTACTTTAGCGAGACATCCAGTGCATTAGTTGTCCCGTGCGTCAAATTTCCCATGCACCATACGTTCAGTGCGCCCCACCTCGTTACCGATAAGTCGCTGAACGAAATGTATGTGAACGAAATGCGGCGAAAACATGTTTTTCAGGTGACTATTTCCTCATTGGATGGCATAAAATCCCTTATTTTCGTATAAATATATAGTGTTAGAAGACGCTTTAATAGTTTACATTAACATAAATTTCTCAGTTGTGACAGTATTGGATCGGAGCAGCGATAGTGGAGCGCTGTCCTTACAAAGTGTTCAATAGCTAAGTGTTGGCTTGTATATAAACTTTGCCGGTGCGGAATCGTACTGACATAACTCAAGAAAGATAACATCTTCATAGACGGGCTATTTTGCTGTAAAAGGAAATACCATAAAAATATATATGCACTTAAAGTGTTTGAGATTTTAAAGCGTCGGGTTAATCGCATAGTGCTCTTTAAACATGCAGTTTTACGTCTAACCTCCAATCAATGGAACACCGGCGTAAGATTGGTCCACTTAGTCTTTTTTACCGTTATTACCGCGGTCGCTGTTCTTCGAAACTTAAAGAACTAATTCCTCCTGCACCCACCCACAACCGACAAACTCGTCTTAAACTTGCCGAACATCCATACATAGTTAATGTGCATCGACCAAGAACTAGCAGTTTCCAAAGTTCCTGTCTCAATGCCAAATGTAAGTTTTGGAATGATCTTTTAGCGTCTGTGTTTCCTCTTTGCTACAATCTAAAACTCTTCAAGAAACAGATAAATATACACTTGCAATGTCACGAACACAGCACACGTTTCCCGCATGCAGCGTCCATCCTACCTGACTGATTATTATTATTATTATATTAGTATTTGTATAGCGCTCTTTTATGACCGAATGATCATTCCAAAAGCGCTTCTTTGCCTCTCTGAGTAAAAAGGTGGGTCTTGAGTCTGCTTCTGAAGGATGCTCCCGCTTTAAGCTCTCTTATGCTTTCCGGTAGTGAGTTCCAGGCCATTGGCGCAGCGTAGCTGAAAGCCCGATTGCCAAAGACCGTGCTAGGACTACCTCCCGTCAGCTGCAGGGTGCTTCGGACTGAGCGTCATAGAATGCTCTGATTTTGACCGGCTGTGCTCTCCTGCATGCGATTACATAAAAAACGGAAGGCGAAGGATCGAAAATAATGGAGACTCATCCGGGAGGCCTACGTTCAACAGTGGACGGACACAGGCTGATGATGATGACACGCACATACGATACATATAGTGTAACATCCTCCTCTCTTTAAAAGGTTGTTATTCAGTCGCGTGGTGGCGGATGAGGAGAAGGTTAGCAAAACAAAGACTTTTTATTAAGCACATTGACATATATATTTCGATAACTTTACAAACTTATGGCCCGGACCTAGTCACAGCATTCAGGCCGGGCCACATTACGACCTTTTTCGAGGTCGGTACACGACTCACTGTGTAACTAGTCCTTCTAACGACATTACAAAATGACGACACATATATGTACGACAAGCGAATATAAATAAGAGACGAAAGATTGTATATCGAAGTTTTCGGTACCATTCAGCAATTGCTATATCATGCTGATATCAAGTGTTAGTACTTTTTATTGGTATTGTCTTTCTTTCCCATACGTATCAAGTGTCCTCTGATAAAGTACATCTCTTGTATTCTCTTCGTTCTCATAAAAACCCTTTTATATCGTCACGTTTCATATTAACCGCAAAAATAATAATTTTCTATAAAAGTCTCCCCACTACTATCCAGCTGCAACTACTAATCCTTCAAACAAGCATCGTTTTCCATGCCTTATATTTTGTAGCCCAAAGCCAAATTACTACTATGCCGGTGGGTATAGGTCAATGGTCAAAGCGTTTGCTTTGCAAGACAAAGGTAGTGGGTTCGATCCCCGACGGAGATTAAAAAAAACATTTCTGAGCTTTAAAATACCCCGGTTGGTGTGAACTTAATCCCTCACCCGTAATGCGTTTACATAAAAAAACACTCAACTAAAAATATAGCACGATCCTTGAGTATTTATTTAACTAATTTTTCGGCGGGTATAGCTCAATGGTCAATGCGTTTGCTTGGGAAGTCAAAGGTCGTGGGTTCGATCCCTAACGGAGATTAAAAAAAATATATTTTTAATTGATGTCTAAGATCAATAAATACACCCGGTTGGTGTGAATTGCATATCTCACCATTAAAATGCCAGCCATAGTCTATTAATCAAAGTTGACACTAGAATTTTTGTATGTAAAATTTTGATTGTGGCACTAGTGGCTAAATAAATAAATAATTATATTAATTATTATTCTAAATGAGTATAAAAAATATGCTAGTTTTCTAAAAAAAAAAAAAAAAAACGCCACAGGAAGTCGAACCCGGTATTTCTCGCATGGTGGCCGAGCGCGTTGTCCACATGACCATAACTTTCGACAGTGATCTTAATGCAAAGGCAATATTTTTTCTGTGGGCAAGTGGCGAACACTTAGTTCTAAAGCCGGTCTTATCGCAGCACTGTGTTTATTGAAACAACAAACAGACATAGAATCCACAAGCGAGGCTCTGTCCGGGGCAGGAATGTACAGCGTAAACAACGCCACAAATAACAAAACGTAGAAAAAAATTAAGGGTACGATGGCTTGATGTGGCGTAGTTTAGAATACTGTATCCAACACACAATATATCAAAATTTAAAGCTAGGGCATATAAAGCAAATGACTAAAAACGAAGCAAAATTTGAATAGGGTATTGTATAAAAAATATTTCGTCGGTAGAAATCCATTCCCAGCTATGCAAAATCTTTGAAGACAAGTGTATGAGAGTAGAACACGTGCGCAAATGGTGCAGAGAGTTTAAGAACGGGCGTACTGACGTCCATGATGAGGAGCGTTCCGGACGGCCATCTGCTTCTGACGAAACAATCGCAAAAGGTGGAGGCAGCGATGCTCTCAGATCGAAGAGTGACGGTTCGTAAGGTCTACGAAATGATGCCTGATGTCAGCAAAATCTCTATTGACAAGATTTTGACAGAGCATCTAGGGTGTGCTAAGGTTTGCGCGAGGTGCGTGCCAAGAATGTTGACCTAAGACGCCACCAACGAGCTCATCGCAAAATATGGATGTGGCATTGTAAAACACCCACCCTACAGTCCGGACTTATCCCCAAGTGACTACCATCTCTTCCCTGACATGAAGAAACACCTGGGTAGAACGCATTTCGGCGACAGAAAAGAGCTGCAAGAAGCGGTTCTCAGGTGTCTGCGTGGCTTAGCTGTAAATTTTTTTGACTCGGGCATTTAAAAGCTCGTATACCGCATGCAAAAATGCATTGACCTCAGTGGCGACTATGAAGAAAAATAGGTAAAATTCTGAACTTTCCAAAAATGTACGCATTCATGGAATTAAACACGTTTTACACTGTAAAAAATCACTGGGAACCTTATTTTACTGGTAACCCTCTTAGATCTGTATCATGATGTTCTTTGCATTTAGAATTTTGATTACGTTTTACGTATATTTTCTTGTTTTGTAAATCACGTCATGTATTTCGTTTATAGCTCGTACGTTAAAAATGCTAACAACACGTATGAAATATATAGTATGGGAATTAAATTTTAAACCTAATGTCATATTTCTACTGCACATGGAAACACGGTCTTATATACGAATACGTTATTTTTTAAAAATTAAATGAAAGTACCGTTGTATTACTAAATTTAAACAGGCGGGTATAGCTCAATGGTCAAAGCATTTGGCTTGCAAGCCAAAAGTCGTAGGTACAATCCCCGACCAAGATTAGCGAAAACAAGGATTTTTAATCGATTTCTGAGTTCTAAAATACCCCCGGTTGGTGTGAACTTGATCCCTCACCCGTAAAATGCCAGTCGCAGCCTATTAATTAAAATTGGTCGTAGACGAAAGTCGTCCCGTGAAGACGATTCATAGTAAATTCTTGTAATAATAAGGATGATGCGTGAATTTCGGGCTGTAGTCTATAGCATTTTGTACCGGAAATATTCGCATACCTTTCTCATACGAAACATGCCTTGCGTCCTTTTTTTCTACATTGTATGACTCGTCATTTATAAAAGTAATAATTATGCTACATGTCGGGCTAAAGCCGACACGTTGTTTTCGCTAATGTGTAATTAGAATACCAGGAATTTTGCACCATCATTAATGTTTCTACGTATTATCTGTTTTATTTTTTATTTTCTAATTATATAGGTGACTTGAATATTATCTAAGTGTTTAATATGGATAAGTCACATGTACTTTAAACTTTGTTAACTTAGTATATAATTAAATAAAATTTTATATTGTACTCCAGAAAATTAGCTAGTTGGAAGTTAGTAAGAAACGTTTTTCTTTGTTCTGTGTGTTTTCGTTCTGCTTTCAGTAAATATTCATTTTCACGTCAGTACGTTTGTGCACATTGGAACTGAAGAAGCTTTCATAGATCGCGAAACTGCAGTCTTTCATCAAGTGACACAGTGCTCAATGCGATCCATATAAAGACAAAGTATTCAATTCTTATCTATTTAATATTGAAATGGATCTCAAAGTGAATGTTTAAAAAATTAATGACATTGGTTACTCGCTTGGTGAAAACCCTCCCTGTTCTGTCTTGTTTTTGGAGGAAATGGTAAGGTTGTGAAATGGATTCAGGCAGACATCAGTTAGGAGTCATTACTTGCGTCTGCACTCTTGCAGACGGACGCGCAGAAGCGCTCAAAAGCAGCGTAATTTCGTTTGCATTGGTTAGGTTAGGTTAGGTTAGGTTAGGCTACGTTAGGGGCTCTTGGGTGGTGATGCGCACCTACTGACTGCTATTAAAACAGCAGTTTATAGCCTCTCACAACCAACTCCACTCCCACCTGTACGTGGTGAGCCCTACATAGTCATGTCACATCAAGATTGCGGTAACCAATCCCTCTGGCGATATGACGTGATGAACTGACGGGAGAAAGGAGGGCTGAGAGAGTTATCAAAAGAACTCTCCCAGCTTCAACTAGGCACGGTGTAAACCGGCCATAAACTCGCCAAGCCGCCTGGCAAGCGTGGCGTTTTAAGCCAACAACCCCGAATGAAAACTCATGCGGGAGGCCTACGTTCAACAGTGGACGGACACAGGCTGATGATGATGATGATGAGGCTACGTTAGGTTAGGTTAGGTTGTTATATAATGTATTTTATGTAATTTAATAACGTCTAGGATGTCACTGTTGATTGATAAGCTTGTCGGAAAGCATCGCCACTGACTAATGCATGTATTTTTCTGTTTTCCCAGTTGCACGTCGCGCTTCGTGGGCGAGTACTGCCAGCACCTGAACCCGTGCTCCACGGCGCCGCCGCGCTGCCAGAACGGCGGCTCGTGCCGCGTGCGCCAGGCGCCCAACAGCACGCCGTCCTTCTCGTGCGAGTGCCCGCTGGGCTACGGCGCGTCGCTGTGCGAGATCAAGGAGCCCAACGCCTGCGACTCGGGCCCGTGCCAGAACGGCGGCACGTGCGCGCTGCAGAGCCTCGCCAAGTACCAGTGCGCCTGCGCGCCCGGATACACAGGTCAGTTTATCGTTTTCGGATTTACAATATTCTTCGGATTCGTCTTCAGACTCAAAATGAACTTCAGATTCGTCTTCATTTTTAAAGTTCCATTTAATAATGTCTTCGGATTCGTCTTCAGATTCAAAATCACTTTCAGATTCGTCTTCAGATTTATCGCTAGATTCTAAATAGTCTTCGGATTCGTCTTCGGATTCAAAATCATCTTCGGATTCGTCTTCAGATTCAAAATCATCTTCGGATTCATCTTCAGATTTGTCTTTAGATTCGCAATCGTCTTTGGATTCGTCTCTGGGTACATTTCAGATTCGAATTCGTCCTTAGATTTTTTAATTTCGCACGTTTTCGTTTCATTTTAATTTTCAGATTCCCAGTTTAATTTCGATCTGTCGTCTGATGCGTTTTCAGATACGTTTAAAAATATACAAAATTGCACTTAAAACAATGACACGCGTTAAATCTTATGCTTTGAGTTTGAGCTGAGGCCAGGAGGACGATCTACAGTCAGGAAACGACTCAACCTTGACCCGCTCGCAAACGCGATGGACGACAGATTCTTTAGACAACGTGGAGAGTGTACCTCATTTGTTCTTGATTGGTGCTTTCGTCGATCGTCCTTTTACCCACGGCCACACCGGGAACCAACCGGTTCTCTCGTTGACCACTAGTTAGCAGGGGCGCGAGTGGTTGTTTTTCGAACGAGAGAAGTACAATGCTGATTGTTAACAAGATGGCGACCGGTATCAATATATACTTAAAATATGCGATCTTTCGTTTTGAAAGAATATTGATTTTTTGTGTTCTTCTTCTTCGTGTCAGCGACGTCAAAATATTTTTTCCCAGTATCTGGATACATCGATAGCTCGTGTGTTGCCCAGCATTAGGTCCTGAGATGTGCAGCTTGTTGGGCACATGGAGCAGGATCTTAGGTGTGAGGCGGTCTGCAGGTCTCCACAGTCACAACAGTGACTGACTCTGCCGAAGCATTCCCCACCGCTCGAGGTTGTTCTTTGTTCTACCAACTCCGGTTCTTAATCTGTTCAGGGATTTCCAGGTCCGCCAGTCAAGGTTCTTGCCAGTTGGGAGGCCTTCCTTTGGAGTAATGAAATCCTCTGATGCGATTTGTTGCCAGAGCTGGAGTCTCTCATTTTCAGGGAGAGGTTGTTTCTTTTTGTGTTAGGAGGATATGGTCGTCATATTTCATGAATCTGCTTGTTTCCAGGGGTGTTCTGCGAGAGCGAGGACCACTGCGCGTCGCAACCGTGCCAGAACGGCGCGACGTGCTCGAGCACAGGCACGGGCGCGGGCTACGAGTACGCGTGCGCGGCCGGCTTCACGGGCGCGGCGTGCGCGGAGGACGTGGTCGAGTGCGCGCATCAGCCCTGCCGGCACGGCAAGTGCTACAACACGCACGGCAGCTACAGGTAAGCACACAACACTTTAGATTCATCATTCTTCGGATTCAAAACTTCAGATTCGACGCTCGGGTTAAAAGATTCAGATTCGACACTCGGGTTCAAAACTTTAGATTAGATACCAAAAAACTAGGTGTATTATATAAGATGTCGTCGGTATTTCAACGATAAACAACTTCTCCTTCTATATAAAGGACAAATCCGCCCTATCCTTGAATACGCAGTCACCTTTGGATTGCAGCCCCAAAATACCTTATTAAACTTAATTGGCTCAGTTCAAAGAAGAGCAATTCGTTTGATAAACAATGACACTCCTACGTCTAACCTGCAATCAATGAAACACAGGCGTATGATCGGTTCACTTAGTCTTTTCTACCGTTATTACCACGGTCGCTGCTCTTTGGAACTTAAAGAACTAATTCCTCTTGCACACACCCACAACCAACAAACTCGTCTTAAACTTGCCGAAAATCCATACACGGTTTATGTGTGTCGACCGAAAACTGGTGGTTTTCAAAGTTCTTTCCTTAATGTCACCTGTAAGCTTTGGAATGCTCTTGCAGCGTGTGTTTCCTCATTCCTACAATCTGGATCTCTTCAAGAATCAGATAAATATACACTTACAATCTCCCCAATCCACACACAAACGCGAACACAATCCACGCTTACCGCATGCAGCGTCTAGCCTCCCTGACTGAGCGTTATACAGTGCACTGGTCTTGACCGGCTGTGCTCTCCTGCACGTAATAACATATACAGTGGAACCTCTCATAACGAGCATAATTCGTTCCAGAATCTTGCTCGTTATGTGAAACACTCGTTAAGCGAGACTAATTTTCCCATATAAATCAATGTAAAACACTGTAATGCGTTCCATGCGAAATATATATTTTTAACGTTTATTCACATTAAAGTACATGCTTATAGATTGTTGAACATCGTAACAACCTGGATGAAAACATTTTTAAAAATCGAAACTAGCCTTTTATTTGTAAATTAATGACAAATAGTTAATTATTTTTTAGTAGAAAGCTGTCTAGAGACATTTGTTTTAGCTAACTCTTTGAAATTTGCTGAAAATGTGTCACAGCGTTATCATTGAATAATCTTGTGGCACGCATAGCCACCTCCTTATTAAGATGATGCTTCTCAATGTACCATGAAAGAGTTTCCCATGCTTCCAGCATTTCTCTTGCGTCAGAAGATTGTTGCTCTACTACTCTCCCTCCAAACTCTCCAAAAAATATATACTGATATCCTCCTCTTCCATTTAAGACATCGATTTACTGGATGAAGGATGCAGGATCAGGTTCACATTATAAACAATTTGTTTCTGTTTCACGATATACGTTTATTTGTCAATAACGTCGCCCGTTAAAGGGTTGCCCTTAACGGCGGTCCTATAACGATGACGGGCGAGTTGCGACTGCCTGCCCGCTCTCACATTTCGGTGGTACCAACCGCCAAGATGACAGTTGTACCAACTGTCATAACAATTATTTTGGTGTATGCAAACACCGCTTAGCATTCGATGTAGATGTCACGCAAGCGAACCAAAATAATAGACAAAAGATAGTTTGTTGAGGCTTTACGGCATCGGCCTTAAGGAGCTATATCAAGCTGATATCAATACAAATAATGTTTGTAAAGCTTAGAAAAATGTGTGATCACATGCGACACTTACGTGCTAACAGTACGAGTGCTAAACACAGACTGACGCAATGACGCGAAAGTCCCGGCTCACAAGTGCGTCATACAGGTACGTTATGTAACTACTTGTTATGAGAGGTTCCACTGTATTAAAAAAAATGGTCCAAGTTTCGAGGGTATCAGACTAATCATTCGATCTTATGAAAACATTATAGAATGGTGGAACGTAGAAACGATTGTAAACCGACTAAGTGCATTTTTGTTAAGATATCATTTTTAAAAACTGCAACACAGTTATCGAATAAAACTATAAAAAATCAAATGCAATGTACGGGTGTAAGCGATCACTTTCTAATAATTATAACAGTGTTCTATAGACAACTAACAAGAAATTAACGTCGAGAACACGTAACTGGAACAAAAACTACGGTAACTATGCTTTCGACGACAAAAAACACGTTATATTTGCTTTTTGCTAATGTTTCCTGTAAAGCAAAACAAAAAACTTTACCATGAAACAAGTAAATCAGATCTAAATTGATATTTGGCAGAGAGAATCAAGCAAAGAGTTTGTTTCAAGTAAATTTAAAACACAAAAATCTGCCTATAATTATGTCCTTTTTTGCCTGGAGGAAGTCCCAAGATTCCGTTGTCAGGGGGTACCGCGTGTAGGTTCTTTTCATGCTCCCTTTAAGACACACCCCGTTGTCGAACTTAAAATGATACCCCAGCAGGCAGGTTTCCAATCCAGAAAGTCATGCACTGGACAAGTAACGGGTCCGCCAACGTTTTTTTTTTTCAACTAGTGCTTATTTCGTGAATGGTAACACTTCGCTCATGTCTGATTTGACAGATAATTAGTTTTATCCTTCCGCTAAGCGAATATGGTTGTGTATATACGCTTGAACAACGCTGGGGAATATTGCGACATTACTTTGAAAATCATGCTATTGTCCGCCATCTAACGTTTTTTTTTCAACCAGTGCTTATTTCGTGAATGGTAACATTTAGCTCATGTCTGATTTGACAGATAATTAGTTTCATCTTTCCGCTAAACGAATATGGTTGTGTATACGCTTAAACAACGCTGGAAAATATTGCGACATTACTTTGAAAATCAGGACATTTTTCTTCGAAAATGAGCAAGGAGCGGCCGTTACAGTCAATGGCGATCGTTATCGGGCCATTTTTGTTCACAAAAATTGAAGAGGAGGATATTGGCAACATTTAGTTTCAACAGGATGGCGCTACGTGCCACACAGCCGAAGCTACATTCGATGTTTTGCGCCCTATTTTCAAAAAAAAAAGTTATTTGGCGGACCCTTTACTAAAACTGATATCTTCAAGAAACATAAAAATATACACTTCTATACTAGATTCAACACTTCAGATTCAAAACATGAGATTCAACGTTTTAGATCCGGAACATAGTGAACTTGTTCCTCTTGCACACACCCACAACCAACAAACTCGTCTTATACTTTCCGAACATCCATACATGGCTTTCGTGTGTCAACCACGGACTGGCATTTTACAAATTTCCTTCCTTAATGTCACCGGTAAGCTTTGAAATGCTCTTCCAGCGTCTGTGTTTCCTCCTTCCTACAATCTGGATCTCTTCAATAAACATATAGATATACACTTGCAATATCCCCAACCCTCAAACAAACACGAACACAACATACGTTTCCCGTATGCAGCGTCATTGAGTGCACTGGTCTTGACCGGCTGTGCTCTCCTGCATACGATTACATAAAAAAACATACATGTCCGACGAGCGAACAAAAAGAGACGAAATATCGCATGTAGAGATTTTCGGCGCCAGACTGCGAGGGCTATATCAAGCTGACATCAATCCATTATAAATCACAAGCAAATTAATTGTGATCGTATAACTATTTGCTAGAACCTCTTTAGTGCTGAGCATTTTTTGCATGTTCCGTTTTTTTTCACGTAAATTTATTTGTCATTACGTTTTCTTTAATTAAAATTTACGTCAAAAATTGTACCAAATGTTAAGTTAACGATAGCTCTTTTAACACAATGCGCAATAAATGGGACCCGAAGATATATTCGGTCAAAACAATTTGTACGAATTTCTTACAAATTTGGTGTAAACGCCACTGGTTTGTTCTTCTTCGCAGTATCAATCCGGTGGATTGGTTCGCAGCAACAAAATCTTGCATCTCGATCTCCACTCTTCTCTATCCTCTGCAATTCTCTTTAGCTTAGCTTAAGAGCTACAACTCATGTCCTCGAAAACTTTCTGCAAATATTCCCAACTAAAGCGCCCTCTGAAGTTTCTACCCTCAACCATCCCTTCCGCAATGTCATGAAGAAGACCATCGTGTCGCATGATGTGACCGATCCATCGGTTTGTTATGTTAAAACAAAATTGATTGATTTGCCGGTATGTATGGCTTAGAGTTAAAGTTGTTGCTTACTATACAGAAGATCGTTCGTTCGATCCCTGACACAGAATAAAATAAAACAAATTTAAATGGATATTTAGGCTCTATTAATACCCCATATACGTGTGAATGCGATCTCTCATCCGTTAAATGTCAGTCATAGCATATTAATTAAAATTGGTGGTAGACGAAAGTTGTCTATTGAACATTACCCATTCACAGTAAGTGTAAAAATATATTATGCGTGAATGCCGGGCTGTGGTATGTTGGAGGATAACAATTGGCAAGCTTCATAGAATCTATAGATGAAATTTTACCATTACCGCATGTCGTTATTCTCATGTATGTGTAAACATTTTCACATTCATTTCATTCACGTTGCTTACGTCAAAGTCATCAACCTTGAAGAAGACTCCTGCAATGGCGGTCGAAATATTGGAAGAAAATAATTCGCTACACATGGCTAAGCCCAAAAGCAACAATACCAAATCCAGCCGCGTAAACCAAAGAAGTTATGTCTTTTTCGTGTCAGCGACGTCAAATTATTTTTGTCCAGTATCTGGCAACATCGATAGCCCGTGTGTTGCCCAGCATTATGTCTTGAGATGTCCAGCTTATTGGTAAGATGGAGCAGGGTCTTAGGTGTGAAGCGGTCTGCAGGTCTCCGCAGTCGCACAGTTGTGACTCTCCATGATGAAGCATTCCCCACCGCTCTAGGTTGTCTTTTGTTCTACCAACTCCGGTTCTTAATCTGTTCAGGGATTTAAAAAAAAAAATTGACTGAAAATAATTATTGAATGATAATTAATAATAGGTTTGGTTAGCTTAGGTTAGGTTTAAAATTTATGGGTTAATTATTCATTAATTTTACATAAATTTTCACCAATATTGAATATATTACTAGCATTATACTTTTATAACTGACCACATTCATAGTGGCACAATGGGGATACAGCCAATTTATTTAGTCTACCACCGATTAATTTTATTCACTGCCAATTGATTTAACTTACTGCCAAAACATTCAATTAGTTACTGAACAAAGAAATACAGTCCTTTAACCCTCTCGCATCGGCTGTCGGCATATGCCGTCATAAGATTCCCCACCATTGAGATCGGTTGACGTGATATATCATTTTGCTACTTTCTTAGAATACTTTTTTATGCATCATCTGATAGCTATAGGATACAAGAACCAATGTGATATATGAAGATAGACCAGATAAGTACATTTATCTTTCAAATACTAGATTTATAATTTACAGTATAATTTGTATTCAAAGCGAGCCGTAATGAAAGGGTTACAAAATCTTCTGATTTTAAAACGCGCGCCAATAATTTATATTGGACTAATATATCGATATCGTATAAAAGGGTTTACATCGCAAGGATTAGAACTGGTTTTCTTCCAGGTAGACAGTCGTCCAATGCGACCGTTAGGCCATCGCGTGCCACTAATTGGAACCCTTGATTTAAAAAATAAAATAAAAAATAATTTTTCTTTGATATTTCAAAGCCTAACCAAGATCGGGCTTTGGTATACGAATCCCTTTATATTTGCTTAGAAAAAAATATTTGATAACTGTAATTACCAGATTTTGAAATAAAATAACGCACCCTTTTTAGTATTTAAAAAAATATTTCCTGATATATATGCAACGTAAATTATACTCGTATATAAATATGAACATTCTCCTCTCTTTAAGATCGTTATTGAATTGCGTGGTGGCAGGATGAGGAGCAGATTAACATCACAAAGACTTTTTGCTGAAGCACATCGACATATATATTTCGATAACTCTACAAACTTCTGACCCGGACCTAGTCACATCCAACCACAATGCGACCTCGCCGCCGCACACAACTGACTGGGAACCGGGCGCCGTGGTCGGTGATACCCAGCGCCGCAAGTGGCGATCTATATAACTAGTCCTCCTAACGGCATTACAAAATGACAACACATGCGTGTCCGATGAGCGAACGAATTCCTTGATTTTAAGTAATCATCTTAACAGCCTAACATCCTCCTCTCTATAGGTTCGTTATTAAATTGCGTGGTGGCAGGATGAGGAGTAGATTAACAACACAACGACTTTTTCTCAAGCACATTGACATATTCATTTCGATAACTTTTCAAACTTCTGCCCCGGACCTACTCACAGCATTCAGGCCGGGCCAACCACAATACAACTGACTGGGCAGCGGGCGCCGTGGTCGGTGATACCCAGCGCCGCAAGTGGCGATCTATATAACTAGTCCTCCTAACGGCATTACAGAATGACAACACATGCGTGTCCGATGAGCGATCGAAAATAAGAGACGAAAGATTGTATATCGAGGTTTTCGGTACCAGTCAGCGAGGGCTATATCATGCTGATGTCAATACTTGTGAATATTTTTTGTAAATAGCAATGTATAAAATAAATAAACTATCATCATCAGCCTGTGTTCGTCCAATATTATACGAACGTAGGCTTCTCACATGAGTCTCCATCCTCTTCGATCCTCCGCCTTCCGCATCCAGGCAAACTCTCGCCATTCTTCTGATGTCGTCAGTCACTCTTGCAGGGGGTCGGCCAACGCTTCGTTTGTCAGTTCATGGGCAACATTCCAACACTTTTCTTCTCCATCGATCGTCGTCTCTTCTACACACGTACTTCTACGTTGTGATCGGCCCGGTGCCTGAAAGCATGTAACTCCGCCCGGGCCGAAAGTTTGTCAAGTTTGTCAAGTTTGTCAAGTTTGTCGTAAATATATGTGCTTCCGAAAAAGTGTCCTTATAACGATACCGGCGACATGGAGTCGTCTTCCTTAAGTAAAGGGGATGTTAATATATTAACATCCTCCCCTCTCAATGATGGGAGTTATTACGTCGCGGGAGGGCAGGATGAGGAGCAGGTCAGCAGACAAAACACTTTCTTTTAGTAGCACAGATTATATTTACGTTAAAAACATTACAAGCTTTCGGCCAAGCGGAAAAATACCGCTGGCCGCAACGCTGACCTTGCCACGCCAAAGGGTGGGGACCGACTGACGATCTCCGCGCCGTTCCGGCTTCCGATAGCGCCACGAGCGGTGGTATCCTTAACTAACACACTCGAAATAAAGAGACGAAAGATCGTATATCGAGGTTTTTGGTAACAGTTAACCAAGAACTACATCATGCTGATGTCAATATGTTATATTGGATATTAATGAATTTTATTATTTTTAGATGCATGTGCGATGCAGGCTACACAGGACGAGATTGCGAGAGCGAGTACGTTCCATGTGAACCGTCTCCTTGCCGCAACGGGGGCAAATGCAGGAGGATCGATGGCCTCACCTACGAATGCAAGTGTCCTGAAGGTAAGCTTGTCACAGACACCTTTACTCCTTTAGAAATTCTTACTAATTTTGAACGAATAGGAACACTCAAGTGGCAGTGGGCAGGGCAAGTGTGCTGCTATATATATGCTCCACCATAGTCTTAAAACTAAGGCGTTTAACCAATGAATCATACCTGTAATAACTTATAGCGCAGACGCGAAATCTAAAACCCTCCCTGTCCCGTCCTGTTTTTTGAGAAGCACGCAAAAAGCTACTTGTTAGAGAGTGTCTGAAGGCCTTCCCGTGATTCTAGGCACATCAGTTATATGTCAAATATACCTCAGTCTAAGTTAGTATACTACAGCGAGTCTCAAATTGCCTTCTTTGGTAACACGTTGCTGACCACGAAATACGTGGGAATGGATAAGGAAATGGAGAGGTTGGGTAAAGGATTCTGCAAATAGCAGACATCAGTTAGGATTCAGCAAGTCTTACTCATAAAATTAAGGTCATCCAGCGTGCTATGAAGAGATCCATGCTCGGAGTGTCGCTAAAATATAGAATCCGAAACGAGGATATTCGCTGAAGAACTCAAGTAGTGGATGCTACACAACGAATAGGCAGAGTCAAGCGGCAATGGGCAGAAAATATCTGTCGAAGAGACGACATTCAATGGGGAAGAAAAGTGTTGGAGTGGCGTCCAAGAACTTGAAAATGAAGCGTAGGCCGACCTGCTGTATGATAGATTAATGTCATAAGAAGAATAGCGCGAGTGGCCTGGATGCAGAAGGTGGACGATTGAAGAGGATTGAGACTTATACAGGAGGCCTACGTTCAACAGTGGATGGATACAGGCTGATGTTGAAGTGTTCTTTATTTATTTATTTAACAGAACCGCAGTGCCAAGGTACATAGAATAATAAAGAATAAGAAACGTAGAGTATACATAAACATACAATACATACAAAAGAGAAAAAAAAATAAAGAAGAAGAAGATGACACGTGTCAAAGATCACCGAGATCTAGGAGAACAATACCATCGACTAAGGAGGAAAAGGATGTAAGAAAAGCATCGAGGTGTGCTGGTAGGCCATCTAGGAGTGCCATTGCCGTTGAACTAAATTGAGTACTCGAAGCTCCACAAGTATCAACTGGTATCAAAAACAATGGATGGCTACGAGCACGGGTGTACTTATCCGGAATGTAGCAGTTAAAACGTTCAAGAGTCCCAGGGTTGTGAATTGCACCGCGAAGAAGAAGGAATGAATGTTTGAGAGCAGCAATTTTCCTCCGCGACTCTAACGAATGGAAAGAAAGCATCCCTAGAAGAAAAATAGTTGGGTAATGTTGTATCATGCATCTAGCTTTATATAACATCAAGCAAGGCTAGCTTTCAATAAAAAAGCAAAAATTCTTGAGTCAAAGAATATCAATTTACAATTCCGCAAGCAACTTGCCAAAACATTTGTTTGGAGCATCTTGATGTACGGCTGTGAGACATGGTGCTTATCTGAAAGTGATAAAAAAAGACGGAGGCCTTTAAAGTGTGGTCATACAGAAGAATTCTCGGAATTTCCTGGAGAGACCACGTCACGAACAATGAGGTTCTCAGCGTAATCAAGGAAGATATGCACCTAATAAGAACCATCTCAGAGAGGCGAGCCCGATGGATCGGTCACATCATGCGCCACGATGGTCTTCTTCACGACATTGTGGAGGAGATGGTTGAGGGTAGAAACTGTAGAGGGCGCCCTAGACGGGAGAATTTGCAGCAAGTGTTCGAGGCTCTTATGCTGAGCTGAAGAGGGTTGCGGACGACCGAGAGGAATGGAGATCGAGATGCAAGATTTTGTTGCTGCAAACCAATCCACCGGATTGATACAACGAAGAAGAAGTGTTCTATGAGAGAATCGTCACTTTTCGAAGACCATATGCCCCAGTTAGGCGTGCGGATACGGAATAATGACGATGGCGGATGGTTCAGATGTATTACCGCGAGTAATATTCCAAACAGCTTGGTCGGGACTGCGGTCCGGCGTGTCGCCTAAGGCAGCTATTTTCTCGTCCCCCCACTTCCATACGTCCCTCCCACATCGCCTGACCGCTACAGTTCTAACCGTGCTTTCTCACGTTTCCACTGTGCCTAGAACACAGCTTCCATAACTGTTAAGTCCTCCCATAACTTTAATAACTTCTTAGGTTTTCACGGCCAGATTTCATATTGTCCTTTGATCCTTAATGTCACCGGTAAGCTATGGAATGCTCTTCCAGCGTCTGTGTTTCCTCCTTTCTACAATCTGGATCTCTTCAAGAATCAATTAAATATACACTTGCAATCTCCCCAACCCACACACAAACACGAATACAACACACGTTTCCCGCATGCAGCGTCCAGCCTCACTGGCTGAGCGTCATAGAGTGCACTGGTCTTGAACGGGTGTGCTCTCCTGCATGCGATTAAATAAAAAAATGTGGCTTTTGCGTTTAGCCGTGCGTGTCAAATTATTATTTTCAAATATTTCGACCGCCATTGCAGGGAGGGGCCTCCTTCACGGTTGATGACTTTGTCATCTAACGCCATCAACCCTATGGCGATCGAAAAATTGGAAAATAATATTTCGCCACACACGGCTAAACCCAAAAGCCACAATATCTATTTTACTTTACTTTGATACTTTTTTTTTATTTTTTTTAATTTTGGTAATACTTTTTTTAGTTATAAAAACACATTTAGGAGAATACCGACAGATGGTGATCTTGATTCTGAAGTCTCATCTGTAGAATTCTTTGATGCTTACCATGTTGTATATGGTTAAGTGCTGCATGTGGAGTGTTGATCCGCTAACGTCATAGACTACAGGCCGACATTTACGCGTCATCTATATTATTACAGGAATTCACCATGAATGGGTAGTGTTTTGAGGAGGACTTTTGTACAACCCCAAATTTTTATTAATATACTATGACTGACATTTTACGGTGAGAGATCAAATTCACACTAACTGGAGTATTTAAGAGCTCAGAAAATTTTTTTTTGTCCGCCGGCAGCTTAGTAATTAAATCGTTTATTTGTCGTTCGATCCCCGACTGAGCTTAAAAAATCGATTTCTAACCTAAAATACTCTCGGTTGGTGTGATTGATCCCTCACCCGTAAAATCTCAGTCATAGCCTATTAATCGAATTTGGTGGTAGACGAAAGACGTCCCCTAAGCACCTCCTGTTTGTAGTGAATTCTTGTTACTGCGAAGAAGTGTTTCTCAGATTATTTGTTTTTAGTTCCCACAGTTTGTTTATCTGTGATTCTTCGTATTGCCCTGAGGGCACTGCGTTGTATTATGTTCCTTAGTACCACGCCCGAACACGGCCTCTCAAACATTTATCTTATTATTATTATTATTTAAATACGTATTGACATCGGCATGATATATCCCTTGCAGACTAGTGCCGAAAACCTCGATATACAATCTTTCGCCTCTTATTTTTGCTCGCTCGTCGGACTCGCTTGATGAAAACCCTCCCTGTCCCGTCCTGTTTTTGGAGACCCGGATGTGGACCTCTAACAAAACTTTCAATTTACAATTAAGAACCTTTACAAAACTTTTACTTACGCAAAAAGCTACTTGTTAGGGCCCTTTCCCACGACAACGTCCCGTTTATTTCGGGTTCGATTTATTGCAGGATCACGTTTAGTAGTATACGTGCTACTGTGGTAACATTCACATGAGCATTCGGTTTGCAGGATACCGCAAAAATCCGATCCGTTCGAAATGTGCTGTACGGTTTTGCCACGACAAACTGGACGAATGGATCCAATAAAAACGGTATCCAGTTTAGTTACGTACATAGTTTAATGGAAGTGTTTCCACTAACATCCTGCATACGGTTTTTTACTTTATTATTTCTTCAAAAGTATTGCTAACTTTTCTTCAGGCATTATGCATTTTCTCATATTTGTATCATGTTTTTTTAGATTATTTTTCACTTTTTCTAAAAGCTTGTCAAACGTGGCCATTGCCATTCTGAAGTAGTTAAAAAAATTGGATTCATCCTTTCTCAAATCACCCATGAGATTACGAAATGTGCCTAATCTCGATCGTAGTTTTAGGATCGGGTGAACCCAAATTCTTCTTATTTTGCATTGCTTTCGGCGGCGAAAGTACCAGTATAATACCAGAAGAGTATTCACGTCCAATGCGTCTGAATTTTCTTCTCCGACTGCCAATGCTATCCTGTAAGAAACAGGATGCAAACTTCTGTGTGTGAACACTGGTATGATTTTTACGGTATCTAGTAAAAAAACCGATCCTGCAAAACTGGACGTCCGCGGGAAAGAGCCCTTAGAGAGTGGCTGAAAGCCTTACCGTGATTCTAGGTGCATCAGTTAGATGGCAAATAGACCTCAATCTAAGCCTGCGAAGTTAGTATACTATAGCGAGTTTCGAAAGCCTCACACCTAAGATCCTGCCCCATAGGCCCGACTATTTGCACACCTCAATACCTAATGCTGGGAATCATGATATTGTGCGGAAACAATTTGATGGCGCTGACACGAAGAAGAAGAACGCATCTTTATATGGCATGGGTGGAATATTTCGTTCCTTGTGAATACTATGTTTGGAGCTGATATCCTCCTCTCAAAGTTCGATATCGATTTACTGGATGACAGGATGCAGGATCAGGTTCAACAAAAAAAACGTTGTGGCTCACGGCATTAAGCGTGCGCCATAACGGTTGCGAGCGAGCTCCAACTGACGGCGCGCTCTAACATCAGGCGCCGCCAAAAGTCGCGGCAGACAAGCGAATTAAAGATGACAGTGGCCAACATCAAATGGACCAACTGTCATAACAAATAAGATGGCGTATGCAAACGCCGTGCAACATTATACAATTAAAACTAACATTAGATGTGCATGTCAGGCGAGCGAACAAAAATAAGAGACGAAATATCGTTTTTCGAGGCTTTAAGGCATCAGACTAAAAGAGCTATATAAAGCTGATATCAGAGCATATGGTCGCCACGGTTTTTGCCACACATCTCAATAGGATGTAATGTTAGGAAAAAATCTTGTTTGCGACGTTGCAGTACCAGGCTTCATGCCTCGAGCGATACACGACCAAGATCGTGCGACTGGCCGCGCCTATCATCTCCCCCACCCCTCTCCCCGCCACGATGCTCACTATTCTACAAACAGTCTACTTTCCTTGTGTATCACCTTTACAAGGTTTATATATCAAATGCAAACATTCATACTTTAATTGATTACATTAAATGCTTATACATGCGGGCATAGCTTAGTGGTCAAAGCGTTTGCTTGACAAGCCAAATGTCGCGGGTTCGATCTACGACGGAGATTAAAAAAAAAAGATTCTCAATCGATTTCTAAGCTGTATAAATACCCCCGGTTGGTGTGAATTTGATCCCTCATCCGTAAAATGCCAGTCATAGCCTATTAATCAAAATTGGTTGTAGACGTAAGGCGTTCAGTGAAGACCACCCATTCATAGTGAATCACTCTAATAATAAGTATGATGCGTGAATACAGCCCTGTAGTCTATAAAGTTGGCGGATCAACACTCGCCACGTAACATGGTAAGCGTCATATCGATCATCATCATCATCATCAGCCTGTGTCCATCCACTGTTGAACGTAGGCCTCCCGCATGAGTCTCCATCCTTTTCGATCCTCCGCCTTCCGCATCAAGGTCACTCCCGCTATTCTTCTTATATCGTCAGTCCATCTTGTAGGGGGTCGGCCAATGCTTCGTTTGCCAGTTCTTGGGCGCCATTCCAATACTTTTCTTCCCCATCGACCGTCGTCTCTTCGACAGATACGTCCTGCCCATTGCCACTTGAGTGTGCCTATTCGTTGGGTAGCATCCACTACTTGAGTTCTTCTGCGTATTACCTCGTTTCGGATTCTATCTTTTAGCGACACTCCGAGCATGGATCTCTCCATAGCATGCTGGGTGACTTTTATTTTATGGGTAAGACTTGCTGTCAGATTCCACGTCTCTGCGCCATAAGTTAATACAGGGAGGATGCATTGGTTAAACGCCTTAGTTTTAAGGCATTGCGGAATTTTCGCTTTAAAAATGTACTTTAGTTTTCCAAATGCTGCCCATCTCAGTTGTATGCGCCTGTCGATTTCTTTTGAGAAGTTCAAAGAATTCGAGAAGAAAATCGATACCTGGTTCTAATCTGAACAATAGCGAGTAATTTTATTCTAGTTACAAATAATGACACCTATTTGTAGCATAATCCATTCTATTGGAATTGCCATTAAAGATATTGGATTCAATAGCGCTGCTATCCCATCCAATTTTGACGCAGTGGTATGCAACCAGGCATCGTAAACGTCACGTAAATAAGGAGCTTTCATCATCATTCTATATCTGCTGCCTAATCGGAGCATGCGGACGTCATAAATTGTAGTAAAGTCAGAGACCATAGTGTTTGCCTCTTCCCATGTCTTCGTCCTCTTCGTAGTATCAATCCGGTGGATTGGTTTGCAGCAACAGAATCTTGCGTCTCGATATCCATTCCTTTCGGTCCTCCGCAACCCTCTTCAGCTAAGCATAAGAGCTACAATTCATGTCGTCGAACACTTGCTGCAAACCGTCTAGGGCGCCCCCTACAGTTTCTACCGTCAAAAATCCCCTCCACAATGTCGTGAAGAAGACCATCGTGGCGCATGATGTGACCGATCTATCGGGCTCGCCTCTCTGAGATGGTTCTTATTAGGTGCCTATATTCCCACGTCAGCTCTGCGTAAATGCTGATGTTATATTTCAATTTTCAATTTTCAATTTTGTTTATTTTGCCTTTCAGAAACATTACAAATTATTTTAACTCAATTCATTTCTGAAGTACAATAAAAATACAAATAAAAAATACAATATATACAAAAATAGGTACTTATGATTAAGTACTATGAACAAAGCAATAAAGACAAGCAACAGAAGGTCCCAATGCTTATCAGACAGACGACGCCAACCAATTGTCCCTCCAAAGAAACTCTTGGAGTTCTTGTCTGAATTGGGCCTCTCTTACGTGAAATATATCAACATCCGAGGCGATTTGGTTATATCGACGCACGATCGGCCAAACGACGTATTATAAGTACTAAGGTAAGTAAGGTTATACTAACCTCGATATAACGGACACCTATTTAACGAACATCGGATATAACGGACAAAAAATCCAGTCAAATGTATATTTATATTTTTTTAAATGTAAACACATATAGGAGAATACCGACAGATGGTGATAGTAATTACAGAAATCTCATCTGTAGAATTCTTTGATGCTTACCATGTTGTACATGGTTAAGTGCTACATGTGGAGTGTTGATCCGCCAACGTCATAGACTACAGCCCGACATTCAAACGTCACATATATTATTACAGAAATTCACCTTGAATGGTTTGTGCTTTGAGGAGGATTGTCAACCACCAATTTAGATTAATAGGCTATGACTGACATTTTACGGTGAGGGATGAAATTCACACTGAGTGGGGTATTTTAGAGCTCGTATTTTTTTTGTCTGCCGGCAGCTTAGTAGTTGAAGCGTTTGCTTGTTTAACCGAAAGGTCGTGGGTTCGATCCCCGACGGAGCTTAAAAAAAAATCGATTTCTAAGCTTTAAAATACTCTCGGTTGGTGTGATTGATCCGTCACCCGTAAAAATTACAGTCATAGCCTATTAATCAAATTTGGTGGTAGACTTAAGACTAAAGACTAAGCACCACCTCCTTCTTCTTCGCAGTATCAATTCGGTGGATTGGTTTGCAGCAACAGAATCTTGCATCTCGATCTACATTCCTCGAAATTTTACTTGAGACGCAATCATTTTTTTTTTGCTGATACATGGGATGTCTTTAAGACCTTTAATGTGGTATTTTCCCCTTTATTTCCACATCCTAATGCCGTTGACCATAAAGGTTCATCCGCCTTAGGAGAGCATTTACTACCTCCAGGACAATAGAGTGCCCTAACCAGCTTGACCTAAAGAGGTTAGCTGGGTGTTAGCTTATTCCGGCCAACATTCGGTCCCTGTCTATATTGGCCGACTGATGTCGCTCACCCCCCACCACGAGAAGGAGATAGATCAGGATTTACCTTTCATCGAACCTGTGACCTTAAGGCATTTCGCAGAGTCCTCCAGTACTTTTAGGGGGCAGACACCACCTCCTATTTGTAGTGAATTCTCGTTAAAAATGAATGATGCGTGAATGGTGGGCTGCAGTATATGACATCGGAGGAACGCTCTTCACGCATCGTTATAACCGCCAGCAAAGGGTGCAGAGATGTCTTGAGATAAGGCACGGATAAATGACAACTGACAATTTTCAGTGTCCATACATTCGGAAAGTAAAAAAAAATGGTTTTATTCATAAATACTATGCATGGCGATAATACGAGTTTAGGGTTAATTAGTATCACGCACATGTGCGTGCATGATGGGAACACGACGTGAACCCAGAAACGCAATGTCAACACTGTCCCATAACTTTTTATGATTTTTTTAAGCGTTTTTTACGTCTTTTACTTAAAAAAAAAATGACAATAAACATCCAACATAACAGATTGTAGATATTTTTTGTTATGTAAACACAAACAGAAGAATACATTCACAACGTACACGTATACGAGTATATATTTTCGTATCTTAATAATATTATGACTAGGGCTTCGTCGTTGGCCGCTACGAGGCGTTAATTTTTTTTAATTTAAAATTTTCGTTGTAAAATGTGGACGAAGGTGCACACGGTTGTACAGGAGAGCATAAACTATAGCTTACCTTTCTTTAAGCCTCTCGTCGTAATGAAAGACCAGCGGGAACTGCACATACATTGCACTCGCAGGAGGCAGAGCTGATATACGATGAGGAAACGTGGTGGCTTACATTGCTTTATAGCGGCAGTTTGTGACGACCGTATGCTCCAGTTACGTGAGCAGACGTGGAAATGGTGACAGTGAAAGAGACCAAGCTGGCATTCACGCAATGGCGAATTTTACGGGGACTATATTATATGAAATGATGATGCTGCTGATGATGATGATGGTGATGAAAAAAAACTGAATAAATATTTTTTTAATTTTAAATAATTTCATGGCCAGATTTTCAAATGTGGTTTTTATGTTGAGCCGTGCGTGGCGATTTTCACCGTCTCTTCAACATATCGAATGCCTTTGCAGGGATCATTTTCGGTGGCCTAGACTATTTTGTTCTAGGGGACGGCTCAACCCAGTTATCATTAGTACATATCATCATATATGTCTTTTTAATTTTTTATAATTTTAAATTAATTTTAATTAAAAATATATATATACATTTATATATTGGTAGATTGGTTATAAAGTCGGAGTCGGAACTATAAGTAGTCGTTTCTCATCCATTCAGTCTATAGTTTGGTTCGAGACCCGAGTGGTACTTACTAAAATAAATAGACTGTCGGAAAGTAATAATATTAAGCTTGTGAATAAATGATGACTGATTGAATAATAAAATAAAAAAAATATACATACTTTGAATATATACTATAGCGACATCTATCGTACGATGATAACAATGATATAAATACTAGTTTCAACGCGAGTCGGTCTAGGCATAGCAATAGCCCAGTTGGCTGAGCGGTATGAATACCTGAGCATAGTTGGTTTCCAAGGTCCTCGGTTCGCATCCCGCTTCTGCCGTTATTTTTGTGCTTGGATTGACGCGTTGAAAAAAGAATTTTATGTATAGTATATGTATATTTAATTAATATTTAAAAATATATTTAGTTTAGATTCACATTTATTCAAACTGATTACGTGTTTCGGCGGTTATCAGTTTAAATAAATGTGAATCAAAACTTTCGCTCAACCCAAAAACCCGCATTTTTTCCTTTAAAAATGAATATTTTTTTTTTCCAGGATACCGCGGAAAGGACTGCGAAGAGAACATCAACGACTGTCCAGGAAATCTCTGCCAGAACGGCGCCACCTGCGTGGACGAGATCAACAGTTATAGGTGCCGCTGTCCACCAACCTTCACAGGGGAACTGTGCGGGGCAGATGTGGACGAATGCTCGTTAAGGTCAGTTTTCTTTCTGGATTCTGCTCTGCTCTTCAATCAAAATGGTTGTGATGTTTATTATACAGTCTTCTTCTTCGTTTCAGCGACGTCAAATATTTTTTTCCCAGTATCTTGCAACATCGATAGTCCGTGTGTTGCCCAGCATTAGGTCCTGAGATGTGCAGCTTGTTGCGCACATAAAGCAGAATCTCAGGTGTGAAGCGGTTTGCAGGTCTCCGCAGTCGCACAATAGTGTATCTCCCTGCGGAAGCATTCCCCACCGCTCGAGGTTCTCCTTTGTTCTACTAACTCCAGTTCTTAATCTGTTCATGGATTTCCAGGTCCGCCAGTCAAGGTCCTTGCCAGTTTGGAGGCCTTCCTTTAGACTAATGAAATCCTCTGATGCATTTTGTTGCCAGAGCTGGAGTCTCTTATTTTCAGGGCCGGATGTGAGAGGTTGTGTGGATCTCAGAAAGCTGCTTCGCGACATCAGTCTTGGTGTTGGGGGTATCTGATTATACAAGCAGTGGGACGGTTGGTTGATTGCGCATATGACTTTGCGTCTTATGTTTTTGGTGCGATACCACCTAAGGGGTATAGTTTTGAAATGGGTGTTGGTTTGAGGCAGCCTGTGACGACTCTGCATGTATCATTCAGGGCAGTATCCACTTGATTACAATGGGCTGATCGACCCCACACTGGTGCCACATATTCTCCAGCTGAGAAACAAAGTGCTAAACTGAGGTACAAAGAAGGGATGGTTGGGCTCCCCAGTGAGTGTTGGTCAGTCATGTGGAAGTGTTTGTCCTCTGTCTTGATAATGTTATATTGATTGTTTCTATTTGTTTTTCACAGGCCTTCTGTGTGCCAGAATGGCGCCACTTGCACCAACTCCGTGGGCGGATTTTCCTGCATTTGTGTCAACGGCTGGACAGGTCATGACTGTTCTGTCAACATTGATGACTGCGCGGGAGCGGCTTGCTTCAACGGGGCAACATGCATTGACAGGGTGGGGTCATTCTACTGTCGATGCACGCCTGGCAAGACGGGTAAGTCAAACACAACTGACATAATTCAACAAATGATACTAACATCCTCCTCTCTCTCAAGCTTCCGGCCAGGTGGAATGACATGCCGCTGGCTGTAATGCGACCTTCTCGGTCGGCAACACATAACTGAATCGCTCGTGATCGGGCTCTCATCCACGCCCCTGGCGGTGCCTATCATTAACACATCCGTGAGCGGGCAAGCGAACAGAAAATAAGAGACGAAAGATTGTATATCGAGGTTTTCGGTACCAGTCGGCAAGGGATACATCGTGCTGATGTCAATACACACTGACCTTCCCCGTCTAATTAAAGTGACTCCAGATCGCTGGAATTGTCATTGGGATGCGTGGTGGATAGATGAGGAGCAGCTCGCCAAAGCAAAGAACTCGTCGAGAAGCACATTGGAATTTTTTTTACGTTAAAAGACTGACAAAATTCGGTCCCCTGCCCGGGACATAATATTCTGTTTACTTCACGACACCCAAGCAGAGACTGATATGGTGATAGTCACAGTCACTGCGTCGAAATTCACATAGCGGCTATCTATGGAACTAGCTGTTCTCACATGACAGCGACATGTCAAAATAAATTAAATAGCGCATGCACAGTCTTATAACTATTTAAATCTAAAACATAGACTAATATTTTTGTATGTGCATGTCAGACGTGCAAAAAATAATACATAAATAAATGACAAAAGATGCATATCAAGGCTTTACGGCACCAGCCTGAAAGGGCTATATCGAGTTGGTATAATGAATTATTTTTTAAATTCTTTTGTAGGTCTCCTGTGTCACCTGGACGACGCCTGCACATCGACCCCGTGTCATGCGGGCGCCAACTGTGACACTAGCCCCATAAATGGCTCCTACACCTGCTCCTGCACCGGCGGCTACAAGGGCATCGACTGCTCCGAGGACATCAACGAGTGCGAGCAAGGCAAGTCTTCATCCTCACTTTTCACTCTGTAATGACAACTGTGTTACTTGGGAAAATTTTACAATTGATTTGACAACGAGTCGCGAAGTTACGTCGGTAGTGCATGACAGCGATGTCGGTTCAGTTAGTACAAGACTTTAAAATTTGAATATACTTAAAAAGTTCAAGAATTGATTTGACAGCGATGATCAGACAGTGATGGGACAGCGGTCTAGCGAAGGTCAGAGAATGCTGTGACGGGTAGCGCAGAGAAAGGACTGATCCAATGTGGTTCTCCTCCTTATATAGGGCCCGCTCACTCACACAAGGTAACGTCTCCTTGTGATTCGTGCGACATCTATGGGACATATAATACAAAAATTAATAACAAGTTATAGATAATATAGAAAGTGTACAATCGGCCGATCCGCCACATCTTAATTTATTTTTAACTTCATCATCAGCCTGTATACGTCCACTCTTGAACGTAAGCCTCCCGCATGAGTCTCCATCCTCTTCGATCCTCCGCCTTCCGTATCCAGATCACTCCCGCTATTCTTCTTACGACGTCAGTCCATCTTGCGGGGGGTCGGCCAATGCTTCGTTTGCCAGTTTTTGGGCGCCATTCCAAATTTTTAACTTATTGATTCTATTTTTCAGGTTCCCCGTGCGAGCATAATGGCATTTGTGTCAACACACCCGGGTCCTTCGCTTGCAACTGCACGCAGGGACTCACCGGGCCGCGGTGTGAGACTAACATAAATGAGTGCGAGAGTCATCCCTGTCAGAACGATGGAAGCTGCCTGGACGAGCCCGGAACCTTCCGCTGTGTCTGCATGCCAGGTGACCTAACTTAACCTCAATGTGAACTAACCTACCCTAACTGTAGCTAACATCGAACACTTATTGACATAGTGGACTGAATTTTCAGAGAATTCCTAAAAGATTTGGCCTCTCTTCTTGCGACGCATGTCCATGTGATCCAGGCATACAACAAATAGTGAGACATTCTCTGATGGAGTGCATCATCCATGAGAATAAGAGAAGCATTCTGTGTTGTCGCCTGGTAGTCTCTGCCATTTCTTGGGAAAATTTTCCTGAACTGCTGCTTAGTTCTGACGGTCCCTTGCTGTTAAACTTCATCAAGAAAATCGTCGGGGCTACGCGCGCGGTTAACGAGGCTGACATGGAATAGGCTACTACGTTCTTTAATTGTTTGTCAGATGTATAATCTAACCTTGTATGTAACTTGCAGGGTTTTTTAAGAAAAAATAAATAAATAAAAAAAACCCAACTTTAGCTTTACCTCACATAATGTAACCTAATGGTAACATAATCTAAACTAAGTGAATTTCACCTATCATTGTCTATTAACACGTTTCGCGCCACGTAGGTCACCGGTGACCTACGATGTTGTTGAAAAGAGCGCCACGTAGGTCACTGGTGACCTTCGCTTTTATTTTTCGAACAAACAGTCCCTGTACACCAGCGGTTACATTTCAATAGAATTTTAACATTGAATGTGACCTATACCCGCCTCTGAGGCGAATGCATTAAAAACATTACGTGGCGTTAAACGTGTTAAGCAACTTACATTCCTAGCACCTAGATGGCCTTTGCCATCTTAAATTTACACACTTTTTGTTTCCATGCCAAGAATCCAATGGAAAGTATTGGCAAACCCTTAGTGAATGTTTTAATATTTATTTGAATTATTCTTTTTAGGTTTCACCGGCAAGCAGTGCGAGCAGGACATTGACGAATGCGCCAGCAATCCTTGCCTCAACGGAGGATACTGCAACGACCTCATCAACACCTTCCGCTGCACGTGCGCCATCGGGTGAGTCCGCCATCTTGGAAATATCTCTTTCGTTCCCTTTGAATCAAAAATTTGATCTGCTTTGTGTCAGCGATGTCAAATTATTTAGGCCCAATATCAATAACTTTCAACATGTTCCGTTTGCTGCCCAGTATTAGGTCTTAATGTGCAGCTAGTTGGGAACATAGAGCAGGATCTTAGGTAATGAGGCGGTCTGCAGGTCTCCACAGCCGCACAGCAGTGACTCTCCCTTCCGAAACACTCTCCCCCACCACTTAAAGTTATCCTTTGTTCTACCAATTCCGGTTCTTAGTCTGTTTAGGGATTTTCAGGTCCGCCAGTCAAGTTTCTTGCCAGTTGGAAGGCTTTCCTTTGTAGTAATGTAATCCTCTGATGCGACTTGTTGCCAGAGCTGGAGTCTCACATTTTCAGGGCCGGATGTGAGAGGTTGTGTGGATCTCAGAAAGCTGCTTCGCGACTTCAGTCTGCGTGTTGGGGGTATCTGATTATACAAGCAGTGGGACACTTGGTTGATTGCCTTACGCATATCATTGGCGCATATGACTTTGCGTCTTATGTTTGGCGGTGCGATACCAGCCAAGGGGTATAGTTTCGTAATGGGTGTTGGTTTGAGGCAGCCCGTGACGACTCTGCATGCATCATTCAAGGCAGTATCCACTTGATTACAATGGGCTGATCGTGAAATATTCTGATGCCATTTGTTGCCAGAGTCTCTCAGTTTCAGGGCAGGAGTAACATTACACAGCAATGTTTTATTATCTCTTTGTTTCCAGGTTTACGGGATCACGCTGCCAGATCAACATAGATGACTGCGTCTCTAATCCTTGTCGGAACAATGGCGTCTGCAGGGATTCCATCGCAGGATACATCTGCGAATGCACGCTTGGGTATACAGGTAAAATCAACCATTAATTTAGCTTTACTTGGTAGTCTATATAACAAAAAAATCATCTGAAAAGTCATTTGACATACAGATGCAAGCCCGCGGCCGTGTGGGCGACAGTGTCACGACCTATCGTTCCCAGACAATTCGTTCAACGACTCATTGGTAACGACATGGGTCGCACTGAACGTCTGGTGCACGGGACATTAGGAGCACAGGACAACTGGTGTACTGGATATCTTGGTAACTTAACCTAACCTAACCTTACCTAAAGAAATGTCCAGTCATTGTATAGTCCAGAGATCCATAGGTCTCGTTATGAACGAAATAACTTAGGTTAGGTTAGTGAGACATTTAGTGCACCAGTTTTCCCGTACTTTAAATGTCCCGTGTACCAGACGTTAAATGCGCCCCACGTCGTTGCTGATGAGTCGTTAATCTTTAAACGCTCAGTGGTTTCCTTACGGGTCTGCAGATTTGCGTCGTTCAATGCCCTACGGTCCCACACAGGAGTGCTTATGGTTCATTTCACAATCGGATTACATTAATTTGTAATAATAGTATTAAAGTAAGTTCATGGAAGAATCTATTGTGCGACGAAACATTACAAACACCTGCTAGGGTATTGAACCACGCAATTTAGCGGTCCAAAAATTACCAAAAAAAAGTTTCTTTTTTTTGGTAATTTTTTCTTAAATAACCCGAGGGTGAAGCGGTTTAAAAATTATAATCATTCACACTTTCCATTATATGAACTAGCGCATTCATTTTTTTAATTTACTCGACATTGGCTACCCAACGTAGCCGTAACATGTTGTCGCCTAATAAAAATTGTGGAATATTTTTTTTTTTTTTAATTTGAAATGTTAGAGCATAATTATGATGTGTTGTGTTTGTTTTGCAGGTGTTTCGTGCGAGACTAACATAAACGACTGCCAGTCATCTCCCTGCCACCGCGGGGACTGCATCGACGGGCAGAACAGCTTCTCCTGCAGCTGCCACCCCGGCTACACGGGCTACGTGTGCCAGACTCAGATCAACGAGTGCGAGTCCGACCCCTGCCAGTTTGGAGGTTAGAACACCATTCTCATCAACATTTAAACATAAAAATAAAGAAGAAAAAATAATGCGATATACTGACGTCCCCCGTCTAATTAAAGCGACTCCAGATCGCGGGAGTGTCATTGGGATGCGTGATGGATGGATGAAGAGCAGGTCGCCGAAGCAAAAAAATTGTCGAGAAGTTTGCATACGCCATTTTATTTGTTATGACAGTTGCTCCATTTCATGTTGGCGCAACTGTCATCTTTAATTTGCTTTTTTGCCGGGATTGTCTTGGCAGCGCTGGGTGACAGTATTCCGGCAGTTGACAGTTAACCTCTCGTCTTGGCGGCGAAATGCCATGCCCGTCAGACGAGGAAATCAAGTCTTTAGCAAGCTCCACTATCGATCCTCCGATCCAATAATGTCACAACTGAGAAATGACTTTCAAAGCAAACGCTTTGACTATTGAGCTATAGCTGCCGGCAAGTACGCCATCAAGTACAAGTAAATTGTTATTTGATGTTTAAGTAATGTTTTTTTTTCTTTCCAGGGTTATGCGAGGACCTGGTGGCAGGTTACCAATGCCGGTGCAAACCGGGAACCTCTGGCAGCAACTGCGAGATCAACGTCAATGAATGCTACTCCAACCCCTGCAGGAATGAGGCTACTTGTGTGGACGGCATCAACCAGTAAGTTCATCAAAGTCATATATAAATATCATAGAAATACCCTTCTTTTCCGGATTTTGTAAACCTATCACTATCCTATGCACCTAGTAAAACCATAACGAAGACTCATATTTTCACTTTACAAAGAAGAAGCTGCCATAATATCACTTGAAATGTCCAAAAGGAAGCAAAAATACGTCAAGGGGTGAGACAAGGATGCTCTCTGTCGCCTGTGCACTCTTCAACGTATATACATACAAAAATGCAATTAACATCAGGGAAAAATGGGCCATAGAGGGGGTTAAAATACATGGCCAAAGATTGATATGATAAGGTTTGCTGACGACATTGCTCTGATTGCTGAAACTGAAGATGAACTCACTGAAGCGCTGACATCCATGGAAAAAACATATTTAATTCCAACTACAATATGAAGATAAACAGCACAAAAACCAAAGTCATGAGAGTAAGCCGCAATGAGCAGCAGAAAATTAACATATCAATGCTAGGAGTACCCCTAAAAGATGCAAAAGAATTTGTATACCTTGGAAGTACGATTACCTGGGATGCAGAACAAAAGAGAAGTCAACAGTCGAATACATCAAGCAAGGCTAGCTTTCAATAAAAAGCCAAAAATTCTTGAGTCAAAGAATATTACTTTAGGGCTCCGCCAAGCAACTTGCCAAAACACTTGTTTGGAGCAACAATGTACGGCTGTGAGACATGGTGCTTATCTGAAAGTGATAAAAAAAGACTAGAGGCCTTTGAGATGTGGTCGTACAGAAGAATTCTCGGAATTTCCTGGAGAGACCACGTCACGAACAATGAGGTTCTCAGGATAATCAAGGAAGATAGGCACCTAATAAGAACCATCTCAGAGAGGCGAGCCCGATGGATTGGTCACATCATGCGCCACGATGGTCTTCTTCACGATATTGTGGAGGGGATGGTTGAGGGTAGAAACTGTAGAGGGCGCCCTAGACGGGAGTATTTACAGCAAGTATTCGAGGACATGAATTGTAGCGCTTATGCTGAGCTGAAAAGGGTTGCGGAGGACCGAGAGAGGAATGGAGATCGAGATGCAAGATTCTGTTGCTGCAAACCAATCCACCGGATTGATACTACGAAGAAGAACTTAGGTTAGGTTAGTGAGACATTTAGTGCACCAGTTTTCCCGTACTTTAAATGTCCCGTGTACCAGACGTTAAATGCGCCCCCGAATCATTCACACTTTCCATTATATGAACTAGCGCATTCATTTTTTTTAATTTACTCGACATTGGCTACCCAACGTAGCTGTAACATGTTGTCGCCTAATAAAAATTGTGGAATATTTTTTTTTTTTTTAATTTGAAATGTTAGAGCATAATTATGATGTGTTGTGTTTGTTTTGCAGGTGTTTCGTGCGAGACTAACATAAACGACTGCCAGTCATCTCCCCTGCCACCGCGGGGACTGCATCGACGGGCAGAACAGCTTCTCCTGCAGCTGCCACCCCGGCTACACGGGCTACGTGTGCCAGACTCAGATCAACGAGTGCGAGTCCGACCCCTGCCAGTTTGGAGGTTAGAACACCATTCTCATCAACATTTAAACATAAAAATAAAGAAGAAAAAATAATGCGATATACTGGCGTCCCCCGTCTAATTAAAGCGACTCCAGATCGCGGGAGTGTCATTGGGATGCGTGATGGATGGATGAAGAGCAGGTCGCCGAAGCAAAAAAATTGTCGAAGTTTGCATACGCCATTTTATTTGTTATGACAGTTGCTCCATTTCATGTTGGCGCAACTGTCATCTTTAATTTGCTTTTTGCCGGGATTGTCTTGGCAGCTGGGTGACAGTATTCCGGCAGTTGACAGTTAACCTCTCGTCTGGCCGGCGAAATGCCATGCCCGTCAGACGAGGAAATCAAGTCTTTAGCAAGCTCCACTATCGATCCTCCGATCCAATAATGTCACAACTGAGAAATGACTTTCAAAGCAAACGCTTTGACTATTGAGCTATAGCTGCCGGCAAGTACGCCATCAAGTACAAGTAAATTGTTATTTGATGTTTAAGTAATGTTTTTTTTTCTTTCCAGGGTTATGCGAGGACCTGGTGGCAGGTTACCAATGCCGGTGCAAACCGGGAACCTCTGGCAGCAACTGCGAGATCAACGTCAATGAATGCTACTCCAACCCCTGCAGGAATGAGGCTACTTGTGTGGACGGCATCAACCAGTAAGTTCATCAAAGTCATATATAAATATCATTGAAATACCCTTCTTTTTCCGGATTTTGTAAACCTATCACTATCCTATGCACCTAGTAATAACCATCTTGGAGAAGCGATCGGTCACATCATGCACCACGATGGTCTTCTTCACGATATTGTGGAAGGGATAGTTAAGGGTAGAAACTGCAGAGGGCGCCCTAGACTAGAGTATTTGCAGCAAGTGTTTGAGGATATAAGTTGCAGCTCTTATGCTGAGCTAAAGAGGATCGCGGAAGATCGAAAAGAGTGGAGATCGAGATGCATAATTTTGTTGCTGCAAACCAATCCACCGGATTGATACTGCGAAGAAGATCATTATCCAAGGTTTTTCATTGTGATGGTGATGTACTGATGTATTCTTGGTTACAGGTATACGTGTGAATGCCGAGCCGGTTTCACTGGCATCCACTGCGAGACCAACATCAATGAATGCATGTCCAACCCCTGCGCCAATAACGGCATTTGCATGGATCTGATCAATGGGTTCAAGTGTGAATGCCCCAGAGGATACTACGATGCAAGGTAAACTTTTAGAACCATTAACAAGTCTAACACTTCACTCTAGTATTATTTTCTGTTTTTTTTTTTATAAAAAATATTACACTTCATTATATGAATCACTATAATGCCTAGTAAACTTTTAAAACCTGTCATCTCATACTTCCTTCTAGTATTATTTTATGTTTTATTTTTTATTGATTTTTATCTTAAAAAAATGTAGAAAAAAATATACAGATGCGTGTTTGTACCCTGCAAGTTACACACAAGGTTAGAATATAAGTCTGTCAAAAAGTTGAAGAACGTAGGAGCCAAGAAGAGAGGCCAAATCTTTTTAGGAATTCTCTGAAAATTCCGTGTCCGGTAAGCACTGAATTTTATCAGATATATATTGTGAATACTACATAGAGATATATATATTTTAAATATAATTATAAACTAACATATTTCTCATGACACAATTGATTATCTGGACTGTGCCGCTGTATACAGTAGTGGATTTCTCTCAACGTTCCATCATGTGACCCAGTTATTTTTTTCAAGGTATAATATCAAATCTCATTCCCTTTGGTTGCATTTTTGTGTGGTTTTTATTGTTACAATTCCTAATTAAAGGCGCTAAGTATCGTGTGATATTGCTTCGGATTCAGTGCTAGTGTTAACGGATACGGAGAGTTGCATGTTTGATTTTGTAACAACAATACTTCAAATTTGATGTACTTGTGACGTGATTTTTATTGCTACAATTTCTAACTAAAGACGCTCAGTATCGTGTGATATTGCTTCAGATTCAGTGCTAGTGTTAACAGATACGGAGAGTTGCATGTTTGATTTTGTAACAACAATACTTCAAATTTGATGTACTTGTGACGTGATTTTTATTGTTACAATTCCTAACTATAGACGCTCAGTATCGTGTGATATTGCATCAGATTCAGTGCTAGCGTTAACAGATACGGAGAGTTGCATGTTTGATTTTGTAACAATAATACTTCATATTTGATGTACTTGTGACGTGGTGATATGGTTTTTATTGTTACAATTCCTTGACTTTCGACGCTCGGTATTGTGTCTCCACTTGTGCTGAATCTGAGGTCGGTGACATGGAATTTGTTAATGCTTATCCTTGATATCACAAGTACAAACAAAAAAAGGACATAATATTTTTATGTGCCTTTGGGACATTCTTTGTTGTTTTTATCCATTTTTAATTTATTTATAAACGATTTAAAATAACATTTCTTATATTTAAAAAGATAAAAAATTAAGAATTCAATTACACCCATATCTCGCTACAGACCTCTTCAATTAAGGAACCTTTTCGATTTTCGCCCCGAAATTTCGGCCGAAAATGTAAAATAAAAAGATAAAATGCATTTTGAGTGATAAACCATGTTACATATTTTAAAAAAATGCAACCGATCCTGTTGAATTTGTATTAGAAGAATTGATTCCTTATATGACTTTTCGTGGAACGTATCTAAGCCGTAAAGTGAGGTATGGGTGTATCTTTATTCTTAGCAGCTGCTTTTCAAATAATTTGAAGATAATATTAGCCTTTGTATTTGAAGTAAAGGATTAGTTTTAATTGTATTTATGTGTTTGTTTTCAGATGTTTGTCGGATGTGAACGAATGCGCGTCGAATCCTTGCATCCATGGAGGATCATGTGAAGACGGAGTCAACCAGTTCATATGCCACTGTCTTCCAGGATACGGAGGTAAAAGAAACGTTCATCTTTCTTAGCTAAGCCTTTTACTATCTTACCTTACCATTTCGAACCTTGAGGGGAATACTTGGATTGTCCCGAAAGAGGACCTAGCCCCTGGACACGACCAGGGGTGGAATATATGGAGTCCCTTAACAGACTTCGGACCAGAGTATGTAATACGAGGACGCGAATGAAAGCCTGGCAGTTTTACAGCGGACCGACTGAATGTGACTGCGGCGTGGAGCAGACCCTGTCACACTTTCTGGAGTGTGCGCCGTGTCCAAGTAGCTGCACCCAGGAAGATATGATGATGGCCAAGAGTAACGCCATCGACGTCGCCCACTTCTGGGCAGACAGTTGCTTCCGACACAATTTTATATATATTTAGAACCTTATGTTAGTAAGTAAGGTAAAAAAACATATGGGAGAATGCCAGCAAATGGTGATAGTAATGTTGAAGTTTCATCTGTGGATTCTATGACGCCTACCATGTTACATATGATTAAGCGCTTCATCTATAGTGTTGATCTGCTGACATCAAAAACTAATATCCGATTTTCATGTATCATCCATTTATCACGGAAATTCACTATGAATGGGTGGTGTTCACGGGACCGCTTTAATCTACAAGCAATTTTAATAAATAAGCTATGACTGTGGTATGTTACCGAAAACGATCTAATTTGCAACAACCGGGGGTATTTATACAGCCTAGAAATCGATTAAAAACATTTATTTTGTGATCTCTTCGTTGATTTAACTTACAACCTTCGTTTTGGTAAGCAAACGCTTTACTCACTATGCTATACCTGCCGGAAAAGATTGTAAGATATTTAAGCGTTCGATAGTGATGCATAGAAACTTATTTAATAGTTAATATTGTGGCTTTTGGGTTTAGCCGTGTATGGCGAACTTCCTTCAATCAATATTTCGACCGCCATTGCAGGGGTCTTCTTGAGGATTTATGATTTATTTAGTTTTGAGTTGGTTTATTCAGATAATATATATTTTTTTATGAGCAATATTGATTTATATCTCCATGGCAACTCAAGTTTCATTCCGGAGAATCGTAGGTATGTTCTAAGATTACGGTAGGTATGTTCTAAGATTACGGTAGGTATGTTCTAAGAATTGTACATCCACGAACGTCATGTCGGACTGTGGTCGTCTTCCCTGCTGATGTTGATGGGATGTCTTTTGATTTCAATGGCTTCCCTTACTAGGCGTGCATATTTTCCTTGTGTTCGAGCCACGATTTCGAGTTCGAACGAAAACTTATACCCCGTGTCAGCCAGATGCTCTGCCAGTGCTGACGCAATTGGGTGGCCTAGTCTGCACGATCTCTCATGTTCACTTACTCTTTTACACATAGTTTGTAATGTTTGTCCGATATACACCGTTGGGCAAACCTTGCATTGGAAACCTTGAATCTGGCCGTGAAAACCTAAGAAGTTATTTATTTAATAGTTGTTTTTTTTTTCTTGACAGGTCGACGCTGTGAAACGGATATCGACGAATGTGGTTCCAATCCTTGCCAACATGGCGGCACATGTCATGACAAACTGAACGCCTACAAGTGTGAATGTCATCTCGGCTATACCGGTAAGATCATTACTTATTTATTAAAGTCTTTAAGTTCATATCTATCTATTTATTTCTTATAGTCATTAAGCTTACATTTATCTACAATATTTAATTTTTTAAAGTCTTTAAGTTCACATTTATCTATTTATTTATTAATGTCATTAAGTTCAAATCTATCTATTTATTTATTAAAGGCATTAAGTTAATGTTTATCTATTTTTAACCCTCAAAAAACACGAGACAACTTTAACTGAACTTAAAATAACAGTTCTTTATTTGTGTGTTCTTGTGAGCGAACAAATCATTTGTCGTGGTCTTTTAGTGTGACCCTGAAGGAACCATATCCAATTGGTATCACCACTGTAGGAATATGACTTATATGATTGATGTTTTTTTATTTTTTTGTTACAGGCATCAACTGTGAGACGAACATCGACGACTGTGTGACTAACCCTTGCCTTCACGGAGGCTCCTGCATAGACCAGGTCCACGACTATGAATGCGTCTGCATCCTGCCACACACCGGCCACAACTGTGGCGACACCCTGGACCCCTGCGTACCCAACAAGTGAGTATTTGTATAGTGCTTTTTTATGACAGAATGGTCATTCCAAAAGCGCTTCTTTACCTCTGAGTAAAAAGATGGGTCTTGAGTCTGCTTCTGAAGGATGCCTCCGCTTTGAGTTCTTATGCTTTCCGACAGCGAGTTGCAGGCCATTGGTGCCGCATAGCTGAAAGCACGATTGCCAAAGACCGAGCTAGGACTTCCTCCCGTCAGCTACAGGGTGCTTCTTTTTGCTCTGGCTGGTCTGACTGTCGTAGAGGGTAGACCAATGATATCTATTATGTTGGTAAAATCGTATTTGTATGTTATATATGTCTTATTTTCTGCCTTTTTATGTTTAGGTGCCGCAATGGAGCTCGCTGCTCGCCCAGTCAGTCTTACAAGGAGTTTTCCTGCACGTGTGCTAACGGTTACACGGATCCATTCTGTGGTACTGATATCAACGAGTGTGCTAACGGATCACCGTGCCAGAACGGGGCCACGTGCGTCAACATCCCAGGCAGCTTCCACTGCGTGTGCTCCAAGGGCTACGAGGGCCGGGACTGCGCCATCAACACTGATGACTGTGCCAATTGTGAGTATATCTAATACACCACTAGGTCGAGAGATGGGACATAAGTCTACTCACACTAGGTCAAGAGATGGGACATAAGAGTCTGTTACACTAAGTCAAGAGATGGGACATAAGAGTCGGTTACACTGGGTTAAGAGATGGGACAATAGTCTGTTACACTGGGTAAAGTGATGGGATATAAGAGTCTAGTTACACTAGGTCAAGAGATGGGATATAAGAGTGTTAGACTAGGTCAAGAGATGGGACATAAGAGTCTGTTACACTAGGGCAAGAGATGGGATATAAGAGTCTGTTACACTAGGTCAAGAGATGGGACATAAGTCTAGTCACACTAGGTCAAGAGATGGGACATAAGAGTCTGTTACACTAGGGCAAGAGATGGGATATAAGAGTGTTAGACTAGGTCAAGAGATGGGACATAAGAGTCTGTTACACTAGGGCAAGAGATGGGATATAAGAGTCTGTTACACTAGGTCAAGAGATGGGACATAAGTCTAGTCACACTAGGTCAAGAGATGGGACATAAGTCTAGTCACACTAGGTCAAGAGATGGGACATAAGTCTAGTCACACTAGGTCAAGAGATGGGACATAAGTCTAGTCACACTAGGTCAAGAGATGGGACATAAGTCTAGTCACACTAGGTCAAGAGATGGGACATAAGTCTAGTCACACTAGGTCAAGAGATGGGACATAAGTCTAATCACACTAGGTCAAGAGATGGGACATAAGTCCAGTCACAATAGGTCAAGGGTGTGCATAAAACCTACCGCAATATCAAAGTTATATCAACTCTAGGGCATCACCCCACCAAACATACGGTGAGAAGTCACGACCAAGAAGGATCTCTAAAAAGCAACCCACGACACACTCCACCCTATATTTTTGTTGTTTGGGTATTTAAAGATTTAAAAGAAAATTTAAGCAATAATAATTATATTTGCCAATAAAAAAATATAAACAACAAAAAATAAAATATCCAGACTGAAATTTTGATTTTTAGATCATATATGATGTAAATAATAAATGTTTATTACTGTCAACTTGTGTTTAGATGAATTGCTTGATGACTTCTAACAACACATTTTAAAAGCTTGAAGTATGAATACGTATATGTTACAAACTAATATTATTCAAATATCAAAGGTCCAAACCTTTTTTTATGGAATACCAAAAACTAACCATAGGTGGTTGATATATAAACCTTAAATTTTTTTTTAGATGAGCGTTGAATATTTGACGCTTCGTCTTTTTCGCACGAGAATCGACCGTCGAATATTCGATACTTAGTAACCAAAGAGTTACCTTGTAAAAATAATTATGTTTATTATTTTTATTTTTAGATCCTTGCCAGAACGGAGGCACCTGCCTTGACAGCATAGGTGACTACACGTGTCTGTGCGTAGAAGGCTTCGACGGCAAACACTGCGAGGTGGACGTGGACGAGTGCTTGTCCATGCCTTGTCACAACATGGCTACTTGCAACCAGGTAATCTGTCACTCGAATATCAAACATACTACCTCAGAGACACTCAGATCAGCCAGAGCAAATAGGAGCACCCTGCAGCTGATGGGGGTAGTCCTAGTACGGTCTTTGGCAAACATGTTTTCAGCTGCGCGGCACCAATGGCCTGGAACTCGCTGCCGGAAAGCATAAGAGAGCTTAAAGCGGAGGCATCTTTCAGAAGTAGACTCAAGACCCCCCTTTTTACTCAGAGAGGCAAAGAAGCGCTGCCAGAATGACTATTCAGTCATAAAAAAGGGCTATACAAATACTGATATAAAAATAATAAGCTTTACTTGAGGAACTATAACTTCACACCAAATTATATTTTTGTACATTAGAGTTTTAGCCGGCGGGTATAGCTCAGTGGTTAAAGCATTTGCTTGGCAAGCCGAAGCTCATGGGTTCAATCCTCGACAGAGATTTAAAAAACAAATAGATTTTTAATTGATTTCTGAGCTCTAAAATACCCACGGTTGGTGTGAATTTGATCCCTCATGCGTAAAATTACAGTCATAGCCTATTAATCAAAATTAGTTATAGACGAAAGTCGTTCAGTGAAGACCACCCATTCATATTGAATAATTGTAATATCAAGGATGGGTGAATGCCGGGCTGTAGTCTATGACGTAGGCAGATCAACACTCCACATGCAGCGCTTAGCCATATGTAACATGGTAAGCGTCACAAAATCCACAGATGAGACTTTAGAATCACTATCACCATCTATAGGTGTTCTTCGGTATGTGTTTACATAATAATAAATATAGACATCTTGCCGCGACTATCCCGCCAGGGAGTGACTGTGTTAATTAATATTATATATATTATAGGGGATTCTTGAATGTTTTAGCTTCTATGTTCCAGATAAGTACACCCGTGCTCATAGCCATCCATTGTTTTTGATCCCAGTTGATACTTGCGGAGCTTCGAGCACTCAATTTAGTACAACGGCAATGGCCCTCCTGAATGGCCTACCAGCATACCTCGATCCTTGTCTCACATCCTTTTTCTCTTTCGTCGATGTTCTCCTAGATCTCTGTGATCTTTGACATGTGTCATCTTCTTCTTCTTTTATGTTATTTTTATTTTTTATTATATGTCTCTTATTATTTGTACCACGAAACTTCGGTTCTGTGAAAGATAAATAAATAAATAAATATATTTTTCAGTATGTAAACTCCTACACATGCACATGTCCGCTTGGGTTCTCCGGTATCGACTGCCAGACCAATGACGAGGACTGCACAGAGTCGAGCTGTATGAACGGTGGAACATGCGTGGATGGCATCAACTCCTACAACTGCTCCTGTCTTCCGGGGTAAGCTCATCTCCCTTCAATTTCAATTTCATTTATTTATCCTTTTAAAAATATTGCAAATACTATTTTTACCACCTGTATGTACACTCCAGTGAAAAATAAATTTGGTGAACTTCATCGGCAAAAAAATTGCCTAAAATAGAATACACACAATACAATACATTTAAGTATTCTCATATATGTGTATTTTTAAAGCGAAAATTCCGCAATGTCTTAAAACTAAGGCGTTTAACCAATGCATCCTCCCTGTATTAACTAATAGAGCAGAGACGTGGAATCTGACAGCAAGTCTTACACATATAATAAAGGTCACCCAGCGTGCAATGTAGAGATCCATGCTCGGAGTGTCGCTAAAGGATAGAATCCAAAACGAGGAAATACGCAGAAAAACTCAAGTAGTGGATGCTGCTCAACGAATAGGCACACTCAAGTGGCAATGGGCAGGACATATCTGTCGAAAAGACGACGGTCGATGGGGAAGAAAAGTATTGGAATGGTGCCCAAGAACTGGCAAACGAAGCATTGGCCGACCCCCTGCGAGATGGACTGACGACATAAGAAGACTTGCGGGAGTGACCTGGATGCGGAAGGCGGAGGATCGAAGAGGGTGGAGACTCATGCGGGAGGCTTACGTTTAACAGTGGACGGACACAGGCTGATAATGATGATGACATTGATTTTGAAGCATATTTTGATATGATTTTGAAGCGTCGTTCAATGCCGTAGCAGGCCAATGCTTGTAATGTTTCGCCGCACAATAGATTCTTCCATCGACTTACTTTAATACTATATATTATTACAAATGAATGTGAAACGAACCATAAGCACTCCTGTATGGGACCATAGGGCATTGAATTACGAAAATGTGCGGTCCCCTAAGGAAACCACTGGGCGTTTAAAGGTAAACACAAGCTGAGTCTGCTTATCCTTAGATAAAGGAGCGCAGATTGTTGCGTTTACTGAATCCCAACCTAACCCTACCCTAACTTTATTGTAACCTTAATTGATTTTTGTTGCAGCTATACTGGATCGAACTGCGAGTACAGGATCAACGAGTGTGATTCATCTCCTTGCCTGAACGGCGCCACCTGCCACGACCACGCCAAGTACTACACCTGCCACTGTCCATATGGGTACACGGGGAAACACTGCGATGCTTTCGTCAATTGGTAAGCCATGGCTTTACATTTTACTGAGTCAACTTAACCAAATAATTTTTTAGAACTATTTTTTAGCCGTTTTGGGAACAGAAATTCTTTGTGGTACATGTAAAGAGTGTCACATACAAAAAATACTACACTTTATCCTTTTTTTTTTACATGATACGAGGGTTATCCATTAAAAGGTTCCCAGTGATTTTTCACAGTGTAAAACATGTTTAATTCCATGAATGCGTACAATTTTGGAAAGTTCAGACTTTTACCTATTTTTCTACATAGTCGCCACTGAGGTCAATGCGTTTTTGCATGCGGTATACGAGCTTTTGAATGCCCGAGTCAAAAAAATCTGGCGCCAAGCCACGCAGATACCTGAGAACCGCTTCTTCCAGCTCTTCTCTATCGCCGAAATGCGTTCCACCCAGGTGTTTCTTCATGTCAGGGAAGAGATCGTAGCCACTTGTGCCTAAGTCCGGGCTGTAGGGTGGGTGTTTGACAATACTCTATCCAAATTTTGCGATGAGCTCGTCGGTCAACCGAGGTTCCTGAAAATGGCACATAAAAAAATGTGTAAAAAACTCAACTTACATTTCATTTCAATGAATCGTTTACAAAAATCAAAATAAAGATATTATTCAATACTGTCACTTTTAGTTGCAGATTCTCTAGTCTCAAAGACTCATAGAAAAATCCAAAATAAGGTAACCATAACTTATGATATCAGCTCTATGTAGTTCTTTCAGGCTGATGCCGAAAAGCCTCGAAAAACGATCTTTTGTCTCTTATTTTTGTTCGCTCGCCTGACATGCACATCTAATAATGTTAGTTTTAATTTTATATAAAATTACACGGCGTTTGCATACGCCATTTTATTTGTTTTGACAGTTCCTCCATTTCATGCTGGTTCAACTGTCAACTTTAGTTTGTGACTTAGCCGCAACAATCTTTGGCGCTCTACATGTTACTGTGCCTGTCTGGCAGCTCAGTTCCCGTCCGAACGAGGCCCACGATACAACATGTTACAGTCGAGCGGGGAAAACGAAGTCTTATATTGGAAATAAACGCGAATTGTGCTGCGAAACAAGCTCTTTGCTTTGCGACCTGCTTCTGCATACTTCCTTGACGCGGCCAAATAACGACCCCACAACTTGTTCTCATTTTTTTAAAGATGGGGGATGTTAATTAGTTACAACATAAGCATAAACTAGTAGCAATTTTTTTGTATCTTTCCTGATTATTTTTTTTTTTTTTCTGCAGGTGTGAAGGTAATCCTTGCGAGAATGGCGCCACATGTGCCCAGTTTGGTGCACAGTACCAGTGTGCGTGCGCCCCCGGTTGGTCCGGCAAGCTGTGTGATGTGGCCATGGTTTCTTGCAACGACGCGTCCATCCGCAAAGGTAAAAACCACTCTAAAATATGTATTTTAATAAAATTGCATTTAATAGATTCGTAGAACATATTTCTATTTATGACTAGTCACAGCAATTTTAACCCTTTCGCATCGGTTGCATGCATATGCCGTCAAAGATTCCCCGACCGTTGACATCGGTTGACATAATATATCGTTTTGCTACTTTCAGTACTCATTGTGACATTTACGGTAGAAAACTGGTAGTGCAGTCATTCCGTTTATCAACCTACATGTATTCATTACAGGAATCTGTAAAGCATGTAAATAAATATCGTTAGGTTTCGTATGGAGTTACATAATGAACGTTTGTTAAATATAATAGTTTTTTATGCATCATCTGATAGCTAAAGGATAGAAGAACTAATGTGATATATGAAAATAGGTCAGATAAGTACATTTATGCTTCAAATACTAGTTTAAAGCAAAAAAAATGGTTTGAAAAATTCACGCTGTATTGACAGTATAATTTGTATTCCATCAAGCCGTAATGAAAGGGTTAAGGCTAAACTCTTCAAGTTTAGCCTCAATGATAGTCCAGACTGCCCATGTGGTAGCCTTGCAGGACGCTGAACACGCTCTGTGGCATTGCCCAATATTAGACTCGAGTAGGGAAAGGCTCTTTAGCGTAATCCAACAGAAGCCTGGACCGGTTGGATACATAGACCTCATCGCTACGGAGTCTAATTAAAATGCCTTTTATGTATATGCGACACCCTTTGGTGAAAGAAGTAAAAAAGTCAAAATTCTAATTTCAATTTCAATTTTATTTTTTCCTTGCAGAAACATTACAAATTTTATCAACTCAATTCTTTTCTGAAGTACAGTAAAAATTAATCCTAAAATAAAAAATACAATATATATAATATAGGTACTTATGATTAAGTACTAAGTACTAGAAGGCCCCAATGCTCGTCAAACAGACGACGCCAACCAATTATTCATCAAAAGAAACTCTTGGAGTTCTTGTCTGAATTGGGCCTCTCTTACGTGAAATATATCAACATCCGAGGCGATATTTGAACTATAAATTTCATACCCACTTTTGATGTTTCTCACTAAAATCTTCACACATTAATTTTTATATATATGGATATTGATTGTATTTTTTTGATCAAATTTTAGCCGTGAAGCCAAAAGAGCTGTGTAACAACGGGACCTGCGAAGACATCGGCAACTCCCACCGCTGCCACTGTCAAGACGGCTACACTGGCTCGTACTGCCACACCGAGATCAACGAATGCGAATCTGCTCCCTGTCAAAATGGCGCTCAGTGCCGAGACCTCGTCGGCGCGTACCAATGCCACTGCTCCAAAGGATTCCAAGGACAAAACTGCGAACTTAACATCGACGACTGTCGCCCCAACCCGTGCCAGAACGGAGGAATATGCCATGATCTCGTCAACGACTTCTCGTGTTCTTGTCCTCCAGGAACGCTCGGGATCATATGCGAGATCAACGTGGAAGACTGTAAGGTCGATTCTTGTCACAACAACGGAACATGCTTTGATAAAGTCGGCGGATTCGAATGCAAATGTCCGCCGGGTTTCGTCGGCCCGCGATGCGAAGGCGATATCAACGAGTGTCTGTCGAACCCATGCTCGAATCCCGGCACGCTCGATTGCGTTCAATTAATCAACGATTATCACTGCAATTGTAAATCGGGACACATGGGACGGCACTGCGAAGTCAAAGTGAACGTGTGCGCTAATTCCCCGTGCCAAAACGCCGGAGTCTGTTCGACAGGACTGTCGGGTCATCACTGCGTGTGCATGGACGGGTTTTACGGGAAAAATTGTGAGTTTTCACGTTACGATTGCGATTCAAACCCATGTGTGAACGGCGGAACATGCCGCTTTTCCGATGCCGGAGGATTTGTTTGCGATTGTTTACCCGGTGTCGGCGGAACGACGTGCGAGATTGACAAATTCGACGAGTGTCATTCTAACCCGTGTAAGCATCGTGAAGCAGTTTGTCAAGACAAACCCGGCGACTACGCTTGCTATTGTCCGCCGACGTGGTCCGGGAAGAGCTGCGACGTATACGACTCGCAGTTCCGGGGCGGACTCGGTCGTCCGGGCAATACCGTCGGTTCAAAAAACAATGGAAATCTGTATTCAATCGATTTGGAATTCCAACGGGAGCAGTGTATCAAACGCGGGTGTCGAGAAAAGCAAGGAAATCGCAAATGCGACGAAGAATGTAATACGTATGCGTGCGATTTCGACGGGAATGATTGCTCGCTCGGGATTAACCCTTGGAGGAACTGCACTGCATTGATCAACTGTTGGGAAGTCTTCATGGATGGCGTATGCAACGAAGTTTGCAACAACGCACAGTGTCTGTTCGACGGACGAGATTGTGAGAAGTCTTTACAAAGTTGTAACCCAATCTATGACGCTTACTGCCAGAAACATTACGCTAACGGGTATTGCGATTACGGGTGTAACAATGCGGAATGCAATTGGGACGGACTCGATTGTGAAAACAAACCTCCCGATCTAGCGGAAGGCGTGATGTCAATCGTGATTCTAATGGATGTTCGCCGGTTCAAAGAGAGCATCGTTCCATTCTTGCGTAACATGGGACACCAATTACGCACAACACTACGCGTAAAGAAAGAAAAGAACGGCGAAGACATGATCTACCCGTGGACCGTATCCGGGGAACTGCTCGGACAAGAATCCATGTTTGGACGCAAACAACAAAACACGTTTATGGAACGCCCGATCGGGCAAACGGGAGTCATTGCTTATTTAGAGATAGATAATAGAAAATGTATGTTAGAAACTGGCGCTGAATGTTTTCCTTCGGCGAATGAAGCTGCTGAATTTTTAGCAGCTTCTGCGACTCGGCATTTCTTATCGCAAGATTTCCCTATATACCAAGTAAAAGGGGTTATAGGGCCGCCGCCGGAAGATGCAGAGATTCCGTCTAATTTCACGTACGCTATGATCGGGATAGTAATTGTGATGCTCGGTGGGATGCTGTTGGGGGTTCTCGTGACGGCGCACAGGAAGCGGGCCGCCGGGATCACGTGGTTCCCGGAAGGGTTCCTGCAAAACAATTCCGGGACGAGGCGACGCTCCCACAGGCGGGGACCCGACGGACAAGAAATGAGGAATTTAAGCAAGAATAACTCCATACCGTGTATGGACGGAGGACATGTAATCGGTAAGTTCGAGATTAAAATATTAAATATATAAAACATTCTAATCTTATTTTATAGATAATTGATCTATTTGTCAATATTATTAGTAATTAAATCCACACATACAATTCTACATCAGATTTTTTACGCATCAATTCATTCAGAAAAAATATCGGCAGACGCGGGATTCGAACCTCAAGCGTTGCAACTTTGCTGTATCCTACACGCCGCGCTGTCCACACAACCATTCTCTGACTGGACAGATACGCGAAACTTGATGTATATATATATATCATTGTTAACATCATATTATAATGATAGATGTCTCTGTAGTATATATTCAGAGTATGTATATTATTCTTTTTATGATTCAATCAGTCAACATTTATTCACAAGCTTTTTATTATTAGTTACAGACAGTCTATTTATTTAGTAAGTACGACTAAGTATACATCAAGTTTCGCGTATCTGTCCAGGCAGAGAATGGTCGTGTGGACCGGCGGTGTGTAGGATACTAATACTTAGTTAATTATTTTTGATGGATTTTTTAAATATATAGCAATATTCTATTATTTATAATTCATTGTACATACATGCGGATATTCAATATTTGATACACTCATACGAAGTCACAGCAAACATCATCTTATACGAAATTTCTCTTATAAATGTCAAAAAAATAACGGCAGACGCCGGGATCGAACCGCAAACTCTTGCAACCATTGTTCATTTCATCCAAAACATTGCTTACAGTGTCGGAATGTGGGGGAGTTGCGCTACACCCCCACATTCCGACATTGGTGACCCCGACGTGATTCTACCGACATATATGGAACATACAAGGCAAACATCAATCGACATGGCATTCTCTGGGACTGTCAGAGCCATTTTCGATGCAGTTCGAAGAAATCGCCTCGGCCCTATCGGGCATGAAAACTTTGTAGCCATTGCGTACACATTTTGCGTACATACAGTTTACAACAAGCGCCATCTATAAATAATACGTGTAAATTTTTTGATTAAGTGTGCAGAGTAATTGACCACCGCTCACATATGAAATGAACATTTGACTGTCGGAAAGTAATAATATTAAGCTTGTGAATAAATGTTGACTGATTGAATAATAAAAAATAAAAAATATACACACTCTGAATATATACTATAGAGACATCTATCGTTATATGATGGTAACAATGGTATAAATACAACTTATTCCGCGCGTCAGTTCGGGCAGGAAATGGTCGAGTGGACTAGGGTAGTGAACAAGAGCAACGGTTATTTATATACAACGATATTTTTTCTGAAATTGATGCGTATAAAGAATTTGATTTATAGTATGTGTATATTTAATTACAAATGAACATTGTTGCAGGAGTTCTCGGTTCGAACCACAGAGTCTGCCATTTATTTTTTACGATACTGATAAGACAAATATCGTATGAGATGTTTTTTGCTGTGTATCAAATATTCCTAATTTTTTATTATTTTATTAGTTTGACTAATTGTATTTGCCGTCATCCAGGTCACAGTCAGCAGTGGTCCGACGAGGATGACGAGGGTCAGGGCGGGCCGCGTGCCAAGCGGCCACGTGCCGCGGGGCCGGGCGAGGCCAGCGGCTATGCGTCCGACCACACGGCCATGACCGAGTACGAGGAGCCGGCCGGAGCCGCGCCGCGTGTGTGGACGCAGCAACACTTGGACGCTGCAGAACTACGCGTGCCGCCAAGCATGATGACCCCACCGACAATAGTAAGTACATGAATTAATTTACCCCCCCTTAAATAACTTCTTAGGTTTTCACGGCCTGATTTGATATTGTGGCTTTTGGGTTTAGCCGTGTGCGGCCAATTTATTCTCTCCGATATTTCGACCGCTATTGCAGGGGTCTTCTTCAGGGTTGATGACTTTGTTCAACCCTGAAGAAGACCCCTGCAATGGTGGTCGAAATATCGGAGAGAATAAATTTGCCACACACGGTTAAGCCCAAAAGCCACAATATCTTAACCCCCCCTTAAGTACTACAGAATGTATGCAGAATATACTACGGGAGGTGAGGCTGATATTGGATGAGGCGAGGATCAAGGCAGAGCTTTACGGTGGCGGCTCGTGACGTCCATATGCTCCAGTTACGCGAGAAGACATGAAATAAATAATTAAAAGTTTAGTGGCAATAGCGTCTGCTAACCAAAGCAAATGTCGTGGGTTCGATCCCCAACAGAGATTAAAAAAAAAGATTTTTAATCGATTTATAACTTCTATAAATAATTGGTTGGTTCTATGAACATGAAAGTGATGAATTTGATACATTTTTAAATGCCAGTCATAGCCTATTAATTAAAACGACCGATGAGTTCTCGTAAAAATGCATTATGCTTTTATGTCCGGCTATAGTCAATGACGTTACTGGATGAACACTATAATGCAGTTATAGGTATGCTTAAAAAATGGCAAGTGTCAAAGAATCCACCGATGAGATTTCTCCATCACTTAAAAAAAAAAAATTTAAAATAATAAATCTATTATTATTTTTATTCTAACCTAATTTCGGTTTCCTTGTGAATAGGGTAAAATAATATAACCTTAGTGTATATTACTTTTAACTGGACTGGACTTTACCCGCCTCACACCCGCATCACACCGGAGGACAGTTGTCTCCTTGATGACGCGCTCATTCAGATTATGATCAGTTAGCAACTGATAAGTCCAGTGGGAGTCCCCTTTGAACAATTGTGGCCACTGCACAGAAGTGCTAAAAGAAAGAACCCTTGAAAGAGAGTAGAATCGCATTCATGGGTTGTACATTACTTTTAACTATCGTCATTAACAAATTTCTTCTCTTTGTGTTTCCAGCACGACGGTTGCATAGACATAGACGCCCGCGGCCCGTGCGGCATGACGCCGCTGATGCTGGCCGCGGTGCGCGGGGGCTCGGGGGCCGCGGGGCTGGATGCTGGAGCCTCGGACGCCGAGGACGAGCAGACGGCTCAGGTCATCCAGGAGTTGGTGGCACAGGGGGCGCAGCTCAACGCCGCCATGGACAAGACGGGGGAGACCTCCCTGCATCTGGCCGCAAGGTAAATTAAACATTTTTCTTAATTTATATATTTTTTAATAATATATTACAATATTTTTAATAAATTGATACATTCACACAAATCTACATAAGAAATCATCTTTTATGATATTTCTCTAATCATTTTGAACTGTGAACTACGCACCTTGATCTTGCCAGAATTTTGGCTAAATCTGTTTGATATTTCTACAATGTTTTTGATATTGCCAGATATAAGGCTGAATCGATTTGATATTGCCAGGTACTTGACTAAATCAGTTAAATATTGACAGATACTAAGCTGTATCTGTTTGATATTGCTAGAATCTGTTTGATCTCTCATTAACACATGATGTATTTTGTTTCATCAGATATGCTCGCGCCGACGCTGCCAAGCGACTGCTGGACGCCGGGGCGGAGGCCAACTCTCAGGACAACACGGGCAGGACGCCCCTGCACGCAGCAGTGGCAGCCGATGCTGTAGGAGTGTTCCAGATCCTGCTCAGGAACCGCGCCACCAACCTGAACGCGCGCATGCACGACGGGACCACGCCACTCATCCTGGCCGCAAGGTAACATAACCTCACCTAACCTAACCTCACATTGCCTAACCTGACTTCAATTAATTTTACTTTATATATCCATAAATTTATTCTTTATATCTGGAACATATGGTCACCACAAATTTCCACCACTTAGTCAGTTCTAGGACATATCTGCACTTGGAGGTCCACTTGGGAATATATATGTTTCACGAAAATCTCTATAGCAGTAATTAAAGTACTTAATAAGAAGGGGCAAGTGTAATAGCAGGCATTTTAAAATTATTTGAATTATGATGAATTTTTATGAAAGTTATTAGCCCATTTAGTACCATTTATAGTACCATTTTCTACATATACTTAAAATGTGTTAATGGTTTTTGCAGGCTGGCCATAGAGGGCATGGTCGAGGACTTGATGAATGCCGAGGCCGATATCAATTCTGCGGACAACAGCGGCAAGACAGCTCTGCACTGGGCCGCGGCCGTCAACAATGTGGACGCTGTCAACATTCTGCTGCAACACGGCGCCAACAGGGACGCACAGGATGACAAGGTTTGTCATCACTGTTATCTATACCACCATTTATAACTCAAGGCATGGAATGGCAGGACTGATTTTTATAATTAAATAAAAAATTAAAAGAAAAAAACCAATGACATGTTCATTTTGAATTCCAGGACGAGACTCCGCTGTTCCTGGCGGCGCGCGAGGGCAGCTTCGGCGCGTGCCGCGACCTGCTGAGCGCGCACGCCAACCGCGAGATCACGGACCACATGGAGCGCCTGCCGCGCGACGTGGCGGCCGAGCGCGTGCACGACGACATCGTGCGCCTGCTGGATGAGTATGCGCCGCGCCCGCCCCACAACAACCACCACCACCACCACACGCTCATCGGTGAGAAGTCTTACCACCGCAAACTCCAACAGTCCAACAAATTACTCCTGAAACTAATTCGAGTTTGTGTCTGAACTGGGCCTCCCTTGCGTGGAATATATCAATATCCGAGGCGATATGTAATATGTTCAGCTCAAGAATCATGCTATATGATGTTGAGTGTGTATAGTATTACATACATATACCACTTGAGTGTGTATAGTATGTAATACTATACACACTCAAGTGGTATATGTCATGTCATATTTGTTAACACGTTTAACACCATGCAGGTCACCGGTGACCTACGCTGTTGTTGAAAAGGGCGCCCTGTAGGTTACTGGTGACCTAGGTTTTTTTTTTCAAACAAACAGTCCCTGTACGCCAGCGGTTACATTTCAATGTAATTTTAACATTGAATGTGGACCTATATGGTGCCTCTGAGTCAAATGCATTCAAAACATTACGTTGGCGTTTAACGTGTTAAGTGTAATCACCACAAAATCCAAGACTCCAAAAAATTACTCCTCCAAAGTAATTCGAGTTTGTGTCTGAACTGGGCCTCCCTTGCGTGGAATATATCAATATCCGAAGCCATATTTAATAAGTATGTAATATGTATAATCATAAGAATCATCATGTTGAGTATAGTATTATGTATTAACATCCTCCTCTCTCTCAAAAGGGGTATTACTCCGTCGCGTGATGGCAGGATTGGGAGCAGATTGAGTTTTTCAGAAGCACATTGACATATACACAGTTTTACAAGCTTCCGGCCAAGTGGAATGACATGCCGCCGGCCGTAATGCGGCCTTCTCGGTCGTCAACACATAAGTACTCTGTACGCCCCGTGGTCGGTCACCAGCGCCGTAAGCGACGGTCTTTATAACTAGACACATAAATGTATGGCAAGCGACAAAAATAAGAGACGAAAGATTGTTTATCGAGGTTTTCGGTACCAGTCAGAAAGGACTACATCATGCCGATGTCAACATATATATGTATATTATGTGGTTAGAGTATATTAATTTATTTTCTTGTACTATTGCAGCTTCACCCAATCACCATCAGCTGATCTCGCACCCCACGGTGATCGGTGGCAACGTGGGTGCCGGCGGTAAGGCCGGTAAGGCCAAGAAGCCTCGCGGGGCCAAGGCCTCGCCCAGCAGCCCGCTGGAGGGTCTTACCATGGATCAGGCACAGCAGATACGGAGGTAACCTAACTTAACTTTATGTTTTACCTAACCTAACCTAACTTTGTATTTGGCCTAACTTAAACATAACCTAATTTTATATTTGTCCGATCGTATATTGCAACTATTTATCTATTTTCTCAATGCTTTGTAATCACATGAAATGTCATCTTTGAATACAGAATTTTCTTCTTTTTGCTACGCATATAAATGCATACTGAAAACAAATGAATAATCATTGGAAATTTGTTCTAAATTTGAATTTAAAATATTCTATTTATATAATGCACTCTGTAGATGCTTAAAATTGTTAATATATATATCTTTGAATTATAGCTACATATCACATGTACCTATCATACATATCTATCATACCTACTTAATAGATAAATACTTCTTACCTTGTTTTAACATGTATCGCAATGAGGACTGTTAATTCACTTGCTGGAATACTGAAAAAAAATACTTTTAACTGACGGCAGGACTACCATGCCTTAGTCATTTTTAGGTATTTAGGTGGTACACATACAGGAGAATACCGACAGATGATGATAGTAATTCTGAAGTCTCATCTATGGAATTCTATGACACTTACCATAGTGCATATGATGGATAAGCGCTGCATGTGCAGTGTTGATCCGCTAGCGTCATAGACTCATCATCATCATCATCATCATCAGCCTGTGTCCGTCCACTGTTGAACGTAGGCCTCCCGCATGAGTCTCCATCCTCTTCGATCCTCCGCCTTCCGCATCCAGGTCACCAGCGTCATAGACTACAGCCCAAGATTTACGCATCATCTTTATTATTACAGAAACTTACTATGAATGAGTGGTCTTCACGTGACGACTTTTGTCTACCACCAATTTTGATTAATGGGCTATGACTAACATTTTACGGGTGAGGTATCAAAATTCACGCCGACTGTGGGCGTATTTTAGAGCTCAGAAATCAATTAAAAAACCTTTTTATCTCAGTCGGGGATCAAAGCCACGACCTTTGGCTTGCAAAGCAAACGCTTCGACCATTGAGCTATACTGGCCAGCAAATAATAAATTTAATAAATTCAATCATTTAATTATTTTTTTGTTACAGAAAACCGAGCGTGAAGAAAAATAATAAAAGAGCGGTAGCCAGGAGGTGCCCCAGAGTGTGGAGTCCCTCGGAAGCAGCCTCAGCCCCGTCGAGTCTCCGCTGAACAACATTCCTGTGAGTATAACCTCAAATCTAAAAATTAAAAAATACTGGCCGTTTGTTCTCAAACTTAGCTTGCCCACCGCCAATTTCACATTTGAACCGCATAATCAATAATCATATGGCCAGCCTGCGGCTGAACATGTGGAGAAGCGCAACTGAGGGGAACACTTGGATTGCCCTGAAAGAGGACCTAGCCCCTGGACACGACCAGGGGTGGAGTATATGGAGGTCTATGACGTTGGCGGATCTCACAACACTCGAACACTCTACATTTAGCGCTTAGCCATATGCATTATGGTAAGCGACATAGAATTCCACAGATGAGACTTCAGAATCACTATAACCATCTGTCGGTATTCTCACTGGAGGGCAAATTAGTCTTGTTAGTCTAGTTGGCAACTGATAAGTTTAGTAGGAGTCCCTTCTAAACAATTTTGGCAACAGCACAGAAGTTCTAAAGAGAAAGAATCCATGAAAGATAATAGAAATAGTCGTAGTCGAAGACGCCCTTCAACTCTTTAAAGTTTCGTGGAAAAACGACGGGTCTGGGTTCAAATGTGCGAGTTATGTTATTACGCCCCTAACGTTAAGTTAGGTAATGTTTTTTTTTTGTATTCCGTGTCGTGTTTGTTGTATTTCCGTTTGAGACTAACGCTTATTGAAAAGCAGATGTATCTGCAGGACATGCCGAGCCCGTACGACTCCACGTCGGTGTACTCCAACGCCGCCGCCCAGCTGCAGAGCATGGGGCACCTGGAGGCCGGCTGGGGCGGCGCCATCATGGGCAGCAAGCAGCCCCCCAGATACGAGGACTGCATCAAGGTAATAATCATAAAGTCTTCGGATTTGTATTCGGATTCGTCTTCAGATTTATCTTCGGATTCATCTTCGGATTCATATTCAGATTCGTCTTCGAATTCGCCTTCGGATTCGCCTTCGGATTCGCCTTCGGATTCGCCTTCGGATTCGCCTTCGGATTCGCCTTCGGATTCGCCTTCGGATTCGCCTTCGAATTCGCCTTCAGATTCGCCTTCAGATTCGCCTTCAGATTCGCCTTCAGATTCGCCTTCTGATTCGCCTTCAGATTCGCCTTCAGATTCGCCTTCAGATTCGCCTTCAGATTCGCATTCAGATTCGCATTCGAATTTGACTTCGGATTCGCCTTTGGATTCGCCTTTGGATTCGCCTTCGGATTCGTCTTTAGATTCGGATTAGTTTTTTTTTGTGATTATCATCATCATCGTGAATGTGTTTGTCATTTACAGACGGGGCAGTCTCTACATGGGCTGAGCCTGGAGGTGTACGGCGGTGCTCCACCCACCACGCTGTCGCCCCCGTACTCGAACCACTCGCCCACGCACTCTAACCACACCAACTCACCACAAGCCTACATAGGTAAGAAACGACACATATTCAACAACTGATGCACACACACACTTGCCAGCAGGTATAGCTTAGTGGTCAAAGCGTTTGCTTACCAAACTGAAATTCGTGGATTAATTTCACTTCTAAGAGGGTTAATTTCACTAGCAAAAATTAAATTAACCTTCTAGGGTGAAATAAACTTACAAAAACTGTATAAGATGATGTTTTGTGTAAGTTTGTATGTGTATCAGTGGTTGCATATCGGCAGAAATCTTCAGTAGTTCAGTATAACAAGTATAACAAGAGACCCCGCTTAATGCTGTTTCGTTTAGCACTCTTTTATTTCAACCCGGAGACTCCCCGAAATTGTGCTCATCTCCAGATTTAAGTAAGAGCGAAGACATTGAACACTCTGTCGATATGGATGAAATAGTGGAAGAAATAGTGGAATTAGCGAAACAAACTAGTTTAGATGAGGTAAATGTGGAAGACGTCGAAGAAATAGTTCAAGAAACAGCAGCTAGTCTTTCTAATGATGAGCTCAAGGAATCAACTGAGCAAGAAGAAAACAAAAATATTGATATTAGTGATTTCGAAGAAGAGCAAAAAGAACTTTCGATGGCGTTTGTAAAAAGGAGTTTGACCACTGTAACTGAAATTATGGACCAATTTGTTGAACATGATCCAAATTTTGACAGGAGTTCAAAAGCAAGACGGGGTGTTATAGATGCTTTATCCACTTATCAACAACTTCTAACAGAACGCAAAAGGAAAACGCAAACTACATTAGATGCCTTCTTGATAAAAAGGCAGAAAATTGGAAACACAGAATAGACTGAATGATCTGACTGACTTAGAATTTTATTTGTTTTTATATGTATATTCGTTTATATTGTTTTTATTTTTGAAAGAAATAAATGTTTGGTTGTATTTTTATTAAAAAAAACATAATTATTAAATTAAATACTTAACCAATTTTTCTATCCATCCTCCGCTAACCCTATTATTTACATGTTAAGATAGCCTCGCTTAGCGCTGTTTCGCATTACGCTCTACTTTGATGGAACGTATCCCCTGCTTTTTCAGTGGAGCCTTACTGTATTAAAATGTAGTATTTTTATTTAAAAAATATCTGTGTTTTAGGTTCTCCTTCTCCTGGTAAGTCGCGGCCGTCGCTGCCGACAAGCCCGGCGCATATGGCCGCCATGAAAGCCGCGGCCCAACAGCGCCTGCCCCCCGCCCCTCCACCGCAGCCGCAGCAAATGATGCAGCACACGTACCACGGCCACCTTCCCAACAGAGGTACGTTCAACCATGTCATATTTGTTAAAGGTTCATCATTCGCCTGTGTCCGTCCACTGTTGAATGTAGGCCTACCGCATGAGTCTCCATCCTCTTCAATCGTCTGCCTTCCGCATCCAAGCCACTCCCGCTATTTTTCTGATGCCAGTTTTTGGACGCCGCTCCAACACCTTTCTTCCCCATAGACATTTTGCCACTTTTAGCATCTAATTCAAAATGCTAAAAATACTGTTTCAAAATCTAAATTGATGAAAATTTGATTTTTCTGTATTGCAGGGATGGGTCAGACCGCTGCTCACTTCACACAGCAGCAGCTAGGTATCGCAAGTCTCGGCCATGGTCCTCAGTCACTCAACACGCAGCACATGGCAGGACATGCCATCACAGACATCGTCTCAGGTAAGACCTACATCGTGGTCACATCTCCTATCCTTCATGATAGTTAACACCATCGTCATCATCTTTTAATCACTATTAAACTACCGCCATAGTCTTTGCCTCATCCTATGTCAGCTCTGCGTCCCGCGAAGTACATTCTATGTATAGTTACCGACAGAGGCGTGACCCCAGGGGCTTGGAGAAAATGCTGTTGTAGTTTATGCTGTCCTGCAGCATCCTTTATATTTGTCCCAACCAGGTACATCTTCGCCTTTTGACCGACTATAGTATCGCTCTACGCCAAACCATCTGATATTTTCTTCTCTAAGTTTGTTATCAAATTACTGTGTGACAGGATGTAGGGCAGATTGATAATACAAAGAACTTGTTTTTGGTTCACAACTTGCGTTTATTTTCTTCGCTCGAGCTGTCAACTGACGGCTCGCTCTAACATCTAGCGCTGCCAAGAGAGTCGCGACAGAAAAGCGAATTAAAGATGACTGTTGAACCAACATGAAATAGAACAACTGTCCTAACAAATAAAATGGGGTAACAAACACAGTGTATTATTATATAAACTAAAACTAACATTATTAGATATGTTAGTTTTAGTTACCCGTTTTGCCTGTCGTGAAGTGGTTAATGTTATGTTTTTTTTTGTCGTTTTCAGGAATTTACGGCGCGTGGCCCGTTTCGGAGACTTTCCCGACGCCCTCTCCCGAGTCTCCCGGGTCACTGGTCGGCGCACAGCCCGGCCACGCCGATCACGCAGAGTCCGCACTCGGACTGGTCCGACCCCGCCCCCACACTGTCCCCGCCCGACATGCACCAGACCAACAAGGGCGGCACGGAGGCCATCTACATCTGACGTCTATACATGTCACGCCAAGCCGACAACAACGCCTCACACTGAATCGTTTATATTTTTTATAATTCACTTAAAATGACTTGAATTACAAAATATTGAACAAATAAATGCTTTTTACTTTGTTTTAACATGAATCACACTGTAAGCTGTTTATATACTGTGCTATTTAAATTTAGGTCTATCTCACTCGTTCCCTTACCTAACTTAACGTAACCTAACCTATCCTCTTTGAATAACCTTTAAACGCCCAGTGGTTTCCTTACAGGACCGCAGATATGCGTCGTTCAATGCCCTACGGTCTCATACAGGAGTGCTTATGGTTCATTTCACAATCGGATTACATTTTTTTGTAATAATACTATTAAAGTAAGATCATGGAAAAATCTATTGGGCGACGAAACATTACAAACATTGGCCTGCTAGGGCATTGAACGACGCAAATTTGCTGTCCCGTATGGGACCACTGGGCGCTTAAAGGTTAATTTGATCCAACCTAACATAAATTAATACAAACATAACATATTTTATCCAACCATACTTTCTTTTTATTTCTATTCACACCAGTATTCAGAAATATTCCATGACTTAAGATAACCAACTTAACACACGTTTGCAAATTCGTTTTTTTAAGATGTTAATGTGAGTCAAATGCTGAGGCTTTCTGCCTTCAATCGTTTGAAAAGAAAGTAACTATTACTTGTTCGGTTATCTTAAGAAACGCCTCTGTAAACAAGTCTTAAACTAGTTTCTTTAAGCCAAGGAATGACTCTGCATACGTCTGTTTGAACAAATGTTTTTTTAAATATTTTTAGCATTCTCTTTGAGATTCATTTAAAATATTGTGTGATCAAAAATGCTTAGCCCACTCATGTCCCCTTCTATACATCCCTAAATACTTTCCTGTTGTTGTTATATTTTGTATTTTACTCACTTTAATACATCAATATGTTTATACACTTTGTGAACTGACAAAGCTTACATTTGAATGCTAAAATGCAGTATTCTAGCTAGTGAATAAACAGTGTTTAGTGTGATCCATGTTAAAACAACTTATGAAATATTTATCTTAGATTGGAGATATTTTGCTTTGATGCCATTTGGAGATATCTACGTTTGATAGATTGCTCCAGCTCAGTGGTGCCATTCTAACAAGTTCTCTGATAAGCACTAAGAACAATGAAAATATCTCCATTGTAGTTTGAAGCCATTCAAAGCTCTCTATCATGTATTTTTTTAAGAGAGGGATTATCTCATATCTCTTGGCATGGCATTTAGAGATATCTACAAAATAGCTTAATATTTGAAGATATCTAAAAATCATCTTGTTGTTTGGTGATATCTAGAAATTATCTCGATATTTGAAGATATCTACAAATAAGCTCTATATTTGAAGATATTTACAAATTAGCTTTATATTTGAAGATATCTAAAAAACAGTTTGATATTCGAAGATATTTAGAAATGAGCTTGATATTTGAAGATATCTACAAATTAGCTTAATACTTGAAGATGTCTACAGATTAGCTTGATATTTGAAGATATCTACAAAATAGCTTGTTCTTTGAAGATGTCTAATCTCAATCGATGAATCTGTAAGATGAAATGATGCTCGTAGAAAATTAAAGACGATATTTTTATATGAATGTTACATTATTATGCCTTTGCTGTTTTAAATACAGAATAATTTTATTTTTCCTTATAGTTTTAAGGAGCTTTATAGAAATATATAAAATATTTTTAAAATAGTGAAAATCAATGGTGGAGACTGTGACTTGTGAACATGAAATGAACTTATTTCACAAGCAAAATGTGAAAATACAATATTGTTTATTTTTATTTTCGATAAGCAAGATAATTTGTTTTTAGCTTATATTTTGATTTTTCAAATTACTCATTTGAAATTTATATTTATTTTGTGAAACTGTCTGTTATGCGTGAAAGAATGTTCCTTTTTTTGTGGTCGTTAGACGTGTAAAATATTTGAAATGTGAGGATAGAATGGAAAAAAAATTCAAAATAATTTTCATCTGTATCTTTGATTTGATGATATTTAAAGTCTTTTCCATGTTTGTTCATGATTTTTGACGATATCTTGATGTTAGTTCAATTATATTTGATGAAAATCACACGTTACTTTGACATTTTGATGATTTATTGCTTAAAAAACTACATTTATTTATCAGATCTATAAAAGTGCTTAAAAATCTTTAAAAAAAAAATGCAAACAGCTGCGTTGGAAGAGCAGATACACTATAACATTTTCCGAGCTATTTTACTGCGCTGCCGTGGATAGTCGCGTCACAATAAAACATGTACATTACATTTTACGAGGGTTATCCGTAATATAAGATTCCCAGTGATTTTTCACATTATAAAACATGTTTAATTCCATGAATGCGAACATTTTTGGAAAGTTCAGACTTTTAACTATTTTTCTACAGTCGCCACTGAAGTCAATGCATTTTTGCATGCGGTATACGAGCTTTTGAATGCCCGAGTAAAAAATATCTGCCGCCAAGCCATGCAGATACCTGAGAACTGCTTCTTCCAGCTCTTCTCTATCGCCGAAATGCGTTCCACCCAGGTGTTTCTTCGTGTCAAGGAAGAGATGGTAGTCACTTGGGGCTGTAGGGTGGGTGTTTGACAATACCCCATCCATATTTTGCGATGAGCTCGTTCGATCAACATTCTTGGCATCCACCTTGCTCAAACCTTAGCATACCCAAGATGCTCAGTCAAAATCTTATCAATAGAGGACTGTATCATCATGGGAACCTTATTTTACGGATAACCCTCGTATATATATTACTTTACATGCTTGATACATCCTCACATTAGTTTGCCAATATTTAGCATTGTTTATACGCTCCGACAACAGACAAAATTCAAAGCAAGGAACTCTACGCCTAACTGACAGTTGTAATGACAACTATGTGTCGGTTCGGCCATCTTTTGTAAAAGCCAGCCGTGTTTTATGATTGTGACAGAACGCCTTGACGGCTTATATAATTAATTTAATATTTAGTAATATTTTTTAAGACTGGTTATACGTTTTTATTATTTTTATTTGTATAGTTTTTTTTTTCCTTTCTAATAAATAGTTATTGCGAGCTCTACATCAAGAGTTGGTACACTTTTATTGCGTGCGATGCGACGAGTGATATTCTGGACGTATTGAAACGCGTCCGCAACCCGGAAGCGAATGGTCTTATGTGCATTGAAAAATATATAACTGCATTTATATATATTTTTTTTATATTAATTTTAGTATGTTAGGCAATAATTTTTGTGAATTCTGGATTAGACTTTACCTGCCTCACACCAGCATCACTGTTAAGTGTCCTTGATGATGATGCGCTTATTCAGATTATGATCAGTTAGCAACTGATAAGTCCAGTGGGAGTCCCCTCTAAAAAATTGTGGCGACTGCACAGAAGTGCTAAAAAAATTGAAAGACATTAGAATCATTTATGCGTTGTAAAGAGATGGAGATAGAAGATAGATTCTCTCATTGGAAATACAAGCAAAAGTAGTAAATGCCTGGATTTTTTTTAGTGGCCACAAAGTCTGCATGCTCGATAGGGCCCAGGTGATTCCCTCGAAATGCATCGAAAAGGACTCTTCTTTCTAACAAAAGGAACTGACAGTCTCAGAGAACGTGCTCTGAGGTCTGGAAGGGGGCGCCACAGGGGCAACTAGGGTTTGAAACTAAATTTAAATGATTTATAATCTGTCATTGAAAGTGCAGGTCTAGAAGGGGGCGCCACAGGGGCAACTTTGTGGATTCTATGCAGTTCATTTTGGTGACTAAGTTACAAATGAAATTTTTTTAAACATTTTTTGTTGTTATATGCACATATGGCCAACACATTTTCGGGTCAATATATATTTTTTAATAATTTTATTAATATAGTTTTTTTTATTAAAATAAATATAGTTTTAATGATTACGTGGTCTCAATTATTTCTGTATAAAAATATTTTTCTTTAACTTTAAGTATTTACATTACATTTTTTGTTTTAAAAGAAACTTTCTTTTATATATTTTTTTTCACGATGCACATAATAAAATCTATTTATTTATCGTAAAAACATCTGTCATAGCCAATCAATCAACGTAGTACATTAAACACATTTGTACACGTGGCGACACGACCTATCGTTCACAGACAATTCGTTCAACGACTCACCGGTAATGACTGGCGTACGAGACATTTGGTGCACGGTACAACTGACGCACTGGACGTCTCTCTAACCTAACCTAACCATTTTGTAATAATGTCGAATAAAGACATTTGTCGAGCTTCCTAATGTGTTAAATAATTAACAAAAATATTATTAGTTTAACAAACAACATAATTAGAATAAAATAAATAATTTGTAATGTTTATTTTGCTGTAGGTTAGCAACGTTTTCGTATCGCGGCACATCAAATGCATGTAGAATTCTTCGACGAAAGCATGTTACAAATTTGAGCGTCGCATGATATTCAATTTTCAATTTAATTTCAGGATAATTTTTCAGGACGCGAATACGCGTCCGATTTAAGCTTTATGATTTCGGCGCCGACGCAAATGCGAGTCCAGCAAAAGTGTTTTGATTTTGGTTCCGACGCAAATGCGCGTTCAAAAAAAGCGTTTCAATTTCGGCGACGACGCAAATACGCGTCCAACAAAAGCGTTTCGACTTTCGTCTACCAGAAAATTTTGATTAATAGTCTATGACTGGCATTTTACGGGTGAGAGATCAAATTCACAATTCATAGAATTAAGAAAACATTTTTTTTTAATCTCAGTCTGGGATTAAAAACAACCCACGACCTTCAGTTTGGTAAGCAAACGCTTGACCACTAAGCCATACGCACCATCAATTTTATATTTTTTTTTGGTTTGAGAGTAATTTTTTTTTTCAATATCGAATGCTGACTCTTGAAGATAGAATATTTAACTTTTAACAAGGGGCTCACTATTTGCAGCCGATCATCGTTGAATTTTTATATACTGGGAGCAGCAAAAAAAGCTGACGGTTTCAAATCAAAACAACGACGAAGACCGTCAGCTCTTTATGCCGCACCCTGTACTTCCTAAATCTCGACGCCGCCTCGTTGTATGTAAATATAATTATATATGAAAATTTGTGATATAAGTCTATTTAATAAGCATTTAATTATTATTTTTTAATCATTTTATTATGAACGATTGTGCTCCCACATCGACCGCTTCTCACAAAGCGGACCTAATCGGGACATGTTACGATGACTATATGCTCCGATAAGAAAATATTTTACATACTGCGAAAAGCACAGATTTGTAAAAAAAAAACTTATATTTTTTCCATATCTGTAAAAAATGTCACAATGTCAGTTTTTTCATCTCAGATTGTCTATGCCTTGTCCCAGAACACCGCGGAGGTCATATGTAAAACATAGATGGTTCCCAGGAGCCTCCAGGACAAGGGCCCGCGAACTTGTATAGACGGCGGCTGTAGTACCAGAGAAATGTTTAGGTGTTAAATAAACAGCTTTTTTCACAAGTCGATAGTTAACCCTTTCATTACGGCTCTGTTTGAATACAAATTATACTGTCAATAATAAAACTAGTATTTGAAGTGTAAATGTACTTATCTGGTCTGTTTTCATGTATCACATTGGTTCTTGTATCCTTTAGCTATCAGATGATGCATAAAAAACTATTCTAAGAAAGTAGCAACATGATTTATCACGTCAAACGGTGTCAACGGTCGAGGGAATCTTATGACGGCATACGCCGACAACCGATGCGAAAGGGTTAAAAGATTTTTTTGCCATTCCTTGCAATGATCTAAAATTTCTTTTGTAATACTTTAACATTGCATTAAACCGTAATATTCTGCTGCATTGGCTAATGTATACTCTGAGATAAAAAACCTTTTTTTTTTTAAATATTTCAGTTTATTTGTTCAGATGATTTTTTTATTTTCAAAGAAAATGTTGTTTATTTTATTTTTTTGATTTATTAGATTTTTTCCATTTGTGTATACAGTCAACCCTTCTATAACATTTTTTTAATAAGATCTGTTGATTAGCTTGATGCTACCGAGGTGAACCGTTTGGTCCTAAGAGGCGCTTCAACCAAAAAAAAAACAACGTTAAAGAATGCGTTATACAAAAAAATTAACGCAAACACTAAAAATCTTTGTAACGAATCATCTTTTTTTGCGTTGAACCACCTTTTAAGGACTAAATGATCCATGCTTCTAAAAGCATTTGGCTATTAATTCGATCTTATGAAAACGTTGTAACGAAAAAAATAAAAATATTTAGTGACTTTTTCTGTTGTTCTCAAACACTAATATTCGGCCGCATTGGCTCTTTGATTTAACATCCAGTTTTTTTTCTCAATGCTTGCATTTTATGTATTATTTTTATTTTTTAAAATTTAACGGAAAAAGAGCGGCAAAAATGTCTGACGGCGTGATTACTTGAGATTACAGAAAACCGTCAGATCTTTTTGCCGCTCCCCGTGTATTTGTTTTACAAATCGATTTGGTGTTGTATGATAGACGATGATTTTTGGTTCAAAAAAACTACTTTTATAAAAAATAAATTTATATGCTTAGTTTATTTTTTAAGTTAGTTTTAGTAATCAAATTGAAACTATAAAAAAACTAGTTCTTAAACTAGTTTCAGTTGTTCGCTAGTGTAGAAAAAAATCCGATAAAACTGTGTAACATAGACTCAAAGTATGTATTTTTATTACGATTAAATATTAAATCTTTAAATTAATTTTTAATTGTAAGGCCCCCCCTACAACTATGTAAGTTAAATATTTTTTTATGTTATTAGAAGAAGAAGAAACTAATGATTATTATATTAAAATAAAGAAAATAAATAAGTACATTTAATAAAAAAAAAAAAGAATTTTATTTAAACCTGGAATTACTTACGACATTCCGAACAAGAAAGAAAAGAAATAAGAATACGGTATAATGTCACAAGAAATTTAATGTAAGTGAGTAAGCTTAATATTTAGAGTTTTAAAGGTAAAAAGTTACAGAGACCTGTAAGCCGCCTCAAACCTGAGATCCTGCTCCATGTACCCAACAAGCTGCACATCTCAAGACCTTATGCTGGGCAACACACGAGCTATCGATGTTGTCAGATACTGGACAGAAATAATTTGACATCGCTGACACGAAGAAGAAGAATGAAAAAAAATTAATGTTCCGGAACCGAGGTCGCGGTCCCGAAATTACAGCATCAGCGAATTGGTAATGCCGGAATACCAAGTATCCGGCACTGAGGATGAACTTCAAAAACCGGAGTTGAGTTGATATTTATTTATTTGATACGAGACCCCTTTTTATACCCTAATTTACAACATGTGTAAGCATTTATAAAAGTAATATTGATACATTGAATGTCATACACTGCACATTCCTCGATACCGTTTTTGAACCTTGATCCCTTCAATCCACATAGAGTGGCAGATTATTGGGATGTTTAATGCTCCGTATCGATGCGTAAGCATTCTTTAGTAATATTAATATTAATACATAGAATTTCGTACACCGCAAATTCCTCGATACTAGTTGTTTTGGACCTTGATCCCCTCAATTTACATAGAGTGGCAAAATGCCCTGTGTCGTACCTGACTGAATGAATCTAAGATAAAGAGTTGATTATAACAATTACTTTTAAGACTTTTGGATGCTTAATACAACACAGTTATGTTCAAAATATCGTTTTGAACAATTAAATTATTGTTAATCTGTTGACAACATTATAAAATGTGTTTGTTCAGCTTGAAAATAATGTCTTTTTTTAAGCATAAAAGAATATGTTTGTAATTTTTTCTTAAAATAGAATTGAATCATTTGCGAATTGGAAATACATAATCCATCAATCTACATCAATGTCTTAGCCATATTCAAAATGGCAAGCGTTGTAGAATAAAAAAAATCGCAATGATATATCGACAGGCGTATGCAACTGGGATGGGCAGCATTTGGAAAACTAAAGTAAAATTTTAAAGCGAAAATTCCACAATATCTTAAAAGTTAGGCGTTTCACCAATGCATCCTCCCTGTATTAACTTATGGCGAAGAGACGTGGAATCTGACAGCAAGTCTTACACATAAAATAAAGGTCACCCAGCGTGCTGTGGAGAGATACATTAGAGGAGTGTCTGTAAAAATTAGAATCTGAAACGAGGATATCTGAAAAAGAAGTCAAGTAGTGGAGGCTACCTAAAGAATACGCACACTCAAGTGGCAATGGGCAGGACATATCTGTATAAGAGACGACAGTCGATGGGGAAGAAAAGTATTGGAGTGGCGCCCATGAACTGGCAAATGAAGCATTGGCCGACCCTCTGCGAGATGGACTGACGACATAAAGTGACTCTCTGCGAAGATGGACTGACGATTTATTTCAACGTAAAGGAGAATAGCGGGAGGCCTGGGTGCGGAAGGCGGAGGATCCTCACCGTAAAATACCGGGGTTACGTTCCACAGTGTTATTTTATTTCGTTAACGAGATCAATGGATCTCAGGACTTTACGATCACTGAACAAATCCTTAGGCTAGGTTAGGTAAGAGAGACAGCCAGTGTACCAGTTGTCCCGTGCGCCAAATCTTCCGTGCGCCAGACGTCTAGTGCGCCCCACGTCGTTACCGATGAGTCGCTGAACGAATATTCTGGGAACGATAGGTCGTGACACCGTATATGTTCCCAGGTGGACCTTTAGAAGAATGGGCGGCGATACAGGCGCTAATATGTAAATTTAAAAAGTATATATGTCCAGTGGTCGATGGTTTTCACGGGCAAGAAAGACAATCAATATAGTCGTCGGCGGGTATAGCTCAATGGTCAAAGCGTTTGCCTTTGCAAGTCTAAGGTCGTAGGTTCGATTACCAACGGAGATTTAAAAAAAGGATTTTTAATCGACTTCTAAGCTCTAAAATACCCTCGATTGGTGTGAATTTCATACCTCAATTGTAAATTCCAGTCAGCCTATTATTTAAAATTGTTGGTAGACGAAAGTCGTTCCGTGAAGATCACCCATTCATAGTAAATTCCTGTAATAATAAGGATGATGCGTGAATTTCGGGCTGTAGTCTATAACGTTGGCGGATCAACACTCCACATGCAGCGCTTAGTCATATGCACCATGGTAAGCGTCATACTCATAGATCACCTCCTGTATGTGTTGACATCAGCATGATATAGCCCTTGCTGACTGGTACCTAAAACCTCGATGTACAATCTTTCGTCTCTTTTCGTTGGCTCATCGGACACGCGTGTGTTGTCATTTTGCAATGCCGTTAGGAGGACTAGTTATATAGATCGCCGCGGCGCTGCGTGTCGCCGACCACGGCGCCTGTTGCCAGTTGTGTGCCGACGGCGGCGAGGTCGTTTTGCGGTTGGCCCGGCCTGTTGAACGCTAATAATATGTAATATGTGTGCTTCAGAAAAAGTCTTTGTGTTGTTAATCTGGTCCTCATCCTGCCACCACGCAACTCAATAACGACCTTATAGAAGAGGATGTCAGTGCTTACATAAAAAAAACGATTATTTAATCGTTTTTTTTATGTAAACACTTTAAAAGTATTTTGCTTTCGGTTAGTGTACATCAAATATTGACTGCGAAGAGAGACCAAATGGTTGATTGATTAATAATGCACACATGTTTGTGTTTATTTTTATATATTAAATCATTTTTATTGTGCCAGTAAAAATATAGCGCGTGCTCTAAACTATTATTTAAATTACCCATTAACCCTTTCACTACGGCTCGGTTTGAATACAAATTGTACTGTCAATTGTAAAACTAGTATTTGAAGCATAAATGTACTTATCTTGTCCATTTTCATAAATCACATTGGTTCTTGTATCCTTTAGCTATCAGATGATGCGTAAAAAACTATTCTAAGAAAGAAGCAAAACGATATATCACGTCAATTAATGTCAACGGTCGGGGAATCTTATGACAGGATATGACGGCAACATGGAAATGACGAAACAACCGATTGCGATTGCAGGGTTAACGCCCGAACAAGAAAGAAATGAAATACGAACACGGTATAATGTCACGAGGAATTTAATGTCGGCAAGTAAGCTTGATATTTAAACAGTTTTAAAGGTGAAAAGTAGTGGATGCTACCCAACGAATAGGCACACTCAAGTGGCAATGGGCAGGACATATCTGTCGAAGAGACGACGGTCGATGGGGAAGAAAAGTATTGGAATGGCGCCCAAGAACTGGCAAACGAAGCATTGGCCGACCCCTTACAAGATGGGCTGACGATATAAGAAGAATAGCGGGAGTGACTTGGATGCGGAAGGCGGAGGATCGAAGAGGATGGAGACTCATGCGGGAGGCCAACGTTCAACATTGGACGGACACAGGCTGATGATGATGGTGATGAAAGGTGAAAAGTAACAGAAGATTTACATTAGATTGAATTGAATGATTAACGATATTCTATGTTATTGGCAATTAAAAAAATGTTAGAAAGCGTTGGTGTGAATTTGATCTCTCACCCATAAAATGCCAGTCATAGCTTATTGTAATAGTGAACGGACCGGAGTATGCAAGACGAGGACACAAATGAAAGCCTGGTAGTTTTACAGCGCACCGACTGAATGTGACTGCGGCGTGGAGCAGACCCTGTCACACCTTCTGGAGTGTGCGCTGTGTCCAAGTAGCTGCACCCAGGAAGACCTGATGATGGCCGGGAGTTACAAGATCCGACCCTGTTGTTTCCGACACGATTACATATATAGTGAATTCCTTTAATAGTTGGATGACGCGTAAATGCCGGTATATAGTCTACGACGTTGACGGATCAACAATCCACATGCAGCGCTAGCCATGTGTAGTATGTTACTGTCAGGATCCACAGATGAGAATTAAGCATCACTATCACCATCTGCCGGTATTCTCCTGTGTGTGTTAACACCCTCCACGTTCAAAAAGGTGTTATTCCATCGCGTGATAGCATGATTCGGAGCAGATTGATAACATAGTCTTTTTCAGAAGCATATTGACGTATATTTACGATAAAACTTTACAAGCTTGTGGCCCGGACCTAGTAGGCCGAGCCACAGTACAATATCTCTCGCCGAAGTGCGGTAAGCAACTGATCTCCGTGCTCAGTATGGGCTCTCGCCCGCGCCACGAGCGGCAGTGTCAATAACTAATGCCAATATGGCGGAAACATCCCTGTTTGACAAGCGAACAGAAATAGAGACAAAATATTGTAAGTCGAAGTTTTCAGTACCAGTCAGCAAGTGCTATATACAGCCAGGTACTTTACTGCAAGCGTGTATGCTGGGCATTAATGGGTTGAATACTAAAACATATAAATACAGTCGTCGTCAGGTATTTTACATAGTCTATTCACAATGATTCTGCTTAAGTGTCTTGTGTTCGGTGCCATCGTTTCGTTGGCATGTGCTGCGAATCAAAAAAGTAAGCAAAATACTTATCTGCCATACATCATCAGCCTGTTTTCATCCACTGTTAAACGTAGGCCTCCCACATGAGTCTCCATCCTCTTCGATCCTCTGCCCTCGGCATCCAGGCTGCTCCCGCTATTCGTCTGATGTCGTCAGTCCATTGTGGTACGTTTTCCAGTTCTTGGTCGCCATAAACTTCAATATTATGAGCCAATTAAGTCTAAAGCCGGTCTTGCATCCAGAAACTAAGGTGTGTTATATAGATAACACATAAAATAATGAGCAATTTGTTGTACATTAAAGAGACAATACAGTGCTTAACGCGCTTTACTAAAATGCTAAGTGTCTTGAGTTCGCAGTGCCGGTTTTAGGAGGTGGCGATGTGGGTCGGTGCCCCAGAGCGTCGAATACGCCAGGGGCGCCGAGTGCAACCAATCTTACTTAGATTTTTTTAAATGTACACATTATGGGGCGCCAGAAAAAAATGCCCTAGGGCGCCGCAGGGTCTAAAGTCGGTACTGTGAGTTCGATTCTCTTTAACGCTACTTTGCCATACTTGCATGCCAAATATTACGAGTTAATTAAGTATAAAGCCGGTCTTGCATCCAAAATCTTAGGTGTATTATATATAGATCACAGAAGCACTTCAACGATAAACAACTTTTCTTCTATATAAAGGACAAATCCGACCTATCCTTGAATACAGCAGTAACTTATGTGTTGAGACACAAAATACCTTCTAGATTTAATTGACTCAGTTCAAAGAAGAGCAAATCGTTTGATACAAAATAACAATCTTACGTCTAATCTGTAAGCAATGTAACACAGGCGTAAGATTGGTTTACTTAGTCTTTTCTACCGTCTACTACCTTACTAGGTGCCTGTATTCCTTCATTATGCTGAGAGCCTCATTGTTCGTGACGTGGTCTCTCCAGGAAATTTCAAGAATTCTTCTGTATGACCACGTCTCAAAGGCCTTTAGTCTTTTTTATCATTTTCAGATAAGCACCATGTCTCACAGCCGTACACCGAGATGCTTCAAACAAATGTTTTGGCATGTTGCTTGCGGAGCTTTGAATTAATATTTTTTTATTTGAAAAAACGTTTTTTTGCAGAATTACCGAAGCCCAGGTGTCCTGGAGCCAACGAAGAGTTTACGGAGTGCGCATTAAGGTGTAATACTTGCAAATGGGTCAAAGGCGAACAGGATTGCTTCTCTAACGACTGTAAGCCTGGATGCGGCTGCAAGGAAGGTTATCACAGGAACAAAAGCGGCGTCTGTGTGACCACCCAGCAATGTTGTGAGTAACCTCATCATCATCATCATCAGTCTGTGTCTGTCCACTGTTAAACGTAGGCCTCCCGCATGAGTCTGCATCCTCTTCGATCCTCCGCCTTCCGCATCCACGTCACTCCCGCTATTCTTCTTATGTCGTCAGTCCATCTTGTCGGCCAATGCTTCGTTTGCCAGTTCTTGGGCGCCATTACAAACTTTTTCTTCCCCATCGACCGTCGTCTCTTATACAAATATGACCTGCCCATTGCCACTTGAGTGTGCCTATTCGTTGGGTAGCATCCACTACTTGAGTTCTTCTGCGTATTTCCTCGTTTCGGATTCTATCTTTTAGCGACACTCCGAGCATGGATCTCTCCATAGCACGCTGGGTGACGTTTATTTTATGGGTAAGACTTGCTGTCAGATTCCACGTCTCTGCGCCATAAGTAAGCTATTCATTATCATATCTGGCAGCACCAGTGGCCCGTGAACTGCCCAGCATTGGGTGTTGGCCGACAGAGTCGGAGCCTCTCAGTTTCAGAGCCGGATGTGAGCGGTTCCCTGCCGAAGCATTCCCCACCGCTCGAGTCTGACCTTTGTTCTACCAACTCCGGTAAATTACACTTAATCTGTTCACGGATTTCCAGGTCCGCCAGTCAAGGTTCTTGCCAGTTGGGAGGCTTTCCTTTGTGGTAATGAAATCTTCTGATTCGATGTGTTGTCAGAGTTGGAGTCTCTCAGTTTCAGGGATGTGAGAGGTTGTATGGATCTCAGAAAGCTGCTTCGTGAATTCAGTCTGGGTGTTGGGGGTATCTGATTATACAAGCAGTGGGACGGTTGGTTGATTGCCTTACGCCAGTGGTTCTCACCCTTTTGGAAGTCACGGTGCACTTTTGACCGTGGAAAAAAATGGCGGTGCACCTTCTGGTGCAAGTGGTCAAAAAAATATATGGAAATCATTTTTGTTACATACTTATTTTAAAAAAATAATTACATACTTAATTACGTACAATTTATTTGACATATTTTCTTTTTAAGTTATAGAAAAAAAATGTTTAATATTGAATATAAATTTACTTCGTAAATTTTTCTTTAGATTTTTTTTTAAATTTATACATGTTTTATTTGAATTATTTATATTGAGATTTGAAGGAGAATGTAAAGAAGAAAGGGGGTCATTCCTCTCCCGCCTCTTATCCATCCAAAATGTCGTCCATGCCTAGTAAAATTTAATTTATATTATCAATCAAAAATCAATCAATGGGATACCTGAGCTTGCTGGTTTATGCATATATCAGAAATATTGCTCGAATATTTGATATAGCTACACTCAATTTATCGTCTAAATTTGTAAGTCTTTGTCGTTTTATATTTTGTATATTAGTTATTATTGAGAAACCAAGCTAACATAAATATGATGTTGAAAATTGTAGAAAATTTTTCAGTGCCTTCATGTGAAGAATTGGATATTCATCTTGAACAGAAATTGTATGAAAATCCACAATACAAAGGTGTATCAATTGTAGCAAATGAATTTCAGTATCCAGTCATAATTTTCTATATTTAAAGAAGCAATATAATGTGCGATATTTTGTTCTTATAAAGTTAAATGATCTATTATCGCGGAAATAATTTCCTCGGGTATGTTTTCGTTGAGCGAAGGAAACATATCTATTTTTTTTTCTTTTATTAGATTTTTCTAGAGAGTTATTTTTTCCTAAATCCTGACAATTCGTCAATGGATGACAAATAATTTTTATTTTTTCCTTGAATGGTTGTGTTAACGTTATTTAAGTAATTAAAAATTTCTGCTAAATATGCTACTTTAGTATACCAATCATTATTCTAAAGACATTTAACAAAATCATCCATACCTTCATTTCTAAAAACGATTAATAACTCATTCTTTAGTGCTATGTTCTAACGCGTATCAGCTCAGGCAGAGAAATAGCCGAGAAGGCTAGGCGGGTTATATAAAGACCTGGACAAAAGTTGGTTCCAAGGCTCGCGGTTCGCATCCCGCTTCTGCCGATATTTTTCTGAATGAATTGATGCGTATAAAGAATTTGATGTGTATATTTAATTCCAAGTAATATTTAATTCTAGTGAGGTGCGAGACCCAGCCGAACAAAGAGTTTAGAGATTATACAGTTCGTCGCGGTGCTCCAACTTGTGAATCCCCTTTAGGATTTGCTACAACAGAAAAAGATGATTCAACTAATGAAAACAAATACAAGGTGACTCCAGCTGGAGGCTGTCACTGCAAGGAAGGTTATGTGTTCAAAGTTCTCGGAGGAAAATGCATCTTAGAGGAAGATTGCACAGGCAAGTACAATTCAATCTTCTTCTTTGTGTCAGGGACGTCAAAATTTTTTCTGCCCAGTATCAGGCAACATCGCGCGTGATTATAAATTAACAAATTAATAACAATGCATTACACTTAATATTATTATGTAGCAAATAAAAAAATGTGAAATTTTCATTATTAGAGTTGAGTTGTACTATTAACTGATATCTCTTTCTAAGACAGTCGCGGCAAAAAGGAAATTAAAGATGAATAATAATTTTTAACATCCTCCGTCGCGTGAGGGGAGTAATTAGATCGCGTGAGGCAAGATGAGGAGCAAGACAGCAGACTTTCGTTTAGAAGCACAGATCATATTTATGTTAAAAACGTTACAAGTTTTTGACCACGCGGTATGACATGCCCGCGCGGCCGCAATGCGACCTTGCCACGCCAAAGGGTGGTGACCGACTGCCGTGTGCGCTCGCCGGAGCTACGGATCTCGGTTATGTTCTTAATTAACACACCCGTCAGCACGGCGCGCCTAAATGCACGACAAGCGACCCGAAATAAAGAGACGAAAGATCGTACATCGAGGTTTTCGGTAACAGAAAGCAAGGACTACATCATGCTGATGTCAATGTATACTGTATGTTTTATATATATGTTGTCCGTTATATCCAAAGTTCGTTAAATAGGTGTCCGTTATATCGAGAGAAAATATGTTTATTCCAAATTTAATGTTTTCAGAGAGGGATCGTTGTCCTGACTTGAACTCTGTTTGGGATTACTGTACCACGGAGTGCAACTCCCTTTGGTGCTCCAAGCTACTCAGTCCTACAATATTCAACTGTAGGGATACCAGTGGCATTGCTAATTGCACTCCAGGATGCAGGTACAAAGTGGTTTTTTTTGCATTATTTTATTTATCAGATATAAAAGATTTTTAGAATATATTCCACAATGTTTCAATCAGGTCGAATGGCCATTTTCAAGTCAATTAGTAATGTGTGTGTAGGCTCTATATAAAGCAAAGAGTGAGTGGAAATAATTGTGTGATGGGTATATGTGTTCAAAATCATTAATGTATAAGGGAATTCATTGATGTCACAACAAAATAGTACGATTTCATTTTTGCAGATGCAAGGACAACTACGCTAAGCAAAGCAGAACTTACAAGTGTATTCCGATAGATGAGTGCAGTAAGTAATTTTTTGACTATTATATTGACATTTATCATCACAGCTCAGTAAAAAAATTATGATGCGTAAATGGCTGCAGTAAATGATGCTGGCGGATCGACAGCCCGCATACAGCGCGTAGCCGTACTCAAAAATGGCAACCGCGATAGAATCCACAGATGAGATTCTCCAAAACCATTTGTCGGTATTCTCATGTATGTTAACATCCTCCTATCTGAAAGAAGAACGACTTCAAGTCGCCCTAAAAAACACACATAATACAAGTATATTGCATTTTAGAGCAACAACCACAGACATATTACAAGTATATTGCATTTTAGAGCAACAATCACACACATTACAAGTATACTGAATCCTAGAGCAACAATCACACACATATTACAAGTACACTTAATTTTAGAGCAACAATCACACACATATTACAAATAAATTGAATTATAGAGCAACAATCACACACATGTTACAAGTATACTGAATTGTAGAGCAACAACCACACACATATTACAAGTATATTGAATTTTAGAGCAACAATCACACACATATTACAAGTACACGTAATTTTAGAGCAACAATCACACACATATTACAAGTACACTTAATTTTAGAGCAACAATCACACACATATTACAAATAAATTGAATTACAGAGCAACAACCACACACATATTACAAGTATATTGAATTTTAGAGCAACAATCACATATTTGATACAAGTATTACGAGTATTCTGAATTTTTAATTGCAGCTTGCGATGAAGAGAACACGGAGCTCGTGGACTATCCAAGCCCTTGTAGAGGTGGATCCTGTCAGTATCCAGAAAAGGAAGATTGCGGCTTGGAACCTAAGGAAGTTGGATGTGCTTGCAAAGAAGGCTACCTTTGGTTCACTGAAGAAGATGGAGTAGTCGGGCAATGTGTTGCAAGAGATATTTGTCGTAAGTTAAATTATTGTTCCCCTCACATCCGTTCCACTTGCTGTAGTATACTAATTTCACAGCTTTAGACTGAGGTCTATTTGACATCTAACTGATGCACCTAGAATCACGGGAAGGCTTTCAGCCACTCTCTAACAAGTATCTTTTTGCGTGCGTCCAGTAACGGGTCTAATCTGGTTCTCCAAAAACAGGACAGGACAGGGAGGGTTTTCACCAAGCGATATCCGTTCCACATATAGATCAAATGGTCACAACAAATTGGCGCGACTTAGTTCTGGCACTGTCCATTCCTCCATCTAGGACAAATCTGACCTTCAGGTGCAGGTATGGGAAAATATATTGTTTCCAACATCTTCTAGTGCAGAAGTCTGAGTCCTTGAAGAGGCGGAAGCTGCACTATCAGAGGCATATTTTTGGGTGATTTTTCAATTCTTTTTTTTTAAAGAAAATTGGATGATTAGTCCGACGCTCAAATAAATTATTGTAAGGATAACGAAACCAGTAAGTTACGGATCTAGCGATCTTGCATTTAGTGCATATATCATCCCATATCCCCTCCAGAAAGTGTTCTCCCATCGTCAACCTTGTTCGCTGCACCACTCTGCTCGAGCTGCGCTGCTCGAAGCAGAATATTTTTTTTCTTACCATATCCCTCCAGAGACGAGCGTGACCGTATGGTCGCAGTGAACAAATACTATTGTCTATTTATCCCTACTCCGGTCCCCTTTCTACCGGAACATTGTATCTTCGCTCAGTTTCGGTTAAGAAGTGTCTCCACCACAGTTATTCTGCAGCCGCGGCAACGGAAACAGTTACCAAGTACCCTTGTGAGTTATTTTATTTCGGGTTGAATTTTTTTCTACAAAATGCATACTTCAAAACAGTAAATACAAGTTTCTAATTATATTTTTTACTAATTAAATTCGTCATCACAATATGTTGATCTAAGAAGGTAATATCATAAACATTATTAAATATTTTCGGTGTAGCTGTATTTTAACCACAAAACCTAGCCAAGGTTAGAATCCATACAAAAAACAAAATAAAGAATAATGTTTCATACAAAATAAGTTATCGATGGTAGGACTAGCGTGACCATACGGTAACATAGCTTTTCTACAAGAAAGCATCATGTATTTAATAAAAAAAAAATGCTTGATGAAGAAAACTACATGCTGATAAAATATAGCTTAAAACTTTAGTTTTTATTATTTGGAGAATGTGGACTTGTCGCATGCCAGTGGGTTCCTCGGACCAGTACGTTGTAAACAGCTTACATTTTATAATATTATTTATAAATTAATGTTTTTTTTTCTCAATATTTGTTTTAGCGAAGTGTTTCCGCGTGAACGAGAACTTCTTTGAAGAGCCGGTCTCTGTTAAGTATTGTGATGCTCCCTCTAAGATGGCTTCAGGCTGCAGTTGTAGGGACAACTTGGTCTATGAGTCGATAAACAAATTGGAGTGCATCCTACCAGAATGGTGTGGTGAGTTCCTTCATTTGTAAGCATTCGTCATCAAATTGCATCGAAAATGACCCCTCTCTAACTATTGTAACTTTAACGCAGTGGTTCTCATCCTTTTTGAAGTCACGGTGCACTTTTGACCATGGAAAAAAATGGCGGTGCACCAGAATTAAAAGGTCAAAAAATATGTGGGCATAATTTTTGTTACATATTTATTTAAAAGAAATAATAGTTCCATACTAAATTACATACAATTTTTTTGACATATTTTGTTTTTAAGTTAACTTATATAAAAATAATAATTTTGAATTTAAATTTATTTCGTAAATTATTCCTTTGAAACAATTTTATATTTATACGCGTTTTATTAATTTTATTTGTATTAATATTTGAAGGTGAAGGAAATCTATAAAGCGGGTCATTTCCCTCCCGCCTCTTATCCACCTAAAATGACGTCCCTGCTTGATAAAATGTAATTTATATTATCAATCAATCAAAAATCAATCAATGAGATACCTGAGCTTATAAGTTTTTGCAGATATCAGAAATATTCAGTTGAATATTTGATATAGCTATCCTCAATTCTCTGTCTTATTTGTAAGTCTTTCTCGTTTCTCAGTATTCATATTAGTTATTGTTGAGAAACCAAGCTCACATAAAATATGATGTTGAAAACTGTAACAATTTTTTCAGTGCCTTCGTGTGAAGAACTGGATATTCATCTTGGACAGAAATCCAAAAGTCCTCCATGGTCATTTCGGAAAATTTAATTTTTAGAGTGCGGTCAGTCGACAATGAGACAATTGTTCTTCTTCGGCGTATGAAAATCCACAATACGGTGTATCAATTGTAGCAAATGGATTTCGTATCCAGTCTTAATTTTGTATGTTTAAAAAAGGAAAATAATGTGGAATATTTTGTTTCAAGAAAGTTAAATGATCTATTATCGCGGAAATAATTTCCTCGGGAATGTTTTCGTTGAGTGAAGGAAACATATCTATTTTTTTCTATTATATGATTTTTCCAAAGAGTTTTCCTGACAATTTTTCAATGGATGACAAATATTTTTTGTTTTTTTTATGAATGCTTGTATTATTGTTATTTAAGTCATTAAAAATATCTGCTAAATATGCTACTTTAGTATACCAATCATTATTCTGAAGATATTTAACAAAATCATCCATACCTTCATTTCAAAAAAAGATTAATAACTCATTGTTAAGTGCATGAATCTAGATAAAACTTTACCCCTAGATAACCACCTAACTTCAGTGAGAAAAAGCAAGCTTCCATAGAAATGCAAAGTTTTTTAAATATGCGTGTTTTTAAAGGTTTTGATTTTATGAAATTCACCATATTTACAAATTGATCTAGTACAGGTTTTAGTGCCGATGGTAATGTTTTCGACACTAATGATTCTCTATGTAAAAAACAGTGCGTAGATATAAGGGTTACTTTTCTTTGCAAGGGAAACAAATCCTTTAATTGAGCCTACCATTGAAGGAGCACCAGCTGTACAAATTTCTACACATAACTTCCACGATATTTTAAATTGATCTAAATATGAAGAAATCGAATTAAAAACTTTTTGTCCAGTCATATGCTCGGTAAGTTCTTTGCAGCATAGATATTTATTTACTATTTGGTTTTCATGTATGAAACGAACGAACCCTAGTAATTGTGCCTTGCTGCTAATGTCAGTCGATTCGTCGACTTGGAAAGCAAAATTTCGTTTGGAAAGTGAATCGGTAACTGTTTTCTCAATATCATCCTACATAGTCAAAATTATTATCTTTGTATTATCGTTTGGAAGAGGAATTTTCAAAATTTCCTTTTTTGCTTTATCACCAAACATAATTGTTCCTACTTCACAACATCCAGGTAATTGATCGATTCGACTAAATCGAAATCACATTAACCCTTTCGTCGACTTCATAATTTCGCCAACTACTTTTTCGGTTTTCACTATTTTGCGGATTTTTTCGTTTTTACCCATTTTTTTCGCGGTGCACCTGGGCCAAGCTCGCGGTGCACCGGTTGAGAACCACTGCTTTAACGTTTAACCAATGCATCCTTCCCGTATTAACTTATGGCGCAGAGACGTGGAATCTGACACCAAGTCTTACCCATAAAATAAAAGTCACCCAGCGTGCATGGAGAGATCCATGCTCGGAGTGTCGCTAAAAGATAGAATCCGAAACGAGGAAATACGCAGAAGAACTCAAGTAGTGGATGCTACCCAACGAATAGGCACACTCAAGTGGCAATGGGCAGGACATATCTGTCGAAGAGACGACGGTCGATGGGGAAGAAAAGTACTGGAATGGTGCCCAAGAACTGGCAAACGAAGCATTGGCTGACCCCCTACAAGATGGACTGACGATATAAGAAGAATAGCGGGAGTGACCTGGATGCGGAAGGTGGAGGATCGAAGAGGATGCGGAGGATGGAGACTCGTGGCACGGGCGAGAGCCCGATCACGAGCGCGGCAGTGGTGTGCGGACGACCGAGAAAGACGCATTACGGCAGGCGGCATGTCATTCCGCCTAGCCGGAAGGTTGAAAAGTTTATCATTTATATAATCAATGTGCTTCTTAAGGAAAGTCTTTGTTTTGCTGACCTGCTCCTCCTTCGTTGCTAACAAACGAAATTACGCTGCTTTTGAGAGCTTCTGCGCAAGTAATGATTCCTAACTGATGTCTGCTATTTGCAGAATCCATTTCCCAACCTTACCATTTCCTTATCCATTCCCACGTATTTCGTGGTTAGCAACGTGTTACCAAAGAACGCAATTCGGGACTCGCTGTAGTATACTAATTTCGCAGCCTTAGACTGAGGTCTATTTAACATATAACTGATGCACCTAGAATCACGGGAAGGCTTTCAGCCACTCTCTAACAAGTAGTTTTTTGCGTGCGTCCAGTAACGGGTCTTCATCTGGGTCTTCAAAAACAGGACGGGACAGGGAGAGTTTTCACCTGCTCCTCATCATGTCCTCACGTGACGGAATAACACCTTTTTGAGAGAGAGGAGGATGTTACCATATTCAACTTTAGGCCAATTTTGTTCGACGCTTCATTGAGGTCTTAGAGCATGTCCTGAAGCTTTTAATGCTTAAAACTTTGTAATTTTTTTTTCCAGTGTGTCCTGAAAACGAAGTGTACTCATTGACTGCACCAGTTTGTCCGGAATATTGCGTCATGAACAAGAAGAAGAGGTGTACCACCACAACTGCAGCATGCGAGTGTAAACCAGGGTTCATTAGAAAGAAGGCAGGCGGACCCTGTGTTAAACGTGAAAATTGCTTCAAAAAATAAAAAACAAAACAAATGAAGAAACAAAACATTACTTATATTCCACAACTCAATTCAAAAATAATATTCATAAAAGATAATATTTTTTTTTACTTGTATAAAAATAAATTTGTTAAAATTATAATTGTATAAAATAAAGGCCTCTATTTATTTGTTCAGTAGATAATTCGAAGTTTTCGCAGTAAACTAAATGAACGAGCAGTTAATAAAATAATTTGTAGTATCTACTCTGTGTCAATGCGGATATGGTCAGTTATAAAATTAAAATGTCAGTAATGTACTCAATAGTGCCCAGTAATTTATGTAAGATGCCTAACCTAATCTAAACTAACCTATTATTAATTAACATTAATTATTAACTGCCAATTCATATTTTCCTACTGATAAATTTATTATTTTTACAGTCATTTTTTGTCTCTATAACTGACCTTTTCTTATATATTTAATGATTATTATTTGAATGAAACACTGACACGATAATGCAATTAAACACTTCTTACTTACAAAGCAGTTTTATTTTACACTTTTTTTATGTAATCACACGCAGGTAAGCATAACCGCTCGAGACCAGTGCACTCTATGACGTTCAGCCAGGGTCCTGGACGTTTGTGGTGGCCAAATTTTTAAGATATCAGTAAGAAATAAAATTAAAACACTTTTTAATATTAATTTATTAACGTTACGGATTTATAAAGTAAAGAAATGTACAATTGATAAATACAATATATTTTGTAAATAAACCTGAAATAATAATAATTGTTCCGGATCCGAGATCGCGGTCTCGAAATTACAGCGTGAGCTAAATGGTGACGCAGGAATACCAAGGTTCCGGCACTGAGGATAACTCCAAAGACCGGAGTTGAATTGGTACTGATTTCATCATCATCAGCCTGTGTCCGTCCACTGTTGAACGTAGGCCTCCCGCATGAGTCTCCATCCTCTTCGATCCTCCGCCTTCCGCATCCAGGTCACTCCCGCTATTCTTCTTATATCGTCAGTCCATCTTGTAGGGGGTCGGCGAATGCTTCGTTTGCCAGTTCTTGGGCGCCATTCCAATACTTTTCTTCCCCATCGACCGTCGTCTCTTCGACAGATATGACCTGCCCATTGCCACTTGAGTGTGCCTATTCGTTGGGTAGCATCCACTACTTGAGTTCTTCTGCGTATTTCCTCGTTTCGGATTCTATCTTTTAGCGACAATCCGAGCATGGATCTCTCCATAGCACGCTGGGTGACTTTTATTTTATGGGTAAGACTTGCTGTCAGATTCCACGTCTCTGCGCCATAAGTTAATACAGGGAGGACGCATTGGTTACACGCCTTAGTTTTAAGGCATTGCGGAATTTTCGCTTTAAAAATGTACTTCAGTTTTCCAAATGCTGCCCATCCCAGTTGTATGCGCCTGTCGATTTCTTTTGAGAAGTTATTTCGCCCTAGTTGTATTACTTGTCCCAGATAGGTATAGTCGCTTACAATCTCTATTTCTGTTCCTCCAATGGAAATAGGATCGAAGGTCTGTGAAATATGACTATTAATCATGGCTTTTGTTTTATCCATGTTCATTTTCAGACCAATTTTGTTCGACGCTTCATTGAGGTCGTAGAGCATGTCTTGGAGCTTGTCAGGTGATTCGGCTATTAGCACTATGTCATCTGCAAATCGGAGGTGAGAAATGTACTCTCCGTTAATATTTATTCCACATTTTGTCCAGGATAGCAGTGTAAAAATATCTTCTAGGGCGTTTGTGAAGAGTTTTGGAGATATAACATCTCCTTGTCTAACACCTTTGTTTATAGAAATATTGTTAGTGCTATCATGGAGCTGGACCATCATTGTTGCAGATTTGTAAAGAGATTTTATTATCTCTATATACCGATAGTCTATTTTGCAGCGTTGTAGTGAATCTAGCACTGCCCAAGTCTCGATTGAGTCAAATGCCTTTTCATAGTCTACAAAGGCGAGGCAGAGTGGCTGATTATATTCTTCGGTTTTCTGAATGGTTTGTCTTAGCGTGTGGATATGATCAATTGTACTAAAGCCTTTCCTAAACCCAGCTTGCTCTCGAGGTTGAAATTCATCAAATCGACCCGTCAGCCTGTTTGTTAAAATTCTGGAGAATACTTTATACACATGGGAAAGAAGGGAAATGGGTCGGTAGTTTTTGAGCAGTGATTTATCCCCTTTTTGTGGAACAATATCACAATACTCGTACTCCATGTCGCCGGGGTTTCTCCATGTTCTATTACCTTGTTGAATAGTTTTTTAAGCTCTTTCAACAGAGGGGTTCCTCCTACTTTCAGAAGCTCAGATGTAATTCCGTCTTCTCCAGGGGCTTTGTTGTTCTTAAGTTGTTTTAGTGCCGATTTAATTTCGAATATATTTATATCTGGGATGTCTTCAGACCAGTGCTTTGTGAGAGTATCCCTCTTATCGTCCGCAGATCTGTCATTAGGACCTGGCATCGTTGATGAATACAATAACCCGTAGAAATGTTCTATTTCCTTCAGTATATCATTAAGATTTGTTGTTATCTTCCCATCGTGTGTTTTTAGTTTGGAAAGTTGGGCCTGTCCTATAGAGGTGTGTCTGCTAAATGCATTTGACCCTCGGCCTTGTGCAACAATCTCCATGATATACTCGGTGTTTGAACGACGAATGTCAAATCTCATGGATTTTTTCACTTTTTTGTTCAGGGTATTGTAATCTTGGATGCTGCTGCTTTTACGACGTTCGTCCATAAGAGCTATCGTTTTGTCTGAGAATTTTGACCCTTTTTTCTTTTTGCACTGCTTTATGACTTTTTTGTCAGTTTCTTTAATGCTATTAATGATTCTGTCGTTAAGTTTGTTGACGTTGTCGGTGTCATCACTATCTTCCAGTGCTGCGAATCGATTTTGTAGTTCAAGCTGAAAAGTTTCCTCCAGCTTGCTCTGAACATTTAACGGACGTATAACTCTTTACTGTACTGATTTATTTGATAACATATCCCTTTTTTATATCTTAGTGTGCAACATGATTATTTTATAAAATTAATATTAATAAATTGTTTTTCATACACCGCGAATTCCTAGATACCTGTCGTTTTGGACCTTGATCTGAAGAGAGTAATTTACCGCACACGGCTAAACCCAAAAGCCTAAGAAAGGTATATTTTATGGTTTGTGTTATATATACATTGGCTATTAGATGTGCTAGCTGATTGCTGATATGTAGTTTACTGACGTCCAGTTGGAATCCGATGGAATCATTGGCTACCGTCCTCCTTCCAAGAAGTATCTCGCGGGTTGGCTCAGTAGTCTACCCAGTTGTAGACGCTCCTCTCGATCCGGCGTCATTAGTTCCGTCTGTAAAATAACTCGATATACAAATTAGAAGGCACTATGTTCTTGTATCGATGACTCTTACTTAAATGACGACGTCAGCTGAATGGTGACGCCGGAGCACAACGGATTCAAGCGCTAAGGAAACTTTTAAAGATTAGAATCGAGTTATACATGTATATAATCGTGTCGGAAACAACAGGGTCAGATCCTGTTTGCCCAGAAGTGGGCGACGTTGATGGCGTTAATCCCGACCATCATCAGGTCTTCCTGGGTGCTGCTACTTGGACACAGCGCATACTCCAGAACGTGGGACAGGGTCTGCTCAGCGCTGCAGTCACATTCAGTCGGCCCGCTACAAAACTGCCAGGCTTTCATTTGTGTCCTCGTCTTGCATACTCCGGTCCAAAGTCTGTTAAGGGACCTCCATATATTCCACCCCTGGTCGTGACCAGGGGCTAGGTCCTCTTTCGGGGCAATCCAAGTATACCCGTCAGTTGCGCTTCTCCACATGTTCAGCCGTAGGGTGGCCTCATGTATCACCAGTTCCGTTGTCGTCTGTAGGAAACTTCTTCTTGATTTGAGCCGTTATGGAATCGAGTTGCTACTTATTTATTGAATTCATGATGGTTGCTTTTATACAAAATTTTCATAAGCAGATAATCAGCATTAAACATTTTACTACAATTTTCATAGCTGGCGGGTATAGCTCAGTGGTTAAAGCTTTTGCTTGGCCAGCCGAATGTTGTGGGTTCGATCCTAGACTGATATTACAAATATACATATATTTCAGTACTCTAAAATACCCCCGGTTGGTGTGAATTTGATCCCTCACCCGTAAAATGATAGTCATAGCAATCGCCAGCAAATGGTAATGGATCATATAAAGGAAGTATTAAATAAACAAGTATTTCATGCCTTGTTTTAGCATGGATCACACAGCGCTGTTTCATCTGCTGGAAGACTGCAGTTTCACGATCTATGAAGGCTTCAGGAGAAGATTTTTACCTGAGTAGTTCTGCATCTGAACGTTCTTCTAGTACGGTTGCTAGATCCAGTTCCGGTCTCTCCCGGCCAGGCCTTGCAAAGCTGGGGTAGCGGGCCGATCTACTGGCCATACAGATGCCAATCATAGCCTATTAATCGAAAATTGGTGGTAGACGAAAGTCGTCCCGTGAAGACCACTCATTCATAGTAAATTTCTGTAATAGTATAGATGATGCGTGAATCTCGGGCTGTAGTCTTTGACGTTTGCGGATCAACACTCCACATGCAGCGCTTAGCCATATGCACCATAGTAAGCGTCATATAATTCTAAAGATGAGACTTCAGAATTACTATCACCATCTGTTGGTATTCTCCTGTATGTGTTTACATGAAAAAAAAACGAATAAATATAAGTATTTTTGCTTTCGGTAAGTGCACATCAAATATTGACTGCCAAGAGAGACCAAATGGTTAACTGATCAATACTACACATATGGTTGTGTTGACTTTGAGGTAATAAATCATTTTTATTATGCCGTAAAAAATATTGCGCTTGCTTTTAACCCATTAACGCCCAAACGGAAACATCCAAGTGGAAAATATATATTTGTTAGGCAACCATTTTTTTTGGAAATGTCAGAACGTGGGAGAGTGCTTGAAGTGTTGCGATCTGTGGATTGCTGAGAAGGAATTTGCAATGCGCGTTAGGAAGGGATCACTGGAAATACTCGAACATTCCGAACAAGAAAGAAAAAATAAATAAGTACACGGTATAATGTCATGAGGAATTTAATATCAGTAATTAAGCGTGATATTTAAACAGTTTTAAAGGTGAAAAGTTATAGAAGGTGTACATTAGATTGAATTGAATGATTAACAAGATTCTATGTTATTGGCAAGTTCTAGAAATGATGATCCAAAGTGAAAACGATGCTCATTGCCTTTTTTGACATCAAAGGCATCGTTCACCATGAATTTGTTCCTCCTGGACAAACCGTCAACGCCAAGTTTTGCGTGGAAGTGCTCAAGAGACTCAAACAAGGGTCAATCGGGTCCGACAAGACATCACAGCCAACTGGAAGTTGCACCACGACAACGCCCCAGCTCACACCGCCTTTCTTGTGACCAGCTACCTGACCAAAGCAGGCATCCCAACGCTTCCGCAGCCGGCCTACAACCCAGATGTGGTCCCCCGGACTTCTTTTTGTTTCCTCGCCTGAAACGGCCGATGAAAGGCAAGCATTTTGAGACGACAGAGGGAATCCAAACAGCTTGCACCGCGGCTCTAAAGGCTATTCCGGAGAATGCCTTCCGCGACGCCTTCAATGCTTAGAAATCGCGCTGGCAGCGCTGCATCGACGCAGAAGGAGCCTACTTTGAAAGTTTTTAAAGAATTGTAACGATTGGCTCAATACTTTTTTTTAAATCGACTCAGTCCTATTACTTTATGGACAAACCCTGTAGTCTACGACGTTGACGGATCAACGATCCACATGCAGCGCTAGCCATATGTAGCATGGTAAGTGTCATAGGATCCACAGATGAGAATTAAGCATCACTATTACCATCTGCTGGTATTCTCCTGTATGTGTTAAAATCAGCATGATGTAGCCCTTGCTGACTGGTACCGAAAGCCTCGATATACAATCTTTCGTCTCTTATTTCTGTTCGCTCGCCTGACATGAAAATCTAATAATGTTAGTTTTAGTTATATAATAATACACGGTGTTTGCATACGCTATTTTATTTGTTATGAGAGTTGGCCCATGTCATGTTGGTGTCACTGTCATCTTTAAGTCGATTTTTCTGCCGCGACCGTTGGCAGCGCTAGATGTCAGAGCGCGCAGTTAGTTGACGGCTGGCTAGCGACCGTTATGGCGCACGCCTAATAATGTTCGCCATGATGGGTGGACGAAAAAGCAAGTGTTTGAGAAATAAACGCGAATTGCTAAACGAAAAACAAGTTCTTTGCATTGTGAACCTGATCCTGCATCCTTCCACGAGTAATTTGATATCCAACCTTGAGAGGAATATCAGTGCTTACATAATGACATCTACTCGATGTGGCTCCTTCAGGCTCATACCAAAAGACCGCGACAAATGATCTGTTGTCTATGCTTCGCTCACTGGATACCTAAGTGAATGGCTATTTTGGGGGCTGGCCACACAGAATCGCACCCCCACCACAATGCCAGGCAGTCAAGGGAAGGAATCGAAGCGCTCGGTCACTTTCGTCCCGGCCTTCAAGAGACACGCTCGTTCCCGCTGACCGTACCACCGCCGCACAGCATCGCCATCTTGGAATCACGGGTAACACGTGTCGGGAACCCTGGCAAGCTTACTGATCCATCCTCCACAGTTTGACCCTCTAGATACGGCCCGTATTTAGAGCCGTGTCAATAAGAAATAAAATCCGAACAGGTGTACGCAAGCGTGTACGCTGGGCAGTAATGGGTTGAATACTAAAACATATAAATATAGTCGTCATCAGGTATTTTGCAGTCGTAGTCTATTCACGATGATTCTGCTTAAGTGTCTTGTGTTCGGTGCCATTGTTTCGTTGGCTTGTGCTGCGAATCAAAAAAGTAAGCAAAATACTTATCTGCCGTACATCATCAGCATGTTTTCATCAACTGTTAAGCGTAGGCCTCCATCCTCTTCGATCCTCTGCCCTCGGGCATCCAGGCTACTCCCGCTATTCGTCTGATGTCGTCAGTCAATTGTGGTACGTTTTCCAGTTCTTGGACGCTATTTACAATGGTTTTTCTCTCCGAAAAGTAAGCTCAATCAACATCCTTGCTAAAATGTAACTTAAAATAAATTAGTAATTAAATATACACATACCATACATCATATTATTTATACGCATCAATTCGGAGCACTGCCCTAGACCACTCGACCATCTCCTGCCCGAACTGATGCGCGGAATAAGTTGTATTTATACCATTGTTACCATCGTACAACGATAGATGTCCCAATAGTATATATTCAGAGTGTGTATATTATTATTATTATTGCTTTTTTTTATTTTTTATTATTCAATCAGTCAACATTTATTCATAAGCTTTTTAATATTATTACTTTCCGACAGTCTATTTATTTTTAGTAAGTACCACTCGGGTCTCGAACCGAACTATAGACTGAATGGATGAGAAACAACTTCTTGTAAGTCCTGCGCGGACTTTAACAACCAGTCATTTACTTGTGTTACTGATGAACAATTTTACCTTCTTGATGTTGTCTCAAGGTGACATTATCAAAATTAATTATTTGATTTGAAAATTGCGTTTTTTTGCAGAATCGCCGAGGAGAAGGTGTACCGGAGCCAACGAAGAGTTTACGGAGTGCGCGCTAAAGTGCAACACTTGCAAATGGGTGAGAGGCGAGCAGGGTTGCTTCTCTAATGGCTGTAAACCTGGATGCGGCTGTAAGGAAGGGTATCACAGGAACACATGCGGCGTCTGTGTGACCACCGAGCAATGTTGTGAGTAACCTGTTCATTCTCATATCTGGCAGCATTAATGGCCCGTGAACTGCCCAGCATTGGGTGTTGGCTGACAGAGTCAGAGCCTCTCAGTTTCAGGGCCGGATGTGAGCGGTTCCTTGCCGGTGCATTCCCACCGTTCGAGGTTGCCCTTTGTTCTACCAACTCATTGACAGGTCCGCCAGTCAAGGTTCTTGCCAGTCGGTCAAGTCCGAGAGTTTTCAGATCCTTGTCTACAATTGCAGTCCAGGTTGCGTTTGGTCTTTCAGTCTTCTTAGCGTGGATATGTTGAGGGATTTCTTTACTATGTGGTCCTCATCTCTCCGTGTAGAATGCCCATACCATCTTAGGCGGTTTTCCCTTATCTTTTCAGGTATGGGGCCACCCGAAATGAACCCCGAATATGCTCATTTCGAACTCTGTCCACTCTAGTCACACCGCCCGCCCACCTCAGCATCTTCATCTCTGCCACATGAATCCGATCCAAGTCGCGTTTCAGCGGGGAGCAACATTTCGATCCGTAGAGCATAGCTGGCCTTACAGCAGTTTTGTAGATTTTACCTTTGGTCCTTACTGGTACTTTACTATCACACAAAACCTCAGAGAGAGACCTCCATTTCAGCCATCCTGTGTTTATTCTATGCTCCACGTCGGATTCAGTTTTGGCATCTAAGGATATCACGGAGCCGAAATATTAAAAAATATCAACCTCTTTTACGGGTGTATTCTGTAGCAAGAGGGGTGTTAGCCGAGGTGCAACCAGAATTTAAATTGAAGTACATCGACTCGGTTTTACTTCTACTTATTCGCAGTCCACTACTCTCCAGAGCCAGTCTCCATTCCTCCAGCATTTCCTGAATACTTTAGGCATTTGCACTGATCAAAGCAATATCGTCAGCGTATAGAATATCTCTGGTGACATAGTCCATGGAGAGGTTAAAAAGCAATGGACTCAGGGATGAGCCCTGGTGAACACCGGTCCTCACTTGAAATGGTTTACTCAGGCCAGCGGGGCTCCAAGCATGAATATGTATTTCTTAGTACATATCTTTAAGTTTATTTTCTTCGTAGTAGTATCAATCCGGTGGATTGGTTTGCAGCAACAGAATCTTGCATCTCGATCTCCACTCTTTCTCGTTCTTCTGCAAGCCTCTTTAGCTCAGCATAAAAACTACAGCTCATGTCCTCGAACAATTGCTGCAAATACTCCCGTCTAGGCCACCCTCTGCAGTTTCTACCCTCAACCATCCCTTCCGCAATGTCGTGAAGAAGACCATAGTGGCGCATGACGTGACCGATCGCCTCTCTGAGATGCTTCTTACTAGGTGCCTATCTTCCTTGATTATGCTGAGAACCTCATTGTTCGTGACGTTGTCTCTCCAGGAAATTCCGAGAATTCTTCTGTATGACCACATCTCAAAGGCCTCTAGTCTTTTATTATCACTTTCAGATAAGCACCATGTCAGTTTATCTTAAAGTCGTATTTATTGTTTTTTTTAAAATATTTTTCTAGTGAAATGCGAGTCCCAGCCGAACAAAGAGTTCAAGGATTATATAGTTCGTCGCGGTGTTCCAACTTGTGAAAACCCAATAGGATTTGCTACAACAGGAATACTTGAATCAACTGATAAAAACAAAGACAGGCTGTTTCCGCCTGGAGGTTGTCATTGCAAGGAAGGTTATGTGTTTAACGTTCTTGGAGGAAAATGCATCTTAGAGGAAGATTGCACAGGCAAGTACATCTCATTCTTCTTCTTTTTCGTGTCAGCGACGTCAATTTATTTCTGCCCAGTATCTGGCAACATCGCGCGTATTTTTAAATTTAAAAATTAATAACTGGTGGGTAAAGCTTAGTGGTTAAAGCGTTCCCTCTCCAAACAGAACGTTGTTTGTTCGATTGCCGACGAGCATTAAAAAAAGTGTTATAGCTCTAAAAATACCCCGGTTAGAGAATTTGATCCCTCGCCGGTAAAATGCCAGTCGCACCCTATTAATCAAAATTAGCGGTAGACGAAAGTTGTCCCGTGAACACCACTCATTCATTGTGAATTCCTGTAATAATCGGATGCTGCGTGAATATCGGTCTGCATTCAATGACGTTGGCGGATCAACACTCCACATGCAGCGCTTAGCGATATGCAATATTGTAATCGTAAATACAATGCACAGATGAGACTTCAGCATCACTATCACCATCTGTCGGTATCCTCCTATATGTGCTTACATTAAATATATATATATATATGTATTGTCCGTTATATCCGAAGTTCGTTAAATAGGTGTCCGTTATATCGAGGTTGTACTGTATTTATATTACGTAGTTTTACGGATCGTGCGCCGATATGTATGCTGAACGTCATAGAGGACACTGATCTCGACCGGTTGTGCTCTCCTGCATGCTATTACTTAAAAAATATATTTATTCCAAATTTAATGTTTTCAGAGAGGGACCGTTGCCCTGATGTCAACTCTGTTTGGGATTACTGTACCACGGAGTGCAATTACCGTTGGTGCTTTGAGCTACTCAGTCCTACAATATTCAACTGTAGGAATACCAGCGCCATTGTTGAGTGCACTCCAGGATGCAGGTACAAAGTGACCTTTTAATAATATAAAGAAATGTCGAAATGTGGGGTGTGTGTGAGTGCTGTGTTCGGATTGGTGAGAAGGAATCGTGCTGCGAGGTAGGAATTGGACGCGGACATTCCGAACATAAAAAAGATAATAAATAATAACACGGCATAATGTCACGGGGAATATAATGTCAGGTGAGTAAGTTATTACCGGTGGGTATAGCTCAAAAGTCAAAGCGTTTGATCGGCAAGTCAAAGGTCGTGGGTTCGATCCCCGACGGAGATTAAAAAAAGATTTTTAATCGAATTCTGAGCTTTAAAATACTTTGTTTGGAGTGAATTTGATCTCTCACCGCTAAGAGAGAAAGATAAACATATACACATAGCTATAAGCAGACTCAGATATAGAGGTAGAGACCGACACAAATAAGGGGTTGATATAGACGCAGAAACAGGTGCAGGCATACAGGTAGACATAGATGGAAACGCGTGCTTACTTTTGTCTACCACTTGGTTTTATTGGTGGACTCTAATAGACGATTTCATTTTTGCAGATGCAAGGACAACTACGCTAAGCAAAGCAAAACTTACAAGTGTATTCCGATAGATGAGTGCAGTAAGTAAATTGAAACTATCATATTGACATTCATCATCACAGCTCAATAAAAAAATGATGATGCGTGAATGGTTGCAGTATATGATGCTGGCGGATCAACAGCCCGCATACAGCGTGTAGACGTACTCAAAAATGGCAACCGCGATAGAATCCACAGATGAGATTCTCCAACACCATTTGTCGGTATTCTCATGTATGTTAACATCCTCCTATCTGAAAGAAGAACGACTTCAAGTCGCCCTAAAAAACACACATAATACAAGTATATTGCATTTTAGAGCAACAATCACACACATATTACAAGTATATTGCATTTTAGAGCAACAATCATACACATATTACAAGTATATTGCATTTTAGAGCAATAATCGCACACAGATTACAAGTATATTAAATTTTAGAGAAACAATCACACACATATTAAAAGTATACTGAATTTTAGAGCAACAATCACACACATATTACAAGTATACTGAATTTTAGAGCAACAATCACACATTTCATACAAGTATTACTAGTATTCTGATTTTTTAATTGCAGCTTGCGATGAAGAGAACACGGAGCTCGTGGACTATCCAAGCCCTTGCAGAGGTGGATCCTGTCAGTATCCAGAAAAGGAAGATTGCGACTTGGAACCTAAGGAAGTTGGATGTGCTTGCAAAGAAGGCTACCTTTGGTTCACTGAAGATGATGGAGTATTCAGGAAATGTGTTGCAAGAGATACATGTCGTAAGTTAAATTATTATTTCACTCACATCCGTTCCACTCGCTGTAGTATACTAATGTCGCAGCTTTAGACTGAGGTCTAGTTGACATCTAACTGATGCACCTAGAATCACGAGAAGGATTTCTGCCACTCTCTAACAAGTAGCTTTTTGCGTGCGTCCAGTAACGGGTCTAATCTGGGTCTCCAAAAACAGGACAGGGCAGGGAGGGTTTTCACCAAGCGATATCCGTTCCACATATAGATCAAATGGTCACAACAAATTGCCGCGACTTAGTTCTGGCACTGTCCATTCCTCCATCTAGGACATTTCTGCGCATGAAGGTCCACTTGGGAATATATATGGTTTCCAACATCTTCCAGAGCAGAAGTCCAACTTATTAAAGGGGCGGAAGCTGCAGTATCAGAGACATATTTTTGGGTGATTTTTCAATCCTTTTTTTTTTAAAGAAAATCGGATGATTAGTCCGACGCTCAAATAAATTATTGTAAGGATAACGAAACCAATAAGTTACGGGCCTAGTAATCTTGCGTTGAGCGCACGTATCATTCCATATCCCCTCCAGAAAGTGTTCTGCCATCGTCAACCTTGCTCGCTGCACCACTCTGCTCGAGTTGCGCTCTTCGAAGCAGATTTTTTTTTCTTACCATATATTTGGAGAATTTGGACTCCACAAATTGCCGTTTCTCAGTTCTACAAACCAAGATTGTCTATGCTTTGTTCCAAAATACCTGCTTACACGAATGTCCACAAGGGAACATAGATGCAGGCGCTGTATAGGTGGCATTTTGTTTTGCTCGAGTCCCAGATACTGCGCATGGAATTGTAAGCCGTTCCAGCATTCCCAAGGCGAGAAGCGAGCTCCTTCTGCAGGCCACCGTTCTTTGTGACCGTCGTGATATCTGAAACACTCAACCCTCTGATTGATATGACCCGCGCTGCTGAGTGCACGATCTGCGTCTCGATAAGCGCTGTTGCACAGCAACTGGTTCTTCATTGCATTAATTCGCTAAGATAATGTTCTGCAGATCTGCAGTGGATTGTTCTATGATGATAGCGTCATCAGCGTACTCCAGCAAGCAGACATTGAGAGAGTCGATCACAGCCACTCATCGATCTGGTGGTATTGACTTGAATATGAAGTCCACAGAGCTTCTCGCCAGCGACCGCTGCATTCAATCCACTCTTGGATGACCCTCAGAAGGTTTGTCAGCAGACGGACGCTGTCAACATCTTTCAAAGTCGGGGTCATCGCGACTTCGCTAGAGTCTCTCATGGAGCCTGAATTTTGGCCTGAAAGGACCATCGTTCAACCCTAAATACGTGCAAGACGGAAGAATCGGAGTTAACAGCGGTTGAAACCAACTTGAGTGAAGATATTGACATATTTAGTGTAATATTGATTTAGATTCAGTGCTGGTGTTGGCAGATACGAAATGTTGGACGTTTGATTTTGTAACAATAATGCCGCATTATTTGTTTGTCAACCATGATATACTTATGACGTAGTTTTTGTTGTTGCAAGTCCAACTATTTGAGTTGAGTATCCCGACACTTGTTCTGAGTGGAAGGTCATTGACACTAAATGTGTCGATACATTAAAAACGCCACACTTATAAAGGGTCCGCCATCTAACGTTTTTTTTTCAACTAGTGCTTATTTTGTGAAAGGTAATATTTAGCTCATGTCTGATTTGACAGATAATTAGTTTTATCCTTTCGCTAAACAAATATGGTTGTGTTTACGCTTGAACAACGCTGGGAAATATTGCGACATTACTTTGAAAATTATGGTAATGTTGCAGAATGTGTGCGAAAATTCCGTACGGGTTTTGGAAGAAGAGAATCACCGTCAGCTCTGTATGTTCGTTATCTTGTGAAAAAAGTAAAAGAAACTGGCATCCTCATCGATAAACCAAAGCGTGAAAAGCCAAAAACAGTGCGTACACCCGTAAATATATTGCTGCTGTGGCAGAAAGTGTGCGTGAAGCGCCATCAATGCGGCGCGGCCATGTTGAACAAATTTTTGTTCACAAAAATTGAAGAGGAGGATATTGGCAACATTTGGTTTCAACAGGACGGCGCTACATGCCAGACAGCCGAAGCTACACTCGATGTTTTGCGCCCTGTTTAAAAAAAAAAGTTATTTGGTGGACCCTATATGTTAGTAACCTAAACCTTTTTTTGTCTGAAGATGCGTTCCGTGGTAAGCCGCACAAAAAAGCTATGATTTACATAGAAAAAGGGAAGATGCGTTCCATGGATTTTAAAAACCGCATAACTTTGAAACTGCTATATAAAATATACCCAAAAACGCACAAAAATTTGATTTCCCCCGGAACATGAATCAGTGGATGGCTCCAATTTTTCAATGTCTTCATACAATTTACGTGCTTTTTCTTGAAGTAAATAACTACTTATCGGGATTCTTTTTTTGGTTCAATCTTCAATAAAGATTCTGAGCGTTTGTTCACTTTTTTCTAATAACGTATCTCTTGTGTATGATGATAATTTGGAACTTATGTTGGTCCCATCAATAATAGATTTTCTTATTGCAATTTCATTCTTTTAGTTGCTCTTATACACCTAGCTAGCCAACGTTTGACTGTATGCACCGCTTGGCCGGCCGCCCGGCTGTGTGTGTGCAGCCGAACCCGTGTCAAATGAATAGTCGGCCTCGTAACACTCGGCGCAAGTTGGGGTATAGGCGGGGAATATTTCAATCCATCGTATTATTCGGAGTAGTTTAATAAGGAGTTTGACTGTACATTTTTGAGATCATATATACTGACATCAGCATGATGTAGTCCTTGCTTACTGTTACCGAAGGCCTCGACAAACCATCTTTCGTCTTATATTTTTGTCGCTCGCCACACTTTTATGTATGTGGCCACACTGAGGCGAGTTAGATAGTTAGCGCGCGTCGCGGAAGTGTGGACACAACCAGTTGGTCCCCAGCCTTGGCGAGGTGAAGTCCGCGTTGCGGCCGCGGGCATGTCGTACCGCGTGATCAGAAAGCTTGTAATGATTCTATCGTAAAAATATAATCTGTGCTTAACAAGAAAGTCTTTGTCTGCTGCCATGCTCCTCATCCTGCCCCTCGCGACGGAATAACGCCCCTCTCTCGTGTTTTGAGAGAGAAGGATGTTAGTACATCCATTGTACTTCAATAATGAATTAAATTTAAAATATTTTGTAATGCCATTGAAGGAAAAAAATAAAGAATTGAATTGAATAACGATAGTGAAGAGAAACGGAGCAAGTATGCAGCCTTGTCGCACGCCGGTGGATTCCTCGGACCAGTACGTTGTATACAGCTCATATTTCATAATACTTAATGCATTGCTTTTCAATATTTGTTACAGCAAAGTGTTTCCGCGAGCACGAGAATTTCTTTGAAGAGCCAGTCTCTGTCAAGTATTGTGATGCTCCTCCCAAGATGGCTTCAGGCTGCAGTTGTAGGGACAACTTGGTCTATAAGTCGATAAACAACTTGGAGTGCATCCCAGCAGAGAGGTGTGGTAAGTTCCTTCATTTATAATGATATCCTCCTCTCTTAGTTGGATATCTTTTTCCTCGATGAAAGATGCGGCATCAGGTTCACAAAATAAAGAACTTGTTTTTGTTTTACTATACGCGTTTATTTGTCAAAAATGTCGCTCGTTAAAGCGAACGCCCTTAAGCGCGCGCGCTATAATAACGTTCGCGGGTCAAATTTCAACTGACAACTGCCGGCGCACTGACATCTCGGCGCTGCCAATCGTCGCTCAGAAAAAGCGAATTCAAGATGACAGTGGTATCAACAGGATATGGGCCAACTGTTATAACAAATGTTTTGGCGTATGCAAACACCGTTTAATCTTATATAGGGTCCGCCATCTAACGTTTTTTTTTCAACTAGTGCTTATTTCGTGAATGGTAACACTTAGCTCATGTCTGATTTGACAGATAATTAGTTTTATCTTTCCGCTGAACGAATATGGTTGTGTATACGCTTGTACAACGCTGGAAAATATTGCGACATTACTTTGAAAATCAGGCCATTTTTCTTCGAAAATGAGCAAGGAGTGGCCGTTACAGTCAATGGCGAACGTTATCGGGCCATTTTTGTTCACAAAAATTGAAGAAGAGGATATTGGCAACATTTGATTATAACAGGACGGCGCTACGTGCCACACAGCCGAAGCTACACTCGATGGTTTAAGCCCCATTTTCAAAAAAAAAAAGTTATTTGGCGGACCCAATACAACATTAGATGTGCATGATTAAAACATACATTAGATATGCATGGCAGGCGAGCGAAAAAAATAAGAGACAAATGATCGTTTTTCGAAGCTTTACGGCATCAGCTTAAATGAGCTATATCAGCTGATATCAGTAAGTGTTCGTCATCAAATTGCATAGAAAATGACCCCTCTCTAATTATTGTAGTTGACAGTCCCAGAGAAAGTTCTCTGACGTATGGAACGAGGTGCTACAGGGGCAACTAGGGGCAGAAACTAAATTAAACGAGTACAGTTTTCTCGTAGTTCACTTAATATTATGCAGGTCAGTTGTCTCTTGACAGTGATGGATGAGGAAGGCTACGAGTTAGTCGAAACTCTAGTCTCCTTACTAGAGGCCATACCCAACGTGATCTATGTAAAATAAAGGTAAATCCTTGTTCATTAAAAGTCATCCACGTTCATTTCGAGGTCATTGACACTAAATGTGTCAATAAATTTACATCGCCACACTTATGGTTGTATCTACTTTAATGACGCATTGAAATGTTACCTATTTTGTAATGTCATTTAAGGAAAATAAAATAAACTGTCAATTTTCAGACCAATTTTGTTCGATGCTTCATTGAGGTATTAGAGCATGTCCTGAAGCTTTTAATGCTTAAAAAATTGTAATATTTTTAATATTTATTGATCATTCATTGAATAAAATACTGACAAAATAATAAGTTGCCTGAATTACATGTAAAGTAAATTAAATGAATGAGCGGTTAATTAAATAAATTGGACGTATCCACTGTGTCGATGCGCGGCGTGTTCAGAAATCCCGAAATTTAGTTTGAAATTGGTTTGTTTGTCCCTGACAATTATTTAAGGATAAGGAGGCACAGATTGTTTGTTATTCCTAGAAGTAATACTAACCTGCCAGGGACTATGCTTCTTGGGAGAGTGATCAGACTGTTCAACGATATCGCCTCGAATATTGATATATTCCACTTGAGAGAAGCCCAGTTTCGACATGAGCTCCACGAATTTATTTATCAAAGTAATTTCGTGGAGTCTTCTGTTTAGCGGGCTCCGGGACTTTTAAAATGATCCTATTTTTATTGTGTCATTTATAAATTGTTATTTATCCTGTATCCTGTTTTAGAAATGAATTAAATATTGTTATTTGTAATGTTTCTAAAAGAAAAAAATAAATTGAAATTGAAATGCGAATGTGGTCAGTTATTAAATTAAAATGTCAGTAATATACTCAATGCTGCCAGTAATTTATGTAAGATGTTCGAATAATTTGTATATGAAATTCAAATCTAACCTAACCTAACCTGACCTATTATTAATTAACATTTATTAATTATTAACTGCCAATTTATATTTTCCCACTGATAAATTTATTATTTTTACTGATATTTTTATGTGTGTATTACTGATCTCTTCCTATATATATTTACTGATAACATTTTTTTCCAGTGTGTCCTGAAAACGAAGTATACTCATTGACTGCACCAGTTTGTCCGGAATATTGCGTCATGAACAAGAAGAAGAGGTGTACCACCACAACCGCTGCATGTGAATGTAAGCCAGGGTTTGTTAGAAAGAAGGCAGGTGGACCATGTGTTGCACGTGAAAATTGTTTCAAAAAATAAAACGTAAAAAACTTCTTACGTTTTCACGGCCAGATTTGATTTGTGGCTTTTAGGTTAAGCCGTGTGTGGCAAATTTCTTCTTACCAATATTTAGTAATATTTACAGACAAGCAAGGACGAGCACTGTCCGACATGACGTTCGTGGAGGAACTCTTCTTAGAAGATACCCGCCGTACACGGAATTTCATTGGTCCGACAGAACGGACCAATGAAAATCGAGTATGTTAGTTGACATGACGCTCGTGGAGGTACGTTAGGCAGACGGCTAAACTACCTCCTGAAACCAGCTCACAACTAAGTCATCAATCCTGAAGAAGACCCTGGTAATCGCAGTCGAAATATTGGTAAGAAGAAATTCGCCACACACGGTTAAACCCAAAAGTCACAATATCAAAACATTATTCCAAAACTTAGTTCAAAATTAATCTACATAAAAGAAAATGTTTTGAACTTTGAATCTATTTTTCTTCTTTATCCTAGCCATTTCCCATCATCTGGGGTCGGCTCTCCTTGTACACGTTCGCCATGTCTTTGAACTTTGAATCTATTTTTCTTCTTTATCCTAGCCATTTCCCATCATCTGGGGTCGGCTCTCCTTGTACACGTTCGCCATGTCTTTGAACTTTGAATCTATTATTTTACTTAACTTACGTAAAAATAAATTTGTAATAATTATAATTGTATAAAATAAAAACTTCTTACTTACAAAGCAGTTTAATTTTACACTTTTGATTTGTTTTTTTATGTAATCGGACGCAGGAAAGCATAACCGCTCGAGACCAGTGCACTCTATGACGTTCAGCCAGCGTCCTGGACGTTTGTGTTGGCCAAATTTTTAAGATATGAAACGGATATGCCATGAAAAATAATTGTGCCTTAAAGTAGTAAGAAATAAAATTAAAACATTTTTTATATTAATTTATTAACGTTAGAGTTACAAAGTAAAGAAATGTACAATTGATAAATACAATATATTTTTTAAATAAACTTAAAATAATAATAATTGTTCCGGAACCGAGATCGCGGTCCCGAAATTACAGCATCAGCTAAATGGTGACGCAGGAATACCAAGTTTCCGGCACTGAGGACAAGTCCAAAGACCGGAGTTGAATTGGTAATGATTTATTTGATAACATATCCCTTTTTATATCTTAGTGTGCAACATGAGTAAGCATTCTGTATTTTATAAAATTAATATTAATACATTGTTTTTCATACACCGCAAATTCCTCGATACTTGTCGTTTTGGACATTGATCCCTTCAATTTATATAGAGTGGCAGAATATTATGTTGGTCAATGACCTGTGTCGTACCCGACTGTATGAATCGGCAAATTCGAGCTAAGATAGAGAATTTGATTATAATTTGATAATTAATACATTAAAGACTTTTGGATGATTTATACAAAGTATTTATGTAAAATAACGTTTTGAACAATAAATAACCATTTATGTACGTTGTTTTTACATGGATCGCGTTAGATATGGCCTCTGTTTAGAAGAATGCAATTCAAATAACTCGTAGCCTTCTTCAATCCATCACCGTCAATAGGCAACTGAGCTGCATAATACTTCTTTCTGAAGAAGAGTGTGACTTGTTTTTTTTTTTGGCTTCGCCTACTTTGAAGTATTATACAGCTCAATTGTCTTTTGACAGTGATGGATTGAGGAAGACTACGAGTTGAAACTTCAGTCTCCTAAACAGAGGCCACATCTAACGTGACTTATGTAAAAACAAGGTAAGTAAATAAATATTAATTATTTATAATGGATCATAAATTGAATGCTGAAAACATTGAAAAAAAAAAACTTAAAACAGCTTAAATTTAATTATGAACACAAAAAAGAGTTCATCTTCGGATATGATCGTTTCGGATTCCATCTTTTAGAGACACTCCTCTCATGGATCTTCTCCATGCCACGTTTAACCTTTATTTTAAGTGTAAAACCTGCTGTTAGATACCAAGACTGCGCCATAAGTTAATACTGGGAGGATGCATTGGTTAACCCTTACTTTAACGATGATATGTATTTTATACAACTCTACTCTAATAATGAGAATATCCATATAAAATATAATAGATACTGAGTGAACAATTTTTGTATTCCTCCATAATATTATTAAGTAATAATTAAAATCATAAAAATGAATACAGTCGATTTCGCTTAATTGGGACACCCCTTAATTTGGACAGCCGCTGATTTGGGACAAATCTCAAAGAACAGAAACCAAATCAAGAAACCAATAGTAAATTTATACGTTTAATTGGGACAACATTCCGCTTAATTAGGACAGTAAATTTTTAGCAATGAAGAAAATCGGGATATGTTCCAAGTTCCTATTATTAACTATGAAGAATTTTCAAGAATAGATAACAATTTACCATGTTGCGATGATAATGAAGACTGTGAGGATTCAATTGTAGTGTTATTTTATGTAGGAAGGAAATGAAGGGAGCCCTACATCCGCACTGAATATCTGTGCTGATTTTGAAGAAATGAAATGTTGCAAAAACAAAAGACAGATCACACTTGAATTAAATTGTATGTACCTAAAAAATGCATTGTTTAATTTTATGTGTGTATTACTGGTTAATGGCCTTAGTTTCCAAAACCAAATAAGTGAATTTAAAAAAATGTGAAATTCGCTTAATTGGGACAAAATGACCAAGTCCCGATGTGTCCCAATTAAGCGGAGTCGACTGTACTTCTTAATTTTAAGTGATGGAAATAAATAATTTGAGTAAAAATCGGGGAGAGATTCACGCGCACGTGACATGCATCTGCGCGAACGGCTGCGCTGACGAGACAAACTTGTTGTAGGGGCACATGCGCGGCTTCGTGAACGTTATGTCACCATGAATTCGGCTGCGCACGGGTCAATACGCGCGCTGAATTTGTTTAAGGTAAATCAACTAATTGCGATGTTTTTTTACATTTTTCAGATACTTACATTATAAAAATTGTTACATTTCAACACTTAGCCATAGTCAATCAAAGCAATATTTAAGAATATTCTATTTTTTTCAGTTTTTAAATTATATTTTTATATGGTGTAGAAAATACATTTCATCGGAGCTCTCTGTTGTTTTTTAGCACAGTAAGGGAAGGGCTAAATGCCCTAGTTTTAAGACATTGCGGATTTTTCGTTTCGGATTCTATCTTTTAGTGACACTCCTCTCATGGATCTCTCCATAACTTGCTGTTAGATTCCACGTCTCTGCGCCATAAGTTAATAAATACATGGAGGATGCATTGGTTAAGCGCCTTAGTTTTAAGACTGCGGAATTTCGCTTTGAATAAAGTTTTCCAAATGCTGCCCATCCCAGTTGTATACGCCTGTCGAGGCTCATATATTGCGCATTCATTTATATTTAAACGAATATTTGTTGGTATTGTGGCTTTTGGGTTTAGCCGTGTGTGGCGAATTACTCTCTTCCAATATTTTTATTCTCTTTTCTTTGTATTGTATATTTATGTTTACTCTATGTTTCTTAATATTTGTACATTGGAACTTCGGTTCTGTGAAATAAATAAATAGTTCAATTTATCATTATTATTTTTTTCAATTTTATTTATTTTATTTCTTTCAGAAACATTACAAATTTTATTTAATACGATCCTGAAATAATACAAGAGAAACAATTTAAAAATATAGGTATTATTAAAATGTCTCGAAGCTCGCTAAATAGAAGACTCCACGAAATTACTTTGATAAATAAATTCGTGGAGCTCATGTCGAAACTAGGCTTCTCTCAAGTGGAATATATATCAATATTCGAGGCGATATGGTTAAACAGTCTGATCACTCTTACAATAAGCATAGTCTCTGGCGGGTTAGTATTACTTCTAAGAAGAACAAACAATCTGTGCCTCCTTATCTTTAAATAATTGTCAAGGACAAACAAACCGATTTCCAACAAAATATCAGGATTTCTGAACACGCCGCGCAATAGCCGAAAGAAATGCATACTCAATCACACATCTCTTCTAGTTCTCAACTCATTGTATCCCAACATACACCGTATAAAGTTAGTTCGCGAAATACCCCTCCAATGGCGGTCGAAATATTGGAAGAGAGTAATTCTCCAAACACACTGCTAAACCCAAAAGCCTTAGAAATGTATATTTTATTGTTTGCGTTGTATACATAGGCTAGTAGATGTGCTAGCTGATCGCTGATATGTAGTTTGCTGACGTCCAGTTGGAATCCGATGGAATCATTGGCTACCGTCCTCCTTCCAAGAAGTATCTCGCGGGTTGGCTCAGTAGTCTACCCAGTTGTAGACGCTCCTCTCGATCCGGCGTCATTAGTTCCGTCTGTAATATAACACAATATACAAATTAGAAAGGCGCTCTGTTCTTGTATCGATGACTCTTACTTAAATGACGACGTCAGCTGAATGGTGACGCCGGAGCACAACGGATTCAAGCGCTAAGGAAACTTTCAAATACCGAGTTGATACTTATTCTCCTGGAGAGACTACGTCACGAACAATAAGGTTCTCAGCAAAATAAGGAAGAAAGACACCTAGTAAGAACCATTTCAGAGAGGCGAGCCCGATGGATCGGTCACATCATGCGCCACGATGGTCTTCTTCACGACATTGTGGAAAGGGTAACAAAAAAGGTTAAAATTGAGGGTAGAAACTGTAGAGAGCACCCTAGACGGGAGTATTTGCAGCAAGTGTTTGAGGACTTGAGTTGTAGCTCTTATGCTGAGCTGAAAAAGATTGCCGAGGATCGAGAAGAGTTAAGATTTTGTTGCTGCAAACCAATCCATCGGATTGATACTACGAAGAGGAAGAATACTTATTTATTGAATTTATGATGTTGTTTTATACAAAATTTCAATAAGAATAGCCGGCAGGTATAGCTCAGTGGCTAAAGCGTTTTCTTGGCAAGCCGAATGTTTTAGGTTCGATTCCAGACGGAGATTAAAAAAAAACGATTTCTTAACTCTAAAATACTCACCCCAGTTGGTGTGAATTTGATCCCTCACCCGTAAAATGACAGTCATAACAATCGTCAGCAAATGGCAATGGGTCATATAAGGGAAGTATTGAATAAACAAGTATTTCATGCCTTGTCTTAGCATGGATCACACTGAGCACTGTTTCACCTGCTGGAAGACTGCAGTTTTATGATCTATGAAGACTTAAGGAGAAGATTTTTACCTGAGTTAGCTCTGCATCTGAACGTTCCTCTAGTACGGTTGCTAGATCCAGTTCCGGTCTCTCCCGGCCAGGCCTTGCAAAGCTGGGGTAGCGGGCCGATCTACTGGCCCCCAGTTGAACAAGACTGAGCCCTATGCTTCCGGGCCCGCAATTTCGACGCCTGGCACGCTCCCTACAAAAACACAACAAATCCATACAGTGTTACAACTCTATTACTTCATTTTTACGCATAATTTGTTCATATGGCCACAGTCACATCCCGGCCACGGTCGGAGAATCAGTTATAAGTGTGCTCTCGCTGTCAAAGCATCTTTGATAAGTTGTGCTCGCGTTTTGTGACGATACGAGTAATTTCAAATATGAGCAAGGTTATCGAACGAATTAAACTCGTATGTCGAGGTACCACTGTACTAGGTATTGCTTGGCCGTATAGTTGTAGTCTCCAGTGGTAAAGTGTGTTAAAATGCTCAAAGTGTGCAGCGGATATAGTAAAAAAAACAATGGTTCAGTCATCTCACCTGGCTAATTTGGCTCTCTTTCTCAAGCAGCATATAACCAACAGGGCCAGGATCGGGAAACCAATAATTGAAGAGACAATTGGTACCACCACGCTTTCAGGCGATACTGAAAGTATAATACAAGTAGAGTTAAGAAAACATTCATTAGAATTGACATATTGTAGTGGCAGCACCGGCTGTTGGTAGCCTTTCTTGCGATGGCGCGAGCATGCGTCAGTTGCGCTTGGCATGCCTTGGAGTGAGGGTGTGTGTCATCGTTGATACCACGTAAGACAAATTTTTAAATTAAATATTGATAGAAACCACATATAATAACAGAGGTGTACAAAGACACTAATTTTAAGGTAATCAAATTAACATTATGCAGATAAATTCCTTAAAATAACCGACATAACACCCATGCAGAGATATTCCTTAAGGTGACCAACCTATTGATATCAAATCGATATAGTCCTTACATTCAATGTATTGATATTACTTTTATAAATGCTTACTCATGCTGTAAATCAGGGTATAAAAAGGGGTCTCGTATCAAATAAATTAGTACCAAGTCAACTCTGGTCTTTGGACTTTTCCTCAGTGCCAGAACCTTGGTATTCCGGTATCACCATTTTAGCTGATGCCGTTATTTCGGGACCGCGACCTCAGTTCCGGAACAGTAACTTTGAAGAAAAACCACTTTTTTTTGCTTTTATTATTGATATCAGTTTGATATATGTTCTTCAAGCTGATGCCGTAAAGCCCCGAAAAACGATCTTTTGTCTCTTATATTTATTCACTCGCCTGACATGCAATGTTAATTTTTATTGTACTATGTTGCACAGCGTATGCATGCGCCATCTTGTTTGTTATGAAAGTTGGTCCATTTCATGTTGGCCACTGTCATATTTACTTTGCTTGTCTGCCGCGATGATTTGGCGGCACCAAATGTCAGAGCGCGCTGTCAGTCGGAACGCGCCCGCCACCGTTACGGGAGCGCCTAAAGGCGTCCCTATAACGGGCGACGTTATTGGCAAATAAACGCGTATAGTGAAAGAAAATAAACTAGTTCTTTATATTGTGAACCTGATCCTGCATCCTTCATCCAGTAAACCGATGTCCAAATAAGAGAAGAGGATATCATTATATAAAAATGTATATATTAATTTACTTACTCTTTTGGTAAACGATGATTGTCGGTCTTTTATTTGCCGAGTGTATCCTTAAGGGAGCAACAGTTCTAACTTCTGGTCTTTGTGTGGTCACCGACATTCTACTTGATCTTCTTCAAATTTACTGATAATTCTTGCCTAGCAACAAGCACTTCACTATTATGTAAATAAAAATATTTTACACTGAATTTACGATATCGATTTTTCTGTAGGCACAGCAAAAAAATGCCGAACGTGTTGTGAATCCCTGACCCACGTGTATGGCATATTTAATCTGAAACAAAAAAATATTTTAGTAAATCAATTAAAAAAAATGCTTAATAAATGATACACATATACACATTCAGAGTATACATCGTCTTTTATGACATTTCTCACATAAAAAATATCGGAGAAAAATTAACGGCAGACGCTAGAATTCGAACCGCGAACCTGTGCGACCGTGTTCGTTTCATTACCCATCGCTGAATGCTAGGCAATTCGTTCTACGACTCATCGGTAACGACGTGGGGCGCATTGGACGTCTGGTGCACGGACAACTGGTGCACTGGCTGTCTCACTACCCTAACGTAACTTAACCTAACCTAAGATTTGTTAAGTGATCGTAGTCCTGAGATCTATAGGTCTTGTTAACGAAATAACTTAGGTTAGGTTAGGTTAGCGAGACATCCAATGCACCAGTTGTCCCTTGCACCAAATGTATCGTGTACCAGACGTCCAGTGCGCCCCACGTCGTTACCGATGAGTCGTAGAACGGATTATCAGGGGACGAAATGCGGCGGAACCACTAAAAACAATGTATTTATAAGCGACGCTCAAGTCAGATTTGAGCAGTCATGGCAGCAGAACGAAAAATAGACCTGAAAAAATAAACAAACATACATTTCAATTATTATGCACATAAATATATTGATATCATATTCATATAACCTTTGCAGGCTGGTGCCGAAAAGTCTCGATGTACAATCTTTCGTCGCATATTTTCGTTCGCTCGTCGGACACGTATGTGTCGCCATGATGTTCGCATGCCATGTCTAGTTCTGTAGATTGCCACTATATCAATGTCGGCGCTGCGCTGTCAGCGACTACGGGCGCTTAGTGGCCAGTCGCCAGTTGCGAGAGTCTGTCCGGGGCGTGACGTCACGGCACTGTCGGTCCCGGCAGATTTAATATATGTCAATGTGCTTCTGAAAAAGTCATTGTGTTGCTTATCTGCTCCTCATTCCTCCGCCACGCGTTCTGATAACGATCCCGGTGACGTGAAGTCGCTTTTTCAAAGTATCGGTGATGTTAATATATTTTCATTTTTAATTACTTACGTAGAAAATAATAAAAAAACACATTAGCAGTGATATAAATAAACGAGCAGTACATTTTTTTATCTAAGTACATACTGGAGAATACCGACAGATGGTGATAGTTATTTTGGAGTCTCATCTTTGAAATTCTGTGACGCTTACCGCTTATGGCTAAGCGCTTCATGTGGAGCATTGATCCACCAACGTCATCGACTACAGCCCGACATTCTTATTATTACAGGAATTCACAATGAATGGGTGGTCTTCACGGGACGACTTTCATCTACCACCGATTTTGATTAATAAACTATGACTTTTGTGTGCTTAATACTGATTATTTCTTAAATTTTTAATGACCAATTAATTGCATACTTCAGCATCAATATCACCATTTATCGGTATTTTCCCGATGTGGCGAGATCGATGGCAGCTGACAGAGCTTTGCTGTGATTAGCATATGCTCCAGTTTGCCGACGGGTACTGCTTAATGGTCAAAGCGTTTGCTTTGCAAGCCAAAGGTTGTGGGTTCGATCCCTGACGGAGATTAAAAAAAAAGTATTCTTAATCGATTTCTGAGCTCTAAAATACCCGCTGTTGGCGTGAATTTGATCCCTCACCCGTAAAATGCCAGTCATAGCATATTAATTAAAATTGGTGATAGACGAAAGTCGTCCCGTGAAGACCACCCATTCATGTAAATTTCTGTAATAATTAAGGATGATGCGTGAATATCGGGCTGCAGTTTATGACGTTGGCGGATCAACACTCCACGTGCAGCACCTAGCATCATGGTAAGTGTCATAGAATTCCACAGATGAGACTTCAAAATTACTATCACCAACTGTCGGTATTCTCCTGTATGTGTTTACATAAAAAAAAAATCGAACCGAGATCGCGATGATGATGATGGTATTGACACAAATGTCGCGACATTTCACGAAGTAGTAGAAACGTTTAATCGTGACATTCATTCTGTTCGGATTGTATGACTCTTGGGTCCCTTTGATCTTGACAAAGGTTCGAGTGTTCTAGAGAGGACATCACAGAGATTGTGCGGACAATAGGAGCAAAAGGACGTAAAGGTTACATAACACAAACGGTTCAACGATTTTTAAGGCCTTTCATGTATTAGAAAGCAATAAGGTTTTCGTGAGATTGATTCTCGACCCGGAAAGACAACTGTCATAGCTTGCTTTTGACATTTACGTTCACTTATTTGAGCATATGTTTTTTCTTCTCATAAACAGGAGAATACCGACAGAAGGCGATGGTGATTCTGAAGTTTCACCTGTGGATTCTATGACGCTTACCATTATAAATATGGCTAAGCGCTGCATGTTGAGTGTTGATACGCCAACGTCATATACCACAGCCCGAGATTCACGCATTATCCTTATTATTATTACAGGAATTTACTATAAATGGGTGGTCTTCACAGGACGACTTTCGTTTACCACCAATTTTAATTAATAGGCTATGACTGGCATTTTACGGGTGAGGGATCAAATTCACACCAACCAGGGGTATTTTAGAGCTCAGATATCGATTACAATCTTTGTTTTTTTAATCTCCGTCGGGGATCGAACCCACGACCTATGGCTTGTAAAGCAAACTCTTTGATCATTGAGCTATACCCGCCGGCAAAGAAAAGGTACTGTAGAAACCGCGAGGCATATTTTTGGGTGATTATAATATTATTAATCAGTTTTTTTTTTAAAGAAATCTGGTGATTAGCTTGATGTTTCCGAGGCCTTGAATATATTGTCCTAAGGGGCGACCTAAGCCCATATGTTTATAGATTCAAGGGATCTGATTCTCCTGAAACTATACACATATATATGATTATAAAATATATAGCCTATATACATGCCGGCGGGTATAGCTCAATGGTCAAAGCGTTTGCTTTGCAAGCCAAAGGTCGTGGTTTCGACCCCCGAAGAGATTTAAAAAAAAAATATTTTTAATCGACTTCTGAGCTCTAAAATATCCCCGGGTGGTATGAATATTGATCCCTCACCCGCAAAATGCCAGTCATAGCCTATTAATTAAAATTGGCGGCGTCCCGTGAAGACCACCCATTCATAGTAAATTCCTGTAATAATAAGGATGATGCGTGAATCTCAAGCTGTAGTCCATATCGCTGGTGGATTAACACTCCACATGCAGCGCTTAAGCGTCATATAATTCCACAGATGAGACTTCAGAATTACTATCACCATCTGCTGGTATTCTCCTGTATGTGTTTACATAAAAAAATGTATTCGGTGGAACTTTTATGGGTATAACAGAACGACGAAGAGGAAACCATTTAGTAAAAAATAATCGATTTATATATTTTAATTAGTGTTCTAATTACTTTAATTGCCACTAAATTATATGGAAGATGCTATCATTTCGCTATAAAGTAAAATTAATGGTAGACAGTTAGAGAGATCGTTAGTTGGATTATTTTCTGGTGTGTACGTAACTCTCATGCACTGACATCAGGATGTTATAGCCCTTGCCGACTGGTACCGAAAACCTCGATGTACAATATTTCGTGTCTTATTTTCGTTCGCTCATCGGACACGCATGTGTTGTCATTTTGTAATGCCGTTAGGAAGAATAGTTATATATATCGCCACTTGCGACGCTGAGCGTCACCGATCATGGCACCCGGTGCCGAGTCAGTTGTGTGCCGACGGCGGCGAGGTCATATTGTCGTTGGCCCTGCCTGAATGCTGTGACTAGGTCCGGGCCAGAAGTTTGTAAATTTATCGAAATAAATATGTCAATGTGCTTCATAAAAATTGTTTTTGTTGTTCATCTGCTCCTCATCCTGCCACCACGCAATTCGATAACGAACTTGGAGAGGAAGATGTCATCGGAATCGTCATCGGGATGCGTGAATGGATGGTGAGGAGCAGGTCACGATGCGAAGAACTTGTCGAGAAGTACATTGTAATTTATTTGATATAAATGACTGACAAACATGGGTCGTCTGCCCGGAACGGAACATTCTGCGTTCCTCACAGGTCCCGGGCAGACTCCACCTCTGACCCTTTTTTATTTTAAATTTAATTTAGCCGGGATTTGAACCGACAGCGTCTGAATGACAAACAAACGCTTTAACCACTGAACTATGCTGCTCATAATATACGAGTATATCCATTTTATACTTTATTTTTTGAGCTTTGAAAAGATATTACAAGTGAAAGGTTCCAAATGCAAATAGAAAGCGTATTTTTAGAAGTAATTTCTCTCGCCTTTTGTGATTCTAAGGAAAGTTCGCGTCGAACAAACTTTTTAGATCCATTGGGTAAGTATATATAAGGAATTCTTTCATACATTTTATATACCTGAGTAACTGATCGCAATCTTTACCTTTCTTTATATATCTATTGACATCAGCATGATGTAGCCCTTGCTGACTGGTACCGAATACCTCGATATACAATCTTTCGTCTCTTATTTACGTTCGCTTGTCATACATTTATGTGACGCCATATATATTTATTTTATTTATTTATTACACAGAACCGAAGTTCCAAGGTACAAAATTATAAGAAATAGAGTACACACAATTATACAATACATACAAAAGATAATAAAATATAAAAATAACATCAAAGAAGAAGAAGATGACACGTGTCAAAGATCACAGAGATCTAGGAGAACAATACCATCGACAAAAAAGGAAAAGGATGTAAAAAAACGATCGAGGTGTGCTGGAAGGCCATTTAGGAGCGCCATTGCCGTTGTACCGAACTGAGTGCTTGAAGCTCCACACTGGGATCAAAAGCAATGGATGGCTACGAGCACGGGTGTACTTATCTGGAACATAGAAGTTAAAGCATTAAAGAATCCCAGGGTTATGAATTGAACCGCGAAGAAGAAGGAATGAATGTGTGAGAGCAGCAATTTTCCTCCGCGACTCTAACGAATGGAAAGAAAGCGTCCCTAGAAGAAAAAGAGTTGGGTTGGCAAATTAGCATCTTGGATAAGTCCGCTCACTCGTGTGTTAGTTATATACATTGCCACTTACGGCGCTGGTGACCGACCACGGGCCGAACGAGTCATTGGTGTTCTGAAACCGTCTGAGAACGTCGCAGTACGGCCGGCCGGCATGTCATTCCGCCTAGGCCGGAAGCTTGTAAAGTTTATTATAAATATATGTCAATGTGCTTCTGAAAAAGTCTGTGTTATCAATCTGCTCCTAATCCTGCCATCACGCGACGGAATAACAACCTTTTAAAAGAGAGGAGGATGTTACTATCTCTCTCACTCGCCATATTAATATACTCCACCAGCGGATATGGCTTAGTGGTGTAAAGCTTTTGCTTACTACGCGGAACTTCGTGGGTTCGAACCCCGACGGAGATTAAAAAAAAAAATTAAAATATATATATGACGAGTCTATGATATTAACGATTTGGTGTTTTCAATATGTTTGAGATTTTTGATGACTCGTAGAATATTAATGGAGCTGTCCATAACGAACTCCTCGCTTGATAGCAAGAGTAAAAAATGGCATTTACGGTTATAGTATTTTTTAAAAATTAAAACATGAGAAAAAAATAGTTTTTTTTTTTTTTTTTTGACATTTATGAATTCAGATAATTCAATATCGAAATTGTTATGACTTCAAGAGGAGTCTAGAAGCGAGCCGATGAATACAAATTTTGCTCTCCTGTAGTACTTGTTTATTGAGCGATCGTTTATGAAGCGATTGCAAACTCTTTTTTTTGGCAAATCAATTGTTAAATTTTTTTTTTTATTTATATTATTTTTTACAAATTCTGTTTTTTTTTTTATATAGATATTTACATTATTTTATTATTTTATTGATTATATAGTCTTCGCTTGGTGAAAACCCTCTCTCTCCCGTCCTGTTTATGGAGACCCAGATGGAGAGCCTTTACTGGGCGCACGCAAAAAGCTTTTTTTTTTTATGTAAACACATACAGGAGAATACCGGCAGATGGTGATAGTAATTATGAAGTCTCACCTGTGGAAATCTATGACGCTTACCATGGTGTATATTGCTAAACGCTGCATGTGGAGTGTTGATCCTCCAACGTCATAGACTACAGCCCGAGATTCACGCATCATCCCTTATTATTACAGGAATTTACTATGAATGGGTGGTCTTAACGGGACGACTTTCTTCTACCACCAATTTTAATTAATAGGCTATGACTGACATTTTACGGGTGATGGATCAAATTCACACCAACCGGGGTATTTTAGAGCTCAGAAATCGACTAAAAATCCTTTTTTTTTTTTTAATCTCCATCGGGGATTGAACCCACGACCTTTGGCTTGCAAAGCAAACGCCTTGACCATTGAGCTATGACCGCCGGCAAAGAGAGTGGCTGAAGGCCCTCCTTTGGTTCTAGGTACATCAGTATGATCAGATGTCAAATAGACCTCAGTCTAAGGCTGCGAAGTTAGTATACTACAGCGAGTCACGAATTGTCTTCACTTGCAACACGTTGCTAACCACGAAATACGTGGGAATGGATAAGGAAATGGTGAGGTTGGGAAATGGATTCTGCAGAATGGCAGACTTATTATAAAAGAGTTTACAAAATAATTTAGTGTTTGAACGGTATTATGGCTGTTGGGTTTAGCCGTGTGTGGCGAATCGATCAATATTTCGACCGCCATTGCAGGGTCTTCTTCAGGGTTGACGACTTTGTGACAACCCTGAAGAAGAACCCCGGCAATGGTGATCGAAACAATTCGCCACACACGGCTAAGCCCAAAAGCCAAAATACCAAATCTGGCCGTGAAAACGTTCGATTGTCATACGCTGTCGGTTCAAAACCCGAAGCTTGATTTTTAAAAGTTTATTTATTCATATCAAAGCTCAATACATGCACCTGGTAGGGTTGAGCCATCCCTTGAGGACAAAAACAATTATCCAGACTTCGGAAGCGTCGGGTTAATCATCCAAAATCCTTAAAAAAACGCTGATTATTGAACACCAAAATATTTCTCTACTACAGTCGTAGTCTATGTAAATTCGCTAGCTCTTGCACTGGAGGCTTCTGGGAACCATGTAGACCTCCGGGTATACATGTGTTCATAGTGATATCAGCTTGATATAGCTCTTTTAGGCTGATGCCGTCAAGCCTCGCAAAACGATCTTTTGTCTCTTATTTTTGTTCGCTCGCCTGACATGCACATCGAATAATGTTTGTTTTAATTATGTATAATATTACACGGCGTTTGCATACGCCATTTTATTTGTTATGACAATTGCTGCATTTCATGTTGGTGCAACTGTCATCTTTAATTTGATTTTTTGCGGCTATCATTGGCGGCGCTGCATGCCACAGCCCCGTTCGATCGAGACGGAATTAACGTCATGTCGTCTTTATCGGAAATAAATGCGAATTGTGCTTCAAAAACAAGTTATTTGTGTTGTTAATCTGCTCCTGCATCTTTCCTCAACGTTACTATATGCTCCAAATATGGAGCGGATATGGTAAAATAATAAAAAATATGAATTACATTTAATATTATTATCATCGCCACATCTTTAGCGTAGTTCTCGTTAGATCACCGAAGTTAAGCAACATTGGGCGCGCATTCAAACTTGGATGGGTCACCGCCTGTTGCTAACCGTGTGTCGTTCGTTGCGGGCGGACATGGGATAATTATAATGCATAAATTCGGGACGTCTGTTTTGTTAAAATAAATAAAATAAAATAAAAATAAACTAAAATAACGTCTACCACCTTCTTCTTCTTCTTCTTCTTCTTCTTCTTCTTCTTCTTCTTCTTCTTCTTTATCCTAGCCATTTCCCATCATCTGGGGTCGGCTCTCCTTGTGCACGTTCGCCATGTCTGTCTGTCCTGCGTTGCGTTCTCGGTCAAGCCCAGGGTTTTCAGATCCTTGTTTACTGTTGCAGTCCAGGTTGCCTGCGGTCTTCCAGGTCTTCTTCTCAGCGTGGGTATGTTGAGGGCTCTCTTCACCATGTGGTCCTCATCTCTCCGTGTCACATTCATATACCATCTTTTTTTCTTACCTTTTCAGGTATGGGGGCCACCCGAAATGAGCCCCGAATATGCTCATTTCGAACTCTGTCCACTCTAGTCACACCGCCCGCCCACCTCAGCATCTTCATCTCTGCCACATGAATCCCATTCAAATAACGTCTAACACCAATTTTGATAAATATCAAATTCACACTAACAACGGGTATTTATCGAGTTTAGAAATAGGTTTTTTTTTTGAAATATTTCTTATTTTATAAATGATCTAATTTAAATTTATGTATAATCTAAATAACTTCTTAGGTTTTCACGGCCAGATATGATATTGTGGCTTTTGGGTTGCGCCGTGTGTGGTGAACTTCCTTCAACCAATATTTCGACCGCCATTGCAGGGGTCTTCTTCAAGATTAATAATATAATTAGTTCTGAGTTGGTTTATTCAAATAAATAGAAATATATAATCTGAATAAACCAACTGAAAACTAAATAAATTATTAATCCTGAAGAAGACCCCTGTAAGGGCGATCGAAATATTGGTTGAAAGAAGTTCACCACACACGGCGCAACCCAAAAGCCACAATATTATGTATAATGTATCAATTTTACTGTGTTTTGAAATATTCTATTTTTTTCTGTGTTTTACTGTGTTTTTTTACTCTTTTGGAACATTTATTCCGTGAAAAATAAATTGTCTAACAAATTACAAATGTTTTTGATCTCTTATCATTCTTATAATTTGAATACAATTTTCGAAAAGGGCGAAAAACTTTTTTCATTTTAAATTACGTCAGATACAGTTTGTTTCAGCATCCGGTCACGTAATCCAAGCATTTACTTACAAGTAGCTACGGAATATTCGTGAATCCCGTCCCATCTCTTATTCATAAAAAAATGACATGAAATTCTATACAGAAACAAAAAATACAAAGAAAAAACTGAATAATTTGACATACTCCGTCTTTAAGCAGTCGCGGGGTCGTCGTCGGGACGCGTGGAGAAAGGATGCGCGAGCAGGTCGTAATGTAAGGAACTCGTTTAGAAACATAATTCTTGTTTTTTATAACAGTGAGTAGAGCTCAATGGTCAAAACGTTTGATTTGCAAGCCAAAGGTCGTGGGTTCAATCCCCGACGGATATTAAAAAAAGAAAAGGATTTTTAATCGATTTTGAGCTATAAAACATGATATGGTTGATGTGAATTTGATCCCTCACCCGTAAAATGCCAGTCATAGCCTATTAATTAAAATTGGTGGTAGATGAAAGTCATCCCGTTAAGACCACCCATTCATAATAAATACCTGTAATAATAAGGATGATGTGTGAATCTCGGGCTGTAGTTTATGACGTTGGCGAATCAAAACTCCATATGCAGCGCTTAGCCATATGCACTATGGTAAGCGTCATAGAATTCCACAAAGTATTAATTTAAAGCATTGCTTGGATCATCTTGATGTACGGCTGTTAGACATGGTGCTTATTTGAAAGTGATAAGAAAAGACTAGAGAGGCATTTGAGATGTGGTCTTACAGAAGAATTCTCGGTATTTCCTGAAGAGACCACGTCACGAACAATGAGGTTCTCAGCATAATCAAGGAAGATAGGCGCCTAGTAAGAACCATCTCAGAGAGGCGATCGGTCACATCATGCGCCAGGATGGTCTTCTTCACGACATAGTGGAAGGGATGGTTGAAGGGAGAAACTGCAGTGGGTGGCCTAGATGGGTGTATTTGTAGCAAGTGTTTGAAGACATAAGTTGTAGCTATTATGCTGAGCTAAAGAGGGTTGCAGAAGAACATGAAGAGTGGAGATCGAGATGCAAGATTCTGTTGCTGCAAACCAATCCACCGGATTGATACTACGAAGGAGATTGAATAATACTCTTAGTGAGTATATATATTTACGGTCTTTATCTAAAAGTTTAGTATTACCCAAAAATATTATATCAATTCAGTATGTAATATATTATCGATATCAAGGAAAATGAACAGTAAAGGGTTAAATAAGAGCAAGTGTTCTCAAGTGTTCGCAACGTTGGGTTAATCATTATTTAAAATAGTTAAAATTCATAATTAAAATTAATGTATATATTTGCCGGCGTGTATATCTCAATGGTCAAAGCGTTTGCTTTGCTAGCCAAAGGTCGTGGGTTCAATCCCCGACGGAGATTAAAAAAAAAAAACCAAATTTTTGAGATATAAAATACCCTCGGTAGGTGTGAATTTGATTACTCACCCGTAAAATGCCAGTCATAGCCTATTAATTAAAATTGGCGAGAGACGAAAATTGTCTCGTAAACACCACATATTCCTAGTGAATTCTTGTAATAATTGGATGATGCTTGGAATATGCTGTAGTCTATGACGTTGGCGGATCAATACTCTATATGCATCGCTTAGCCATATGTGAAATGGTAAGCGTCATTGAATTCATACACGAGATTCTTGCATCACTATCACCATCTGTCTATTCATCAAAATTGGTGGCAGACCAAAGTCGTCACGTGTACACCACCCATTCGTAGTGAATTCCTGTAGTAATTGGATGATGCGTGAATGTCGAGCTGTAGTTTATGACGTCGGCTGTAAGCAAAATGAGATTTCAGCATAACAATCTTCACCTGTTGGAATTTCTCACATGTGCTTACATAAAAAAATACAATGGCGGACTTCGGAATGTATTTTTTAAATACATTTTTTTAAGGAGCTATCTAGCGTAAATTGAAGGGTCTCGTATCGTCCGCGGACCGTATTTGAGCACCCCTGCATCGGGAGCTTAACTCATTATGAACAATCGATTAAACAATGTCTGTCGGTATGGAAAATGTTTCAGTAATCGGATCTATATAGCGATAGTGTACGAATAGCTAGCTTCCCGGTTTAAAGACCGGCTAACACGGTTAGCTATGTAGCTAACCGTGTCAATGGCGATAGAAAATACTAAGTGAACCAATCTTTCGCCTGTGTTCCATTGATAGCAGGTTATACGTAAGAGTGTTGTTGTTTATCAAACGAATTGCTCTTCTTTGAATTGAGTCAATTGAATTTAGAAGGTATTTTCTGTCTAAGCACATAAGTGATTTGTTCTTTATATAGAAGACCCGGTGGGTATAGCTCAATGGTCAAAGCGTTTGCTTTGCAAGCGTTGGTTCGAGTTGTAGCTCTTATGCTGAGCTAAAGGGGATTGCAGAGCATCGAGAAGAGTGGAGAACGAGATGCAAGATTTTGCTGCTGCAAACCAATCCAACGCATGTCCATGTGATACAGGCATGCAACAGACTGTGAGACACTCTCTCGTAGAGCGCATCATCCATGAGAACAGGAGACGCATTCTGTGTTGTCGCCTGGGAGTCTCTGCCATTTCTTGGGAAAATTTTCCTGAACTGCTGCATAGTTCTGACGGTCCCTTGCTGTTAAACTTACTCAGGGAAATCGTTAGGGCTACACGCGCGGTTAACGAGGCTGACATAGAATAGGCTTCTACGTTCTTCAACTATTTCTCAGAATATATATACGTATATTCTTAACCTTGTGTGTAACTTGCAGGGTACAAACACGCAACTTTATATTTTTTTCTACATTTTTAAGTGAAAAAAAAAAATCAAAAAAAAAAAAACAATCCGTTGGATTGATACTAACGGAGAAGGAGTTTTTTTGGATGGGAGACCGGCTTTAGATGATGTAGAATATGATGATGATGATTATCATTATGTCAGAGACACGCGTATAAAAATATTTTCGACTCTATAACGTTATTATGTAATTAGTGTCAACCGCCATTTTATGGTTCAAAATGGACGATGTACGTGATAATAGAAGAGAGTTTTAAAAAAAAAAAGATCAGATCCGAATCGGAAAAAAGTAAGTATCGTAGCTTTTGAGTTAAGCCATGCGTTTTTTTTATGAAACACAGTAGAATACCGATAGATGGTAATAGTAATTCTAAAGTCTTATCTGTGGAATTCTATGACGCTTACCATGGTGCATATGACTAAGCGCGACTACAGCCTGAGATTCACGCATCATGCTTTATTATTACATGAATTTACTATGAATGGGTGGTCTTTACCGGACGACTATCGTCTATCACCAATTTTGATTAATAGGCTATGACTGGCATTTTACGGGTGTAGGATCACATTCATGCCAACCGGGGGTAATTTATGCGCTCAGAAATCGATTAAAAACCTTTTTTTTTTTAATCTCCGTCGGGGATCAAACCCACGACCTTTGGCTTTCAAAGCAAACGCATTGACCACTGAGCTATACCTGCCGGTGTGGAGAATTATTTCGACCACCATTCAAGAGGTTACCCTACAATGGCGGTCGAAATATTGGCAGAAACACATAAAGGAGAATACATACAGACAATAATGGAGAAATTTAATGTGTGGATTCTATGTCGGTTATCATTTTTGATTATCGCTAAGCGCCGCATGTGGATTGTTGATTCGCCAACGTCATAGAATACAGCCACGCGTTTATTCATTTGTGAGTCCTCATCCGTAAAATAACGGTCATAGCCTATTAATTAAATTGGTGGTAGAAAAAAGTCGTCCTGTGAAGACCACACATTCATAGTGAAATAATGTTATAATAATAAGGATGACTCGTGAATGACAGGCTGTAGTGTATGACGTTGGCGGATCAACACTCTACATACATCGCTTAGACATATCCAGCATGGTAAACGTCAAAGAATTCAATAGACGAGACTTTAGAATCACTATCACCATCTGTCAGTATTCTCCTGTATGTGCTTACATAAAAAAAGGAGGGAGTTAATATGTGGGGGTAGTAGGTGTGGTCTATGTTGCTGAAATAATAATAATAAGTAAATAAATCTGTACAATTGGCTATTCATTTCATTTGTCCTTGTCCCATCCCTCCATCACGAGCCGTGGACACAAAGCTCTATCAGCCGCCTTGGTCTTCGCCTCATACTATGTCAGCTCCGAAGCTCCGGCAAACGAAGCATTGGCCGACCCCTGCAAGATGGACTGACGACATAAGAAGAATAGCGGTAGTGACTTGGATACGGAAGGCGGAGGATCCAAGAGGATGGAGACTCATGCGGGAGGCCTACGTTCAACAGTGGACGGATACAGGCTGATGATGATGATGATGTCAGCTCCGCCAAGTACATTATATATATAGTTCCCGACGGCCTACCAGGACGGCTTTTGCCCGGTAGCTTGAAGAAAAGACTGCCGTAGTTAATGCTATCCTGTGGCATTCTAAGGACATGTCCCAGATAGGTCCACCTTCGCCTCTTATAAACTGTATTATGCAAGGTTGCCTTGTCCGCTCTCTCAACTTTTCATTCCTCACAAAGTCATCTAAATCCCAATGTTCTACGCAGAAACCTGTTTTCGAAGCCAATTATTCGGCTGCATTGATTTTTGATGAGATGCCAAGATTCACAGCCGTTGGAAGAATGGGTTTGGTATTTTAGGGAGGTTCTACGCGAGCGGCACAGAGAGATTATAAAGATGACGTAGGTGGATTCCCAAATAGCTTAAAAATATCGTAATAACTTATCCGGCCCTGGATTCGGGCTGATTTAAATATTTAATTATTCCAAGCACTTTTACTAGGGGGCGTTAAAAATAGAAATTTCTCTCAAGCGGCCGCGAAAACAGCCAACGTTACCATGCGTGCTACTTTTATGTAAACACATACAGGATAATACCGAGAGACGGTAATGTAGAAACGTCATCTGAGGATTCTATGACGCTTACCATTTTTGAGCAAGGCGAACTCTGCGTGTAGATTGTTGATTCGGCTACGTCATGGATGACGTGGATTCACTATGAATGGGTGTTTTTTTAATATGTAATCACATGCAGGAGAACACAACCGGTCGAGACCAGTGCAGTCTATGACGCTCAGGGACGCTGGACTGTGTTCGTTTTTGTGTATGGGAATATTATATTTATCTGTTTCTTGAAGAGATTGTATGAAACACAGATACTGGAAGAGCATTTTATTGCTTACTTGTGGCATTTAAGAAGTCGCTTTGGAAACTGCCAGTTCTTGGTCGACACACATTAACCAAGTATGGATATTCGGCAAGTGTAAGACGAGTTTGTCGGTTGTGGGTGGGTGCAGGAGGAATCAGTTCTCTAAGTTTCCGAAGAGCAGCGACCGTGGTTATTACCATAGTAGAAAAGACTAAGTGAACCAACTTACGCCTGTGTTACACTGATTCGCAGGTTAGACGTAAGAGTGTCATTGTTTATCAAACGAATTGCTATTTTTTGAACTGAATTAATCAAGTTTAGAAGATATTTTGTGTCTTCAACCCAAAGGTGACTGCCGTATTCAAGGATAGGTCGGATTTGTCCTTTATATAGAAGAATAAGTTGTGTATCGTTGAAATACCTCACTGATCTACACCTAGTTTTTTGGAAGCGAGACCGGCTTTATACTTAATTGACTTGTAATATTTGACATTATTCGAGATTGATAATGCAAGAATGTTAATGGAGCTTGCTTTTGGAAGAGAACAACCGTTCAAAGATACAAGATCCATAGCAGTATTCTCTCGAGTGAACTCCGAAGATTTTTCATAATTTCTTCATTCTCAGAAGATCAAAAGTTTAAAGAGTTTATCCAGATGGTTTCTGAAACATGTGTTTCAACGGTAGTAAGACTAAGTGAACCAATCTTACGCCTGAGTTCCATTGATTGGAGGTTTTGTGTTTTGTGACATTGTTTTCAAATCAAACGAAGTGTCCGTTTGAAATGAGTGGAATACAGTTTAGAATGTATTTTGGTCTTCAACCCAACAGACTGCCGTGTTTCAACTTTGATAACAGATGGACTCGTGAAGAATACTGTCCGCTATCTTGGATTCTATTTCTTTTCCAAAGTTTGAAACTACTTAACTGTTATTTTGTAATTGATATCTTTCTTCGAATCTGACGTTTAAAGTACTTTTATTGTGTTGTTTACGTGTGAACTGTCATTGTTGGACTTGTGATGTGCAAACTACTGCAGGCCGGCAGCAATAGATGTCATTACTGAGTGAACATGTCTTTGGCAATCGGGCTTTCAGCTACGCTGCACCAATGGCCTGGAACTCACTACCGGAAAGCATAAGAGAGCTTAAAGCGGAGGCATCCTTCAGAAGCAGACTCAAGACCCACCTTTTTACTCAGAGAGGCAAAGAAGCGCTTTTGGAATGATCATTCGGTCATAAAAGAGCGCTATACAAATACTAATATAATAATAATAAACAACCGTTCAAAGATACAAGATCCATAGCAGTATTCTTGGTAGAGATTTCTTGGAAGATTTTTCGATTGTGGGTGGGTGCAGGAAGATAAATTCTTTAATTTCAGAAGAGCACCGACCATGGTTACAACGGTAGAAAAGACTAAGTGAACCAATCTTACGCCTGAGTTCCATTGATTGGAGGTTACATGTAATAGTGTCATTGTTTATCAAATCAAACGAATTGCTCTTGTTTGAAATGAGTTAATACAGTTTAGAAGGTATTTTGTGTCTTCAACCCAAAGGTGACTGCCGTATTCAAGGATAGGGCGGATTTGTCTTTTATGTAGAAGAAGAAGTTGGAATATGAATGGAATCATATCATAGAATGAATACTTTTAAAATGAAACCTTTAGTATGGAAAAAATTTAATGGTAAGAAATAATCGACATCACTGTTACCGAAAACCTCGATTTACAATCTTTCGTCTCGTATTTATGATCGCTTGTCATACATTTATGTATCCACCATAATGTCATTTCGGACAGGTCCCCTCACGGGTGTGTTAGTTATAGACATGGCCACTCGAGCGCTGAGCGAGATCCGCCGCGCCGGCGAGCCCACTCGCCAGTCAGTCCCCATCCCTTTAGCGAGACAAGGTTGCATTGCGGCCGCGCGGCATGTCATCCCGCGTGGTCGGAAGCTTGTTATATTTTCAGTAAATATAATCAATGTGCTTCTAAAATAAAGTGTTTGTTTGCTGACCTGTTCCTCATCCTGCCATCACGCGACGGAGTAACACCTTTTCTTTGAGAGAGGAGGATGTTATAATCTATCTGAATCGCACAATCATACGATAAAGGTTGTAGCTTATGTGATTTTGCGTAAAATGCTGACCATAAATAATGGATAGGTAAGATGGTTGACGTTTTCCTGATGGTCGTTCGGTTGACTATCATTTATAACCCAAGCCCTGACACTGATCGATAGGCATGAATTCTTAAACCCATAGGTTCCCAATTCTCTCAATGTTCCCAAGCTTTTTGCACTTGTAGACTGGTAAAAAATAAACAATGGCGAAGCACTAATACTCATATTGTGGAAATGAAGAAAAAACTTTACATAAATATATTTTAAAATTAAATATAATTAGTTAGGTTAGGTTAGATTAGTGCCGCATATTCTCCAGCTGAGAAAGAAAGTGCTAAAGCCGAGGTACGGAAAAAGTGTGAAAGTGACACTTGCGCTCCAAGCATCTTCTTCTAATCTGCTGGGCGGATTGCATTCGCGATTCGCCAGGCGCAAAGTTCCAGGATGCAGCAAACCCCACCTTGACCTACAAATTACTTTTCGGATAGAAGAAAGGCGAATGTAACAGACACCCTGGACCACAAGAGCAACCTCCAGAACCATGCAACCCCAGGTAATAGAGAGATGTAGAGAGCCCTGCGTCCCCTCTCGCCCTGTCGCCTTACGTCTTCTCCCGGAAACCGCTGCCCGCAAAAGAAGTCTCAACGGAAATATTTGACTTTTGCGGACTAATCATATAAGCCTTAACAGATCGCGAAACTGCAATCTTTCATCAAGTGAAACAGTGCTCAATATATATATAATCGTGTAGGAAATAACAGGGTCAGATCCTGTCTGCCCAGAAGTGGGTGACGTCGATTGCGTTACTCCCGGCCATCATCAGGTCCTTCTGGGTGCAGCTGCTCGGACACAGCACACTTCAGAATGTGGGACGGGGACTGCTCCACGCCGCAGTCACGTTCAGTAGGTCCGCTGTAAAACTGCCAGGCTTACATTTGTGTCCAATGTGATCCATGTTAAAGCAAGGTACGAAATACTTATATATTTCATATTAAAATGGATATCAAAGTGAATGCTAGAGAGAAAAATTACATAATATTTTGACATCAGCATGATATAGCCCTTGCTGATTGGTACCGATAACCTCGGTATAGAATCTTTCGTCTCTTATTTTCGTTAATCGAACAAGCATGTGTTGTCATTTTGTAATGCCTAATAATGTGGAAAACTAGTTATATAGATCGCCACTTGCAGCACTGGGTGTCACCGGCCGCGGCGCCCGGTGCCAAGTCAGTTGTATGCCGACGGCGGCGAGGTCGTATTGTGGTTGGCCCGGTCTGAATGCTGTCACTAGCTCCTGGCCAGATTTTTTAAAGTTATCGAAATATATACAGGTATCTGTATGTCAAAGTGCTTCAGTCAAGTCTTTGTGTTGTTAATCTGCTCCTCATCCTGCCACCACGCAATGCATTAAGACCAGTGCACTCTATGACGCTCATCCAGGGAGGCTGGACGCTGCATGCAGGAAAAGTGTATTGTGTTCGTGTTTGTTTGTGGGTTGGGAAGATTGCAAGTGTATATTTATCTGTTTCTTGAAGAGATCCAGATTGTAGGAAAGAGAAACACAGACGTTGGAACAGTATTCCATAGCTTTCCGGTGGCATTAAGGCAGGAACTTAAGAAACTGCCAGTTCTTGGTCGACTTAATATTAAAGGTATTTTTTTAGGGTTACTTGTGTAATTTTGTGTCTGAAAGGGTCAAATAAGTTTGGGAACCAATGCTTTAACCAATAGTACGTAATATCTGGAACCAAACGATTCCCGAATGCTATCCCTTTACTTGTTAAAGCCATTTACTCACTCTGCGGTGGAATAATAAAACAATATATACTAGACGTTACCCGCCTCACACCCGCATCACACCGGAGGACAGTTAAGTCTCCTTGATGTTTTTTTTATGTAAACACATACCGGAGAATACCGACAGATGGTGATGGTAATGCTGAAGTCTCATCTGTGGATTCTATGACGCTTACCATGTTACATATGGTTAAGCGATCAATATGGAGTGTTGATCCGCCAACGTCATAGACTACAGCCCAACATTCACGCATCATCTTTATTATTAAAATAATTTATTATGAATGGGTGGTCTTCACGGGACGACTGTCATCTACTACCAATTTTGATTAATAGGGTACGACTGGAATTTCAAGCGTGAGAGATCAAATTCACACCAACCGGGGGTATTTTAGAGCTCTGAAATCGTTATAAAGGCTTTTTTAATCTCCGTCGGGGATCGAACCTAAGACTTTGACCTTTGAGCTAAACCTGCCGGCAAATGATGATGCGCTCATTTAGATTACTATCAGTTAGCAACTGAATAGTCTAGTGGGAGTCCCCTCTGAACAATTGTGACTACTGCACAGAAGTGTTTTAAAAGAAAGAACCCGCGAAAGAGATTAGAATCGCATTCACGGGTGTTGTAAGGAGATGGAGATGGAAAATAGATTTTCTCACCGAAAATACTAGCGAAATCATTTTGTATAGCTCAGTGGTCAAAGTTTTTGGTATGCAAGCCAAATGTCGTGGGTTTAACCCCCGACGGAGACTAAAAAGAAAAAAATGTTTTTTATTCAATTTTTAAGCTCAAAAATACCCCCAGTTTGTGATAATTTGATTCCTCACCCGTAAAATGCCAGTCATATCCAATTAATTAAAATTGGCGGTAGACGAAAGTCGTCCCGTGAAGAGCACCCATTCATTGTTAATTCCTATAAATAATAACAATGATGCGTGAATTTCGGGCTGTAGTCTACACGTTGGTGGATCAACACTGCTCATGCAGCGCTTATCCATATGCACCATGGTAAGCGTCATAGAATTCCGCAGATGAGACTTCAGAACGACTATTTTTCGCTTGGAATTTCTTTTTAGTGACCACAAAGTCTGCATGCCCGATAGATAATAAAATCTTAAAATCCACCAAAAATTACATATCTAATTTTAAATATTATTTGTTTAATTTTTTTTTATTCACGCGATTGAAAAAAGAAAATATTTGAAAAATTCGATGAAAACAATTGAATTCGAAAAATTAAAACGTTAAAAATAACACGTTTAAAGTGAAACGTTATTTATGTTATGATATAATTTAAATAATGTTTAAACAATTGGATATAGCCGGCGTCTATAACTCAATGGTCAAAGCGTTTGCTTTACAAGCCAAAAGTCGTGGGTTCAATCCCCGGTCGAGATTAAAAAAATATGTATTTTTAATCGATTTCTGAGCTCTAAAATACCCCCGGTTGGTGTGATTTTGATGCATCACCCGTGAAATGCCTGTCATTACCTATTAATTAAAATTGGTAGTGGACGAAAGTCATCCCGTGAATACCACCCATTAAATAATTAGTAAATTCCTATACATAATAAGAATGATGCGTGAATCTCGTCTACACGTTGGTGGATCAACACTCCACATGTAGCGCCATATGCACCATGGTAAGCGTCATAGAATTACACAGATGAGACTTCACCTGTAAATCCCTCACTTGTAAAATGCCAGACATAGCCTATTAATTAAAATTGGTAGTGGAAGAAAGTCGTCCCGTGAATACTACCCATTCATAGTAAATTCCTGTAATAATAAGGATGATGCGTGAATAGTTAATGACGTTGGCGGATCAACACTCCATATTCAGCGCTTAATCATATCTAACATGGTTAGAGTCATATAATCTATAGATGAGATTTCATAACCATTATAAAGTAAAGGTCACCCAGCGCGCTATGGAGAGATCCATGCTCGGAGTGTCGCTAAAAGATAGAATCCGAAACGAGGAAATACGCAGAAGAACTCAAGTAGTGGATGCTACCCAACGAATAGGCACACTCAAGTAGCAATGTGACATATCTGTCGAAGAGACGACGGTCGATGGGGAAGAAAAGTATTAAAATGGCGCCCAAGAACCGGCAAACGAAGCAAGATGGACTGACGATATAAGAAGAATAGCGGGAGTGACCTGGATGCGGAAGGCGGAGGATCGAAGAGGATGGAGAGTCATGCGGGAGGCCTACGTTCAACAGTGGACGGACACAGGCTGATGATGATGATGAACCGCTATCACCATCTGTCGGTATTCTCCTGTATGTGCTTACATAAATAATAATTAAATAACGGGCCTTGTATATGTAGATACTCGTAATTGGTCATGTTTTTCTAAGCCCCTGTAATAATATGATATGGAGAACATGGAACACTGCTCAAGGCGTTATAAAAGGGCTAACAATACAGTATAACCCTCTCTTTACTGTGCCAAAAGCTCCGATGATATGTATTTGTACACCATATGAGAATGCTATTTAACCCTTTCGTTACGGCTATGGAATACAAATTATACTGTCAATACGGCGCGAATTTTTCAAACCATTATTTTTGCTTAAAACTAGTATTTGAAGCATAAATGTACTTATCTGACCTATTTTCATATATCACATTGGTTCTACTATCCTTTAGCTATCAGATGATGCATAAAAAACTATTATATTTAACAAACGTTCATTATGTAACTCAATACATGTGGTGGCATTGACACACGTGGCTTACAGAAAAATCGCTCCTGTGACGAAACCTAACGATATTTATTTACATGCTTTACAGATTCCTGTAAATAAAACATGTAGGTAGATTAAGGGAAAGACTGCAGTTACAATTTTCTACTGTAGTCAATCATAATGAGTACTAAATGTAGTAAAACGATATATCACGTCAGTCAATGGCAACGATCGGGGAATCTTTGACGGCATATATCGACAACCGATGCAACAAGGTTAAAAACCCGAAAATTGTGATTTTTTCTAAATATTGCTTAGATTATATATATTTAATTGTGTCGGAAATAACAGGGTCAGATCCTGTCAGCCCAGAAGTGGGCGACATCGATGGCGTTACTCCGGGTTATCATCAGGTCTACCTGGATGCAGCTAATCGGACACAGCGCACACTACAGAAAGTGTGGCAGTATTGTATATATAGTAGGATTGTATTCAGAATATAAGCTTCATCGAAATGTGTAAATCTCGGGCTGTAGTCATGTAACAGCTGAAATGCATACTTAGCACACAACCCTTCTTGTCTTAATAATAAAAAAATGAGTTAGTATTAAAGTAAAATTTACCGGCGGGTATAGCTCAATGGTCAAAGCGTTTGCTTTGCAAGCCAAAAGTCGAGGGTTCGATCCCCGACGAAGAAAACGATTAAAAATATTTTTAATCGATTTCTGAGCTCTAATATACCTACTGTTGTTGCCTATTAATTAAAATTGGTGATAGACGAAAGTCATCCCGTGAAGACCACCCATTCATAGTAAATCCTGTAATGATAAGGATGATGCGTGAATCTCGGGCTGTAGTATATGACGTTGGCGAATCAACACTACATACGCAGCCCTTAGCCATATGCACTGGTAAGCGTTGTAGAATTCCACAGATGAGACTTTAAAATTACTATCACCATCTGTCGGTATTCTCCTGTATGTGTATGTATACATAAAAAATAGTAAAAGAAATTGGTTATATAGTTAGTAATATAAATAAGGCACTGTATCTGTAACCCTTTTACCAGGAAAACTTCCATAAAGGTATGTTTACAACATACGCAGAATATTTCACGTCGAAATAAAAAAAATACACAAAAATACATCGCGAAACAGTAAAAAAACGTACATTTTCACATTCTTCTAAAAAAAAACATGAAATTGTAATTTATTTGCTTATGTATAATGCGTATAAAATGAAGGTCTTGTATTTACGGTGATAGCTACCGTAACAACACACCTGTGTTCAGTGGCGTAACAAATGTATCTTATCAATAAAGTCAAATATTACGAGTCAGTTAAGTATAAAGCCGGTCTCACTTCCAAAAAACTAGGTGTATTATTTAGATCACTGAGGTACTTCAACAAATTCGACCTATACTTGAATACGGCAGTCACCTTTGGACTGGAGCCCCAAAATACCTTCTTAACTTAATTGATTCAGTTCAAAGAAGAGCAATCCGTTTGATAAACAAAGAAACTCTTACGTCTAACCTGTAATCAATGGAACACAGGTGTAAGATTGGTTAACTAATTCTTTTCTGCAGTTATTACCACAGTCGTTGCTCTTCGGAAATTAAAGAACTAATTCCTCCTGCACCCACCCACAACCGACAAACTCGTCTTACACTTGCCGAACATCAAGTACATATAAGAACATATAAGTGTGGCGATGTAAATGTATTGACACATTCAGTTTCAATGACCTCACACTCAGAACAAGTGTCTGGGATACTCAACGCAAATAGTTGGACTTGTAACAACAAATATCATGTCAAAAGTATATCATGGTTGACACACAAATAGCCCGGCATTATTGTCACAAAATCAAACGTCCAACATTTCGTATCTGTCCACACCAGCACTGAATCTGAAGCAATATTACACTAAATATCTCAATATCTTCACTCAAGTTGGTTTCAACCACTGTTCATTGCGATTCTTTCTTTACTTAAGTTTTTCAAATGCTGCTCATCCCTGAGTTTATATATTGTAAGAAAAGTTTGAGATTATTTTCTTATATTAGGCGAAACTGCGGTCTTTCAGAAAGTGTTCAGTGATCCATGTTGAAACAAGCTACGAAATATTTATTAATTTAATAAAATCTTAGTAAATACTCAGGGATAAGGCTATATTTCCTTTAGTTTGTTACTCCACTGCGTATGTAAGGTCCTGAATAATTGAAAACGTCATGATAGTCGCAGGCACGAAAATATGAACCTTTCATGGTTTACAAAGTCGAATGTTCTGAAAAAAGAATACTTTATGAAGATTAAAATTGTTACGTTTTTTTCAGTAGTTTTAATTTACTTAGAATCTTGTCCGCTCCCCTAGATGGAGCATATGACTGTCACAAACTCTCATCACAAAGCTCTGTCAGCTGCCATAGTCTTTATCTCATTCCGTGTATGAATCTCGCAGCTTCATCAAGTATAGTCTATGTAGGCTTTCTGACGGTCTTCCTGAATGATGCGATTTCAGGGGCTTGAAGAAAAGACTGATGGAGACTCATGCGGGAGGCTTACGTTCAACAGTGGACGGATACAGGCTGATGATGATGATGATGATTATGTGAAATTTGCATAGCAATTAAAAAATCGCGTTTCTTTGTAAGCGGACGTAAAAAAATAAAATTCCTTAAAGTTTTTTTGTGCCGTTTAAGAAATGCAAATTCCCGCGAAAAAAATATATCTTTAATTTAGCGGAAACCAAAGAATGGGACATTAAATTCTAATTAATATTCAAAACAGGATAAAAAATATATTCAAAATGGAAAAGGAACATTTACAAAAATATATAGATTCGTATTTTTAAATATTAGTGTCGAAATACTTACATAGATTACAAGTAGAGTGATATATCTATCGCCGGTGGGTATAGCTCAATGGTCAAAGCGTTTGCTTTGTAAAGGTCGTGGGTTCGATCCCCAACGGAGATTAAAAATTTTTTTTAATCGATTTCTGAGCTCTAAAATACCCTCGGTTGGCGAATATTTGATCCCTCACCTGTAAGATTTCAGTTATAGCCTATTCATTAAAATTGGTGGTAGACACGAAATTCGCCCCGTGAAGACCACACATTCATACTAGATTAATGTAATAATAAGGATGATGCTTCAATGTCGGGCTGTAGTCTATGACGTTGGTAGATCAACACTACACATGCAGCGCTTAACCATATGTAAAATGTTAAGCGTCATAGAATCCACACGCGAGACTTCAGCATCACTACCACCATCTTTCGGTACTCTCCTTGATATCAACATGATATAGCCCTTGCTGACTGGTACTGAAAATCTCGACATACAATCATTCGTCTCTTATTCGCATGTGTTGTCATTTGGTTATGCCGTTATTATGACTAGTTACATAGATCGCCTCTTGCGGCGCTGGGTGTCCCGATCACGGCGCCCGGTCAGGTCATATTGATGTTGTTTGTAAAGTTATCGAAATATATATGTCAATGTGCTTCAGAAAAAGTATTTGTGTTGTTAATCTGCTCTTCATCCAGCCACCACGCAACTCAATAACAAACTTAGTGAGGAGGATGTTATTCTGTATATAATACTTGGAAATATCAAAAGGCTGGCAATGGCTGATGAGTCTTAATTAGTTCATCGATATCCGCTTCCGCCATCAATCACATGTAACAATGGCCTATCTCGTTAGTACTGACATTATAATACGAGGATTACCCGTAAAATAAGTTTCCCAGTGATTTTTCACAGTGTAAAACATGTTTAATTCCATTAATGCGCACATTCTTGGAAAGTTCAGACTTTTACCTATTTTTCTACATAGACGCCACTGAGGTCAATGCATTTTTGCATGCGGTATGCGAGCTTTTAAATCTGCCGCCAAGCCACGTAGACACCTGAGAACCGCTTTTTCCAGCTCTTCTCTATCGCCGAAATGCGTTCCGCCCAGGTGTTTCTTCATGTCAGTGAAGAGATGGTAGTCACTTGGGGCTAAGTCCGGGATGTAGGGTGGATGCTTGACAATACCCCATCCAAATTTTGCGATGTGCTCGTTGGTGGCGTTAGCGGTGTGCGATCGAGTGTTATCTTGATGCAAGCGCACCCCCTTGGTCAAAGTCTTGTCAAAAGAGGTTTTGTTGACATCAGAGATCATTTCGGAGAGCTTCCGAACCATCATTATTCGATCTGAGTGAAAAAAGCGAGACAGCCAGTGCACCAGTTGCCCCGCGCACCACATGTCCCGTGCATCTAGACTAGGCGGTGTAAAAGATTTAAGCAAAGGTTGGTTCCAAGGCTCGTGGTTCGAATCCCGCTTCTACCGATATTTTTCTGAATGAATTGATGCGTATAAAAAAATTGATGTATATATATAATTGTATGTGTATATTTAATTACTAATAATATTGAAATACAGTCGATTCCGCTTAATTGGGACACATCGGGACTTGGTCATTTTGTCCCAGTTAAGCGGCTGTCCCAATTAAGCGAATTTTACATTTTTTTAAATTCATTTATTTGGTTGTGGAAACTAAGGCCATTAACCAGTAATACATAAATAAAATTAAACAATGCATTTTTTTAGGCACATACAATTTAATTCAATGTAAAAATTAGTGTAGTCTGTCTTTTTTTTTGTAACATTTCATTTCTACAAAATCAGCACAGATATTCAGTGCGGATGTGCGGCTCCCTTCATTTCCTTCCTGCATAAAATAACACTACAATTGAATCCTCACAGTCTTCATTATCATCGCAACATGGTAAATTGTTATCTATTCTTGAAAATACTTCATAGTTAATAATAGAAACTTGCAACACATCCTGATTTTCTTCATTGCTTAAAATTTACTGTCCCAATCAAGCGGAATGTTGTCCCAATTAATCATATAAATTTACTATTGGTTTCTTGATTTGGTTTCTGTTCTTTGAGATTTGTCCCAAATAAGCGGCTGTCCCAATTAAGCGGTGTCCCAATTAAGCGGAATTGACTGTATGGTCAATGATCGATAAACGATGATTAGAGTATAGAATAAAATATTCTTACAAAACTTTAAGTCCATGTAATAGAAACTGGTATGCCATGTACGAGAGTATAAATTACATTACTCGTTTACTGTATGAGGATAAATATAAGGTTAAACTATTAATTAATTAAGGTTAGATATTAACTATGCCCTTAAAGCAAACACAGCAGTCTGGGTATCAAAAGGTTCGTTGTAATTAACTTGGTTATTTGATTTTAATTTCATATTTCAAATATGAATCTTTAAGTTTTCGGTCGTATTTGACTCACAATGTGTTATGAAAACTTTAATTCTACGAGAAACGCATGAAAATTAAATTCTGCACGCAGTAAGACTCCCGCCTAACTCTGCTTCGTTTAGCGATGTTTCGGTTTAGTGCTGTTTTATTCAACCCGGGGATTCCCTGAAATTGTGCTCATCGCCAGATTTAAGTAAGAGCAAATACATTGGACACTGTGTCGATATGGATGAAATAGTGGAAGAAATAGTGGAATTAACGAAACAAACCGGTTTAGATGAGGTAAATGTAGAAGACGTCGAAGAAATAGTTCAAGAAACAGCAGCTAACCTTTCTGATGAGCTCAAGGAATTAACTGAGCAAGAAGAAAACAAAAATATTGATATTAGTGAATTCGAAGAAGAGCAAAAAGAACTTTCGATGGCGTTTGTAAAAAACCACTATAACTGAAATTATGGACCAATTTGTTGAAAATGATCTAAATTTTGACAGGAGTTCAAAAGCAAGACGGGACGTTATAGATGCTTTATCCACTTATCAACAACTTCTAACAGAACGCAAAAGGAAAACGCAAACTGCATTAGATGTATTTTTGATAAAAAAGGAAGAAAATTGGAAACACAGAATAGACTGAATGATCTGACTGACTTAGAATTTTATTTGTTTTTATAAGTAAATTCGTTAATACTGTTTTTATTTTTGTAAGAAATAAATGTTTGGTTTTGTTTTAATTAAAAAAACGCGATTATTAAATTTAAAACTTAACCAATTTTTTATCCATCTTCCCCTAACTTCATTATTTACATGTTAAGATAGCCTCGTTTAGGGTTTACGTTTCGCATTACGCTCTACTTTGATGGAACGTATCCCCCGCGTTAAGCGGGGTCTTACTGTATTTATATCATAGTTGATGAAATTAATTGCTAGATATATTGTGCAATAATATTTTCTATTTGGCTACAAAATTTGACACAGATCGGCTCAATAGTTTTTGGTTTAAAAATATTTAAACTTTTTGTTACGTGATCATGTTAATGCGGACGTACCATTACGTTTTGGTGTAACGATATTTTTGAACCCTCGCCTAAGGCGATGTGTTAGGAATTTTCTTGATATGTATACCAAGAATTCAAGGGTAGACTCTAAATAATTCCAACGTTATGTACGCTCTTGACCCAAGCTTCCGTATCCAGGATTTTTTAATGTAAGCACACACTAGAGAAAACAGCTAAACAGCAAAATTTGTACAGATAGTTGTGTTTCAAGCAATAATACGTATCAATAAAAATGTTTCCCCGTTTAAATACATCAACTCCACTTCACCGGGATCATTATCGGGACACGTAGTGATTGGATGATCATCAAAGAAGGGAAGGGCATCAACCACTTGTTAAACAAGTAGCTTTTAGGAGCGATCGTCCGAAATGGGGGGTAAACTAAGCACAACACCCAGTTACGACTGTTTTCTCTCTGCTACGCCTTGAACAAGTTAATGCATGATTCGCTAGCTGCCTGGAACACAGCATATCAAGAATCAACTTCGGGTGGAAAAACCAAGTCTTTCTTTTCATCCATCGAACACTTATTGACATGGAAAAAGACCAAATCCGTGGACTTTTATTTTTCGAACGTTCATAGTGGCCACTTGGCGAACTATGGCGCTACACTAAATGACAGGAATTTTTAAAACAAACAAATGGCGCCTGTAACGTCACGTCCAGTTCCTTTAGTCGCGGGTTCGTCACGTGGCTGCGTGGAGGAAGGATGCAGGAGCAGATTAACAAAACAGATAACTTGTTTTTGAAGCACAATTCGCATTTATATATATTAAAGACTTGAATTTGCGTCCGACCGGTATGGAATTCACCGGCCGGATGAAAGTTAACTGACAACTGCCGGAACACTGTCACATCTAGCGCTGCCAAGACAATCACGGCAAAAAAGCAAATTAAAGATGACAGTTCCACAAACATGAAATGGAGCACCTGTCATAACAAATAAAATGGTGTATGCAAGCGCCGTGTAATTTTATATAATTAAAACTTACATTATTAGATGTGCATGTTAGGAGAGCGAACAAAAATAAGAGACAAAAGATCGTTTTTCTATGTTTTTTAGCATCGGACTAAAAGATCTATACCAAGCTGATATTATAATATTATTGCTTAGAGTTACGCCATTGCTCTTAGCGTATTTATTGGTTGTATCGTATTTTGATGGTATAATGCGAATATCAGACATCTTGGGTACAGAGGCTGTATTTTACTTTATATTACACCATAAGGTATAGGTTATAAGTTGTTTTTTTTTTAACTTCAACAGTTATTGAATTAACGGCTGCTTGCATGAAAGTCGAGGGCTTCAACCACTGGACTAGTTCTTGAGGGCATATTTTAGACCCTCAGCATGAGGACGTCTGGCTCTGAAGAACTCATAGCATGTATTATGCATTTCTGCGCACATAAATATGCTGGTAGAACCCTTGGACGACGCCCGAATAACGAAGTCAAGCTTTACTACTTGAAAACGTATTTTTGACATCATTATCACTGTGTTGGGTATCTAACTGGAGCATACGGACGTCATGGACTGCCGCCACAAAAAGGCTGCTGTAGTTTATGCTGTCCTGCGAGGAATATTCTTCTTGATCTTAAAAATGATTTTTTGAAAGCGTTTTAATAACAAAACGTTGTTATTATTCAAGTACATGCATTTAAATTTGGTTAATCCCTTTCCCATCGCTTGTCGGCATATGCTGTCATAAGAATTCCCCAACCGTTGAAACCATCGGTAGACGTGATATATCGTTTTTCTACTTTCTTAGAATAGTTTTTTATGGATCATCTGATAGCTTAAGGATACAAGAACTAATGTGATGTATGAAAATAGACCAGATAAGTACATTTATGCTTCAATTGATAGTTTTATAATTGAGAGTGTAATTTGTATTCAAACCGAGCCGTAATGAAAGGTTCAAACTACCTTAGATAAATTATTAATTGGAAGTAGACTTAATAAATTGGCAGTGTCCATTGTGTCAGTATGAATGTGGTCAGTTATGAAATTAAAATGGCAATATTGTATTCAATATTGGTAAAAATTTATGTAAAATGCATGAATAATTAACCCATTAAATGGAAACCTAACCTAACCTAATATTAATTACCATTCATTAATTATTTCCTGCCAGTTTATTATTTTTCTACTGTCAAATGATTATTTTTTACTTATTTATTTATTTATTTATTTATATACAGAATCGAAATTCCAATTTTTTACAAATATTTACAAACATAGAGTAAACATAATTATACAATAAAAAAGAGAAAATAATAAAAAATAAAAATAACACAAAATAATAAGAAGATGACACGTGTCAAAGATCACAGAGATCAAGGAGAACAATACCATCGACAAAAGAGGAAAAGGATGTAAGAAAAGGATCGAGGTGTGCTGGTAGGCCATTTAGGAGCGACATTGCCGTTGTACCAAATTGAGTGCTTGAAGCTCCACAAGCATCAACTGGGATCAAATATATTTGTAGGTATTCATTATTGACCGTTTACTAAATAACATTAAGGTCATCAACTGAAAATACTTGATGAAACTGCATAATTATATTTTTAAATTAATAAATTAAAAATATTTAGTTTTGATTCACATTCAATTTGAATGATTACATGTTTCGGCCTCCCTGGAGACAATCTTCAATGATCTACTAGCTTACTAAATAATTTCTGCCCATTAATTGAATTGAATACTGGCAAAAATGTTGCCTATTTTATTATCACCTTCTTCTTCTTCTTCTTTTTCTTCTTCGTGTCAGCGACGTCAAAGTATTTTTTTCCCAGTATCTGGCAACATCGATAGCTCGTGTGTTGCCTAGCATTATTATCAGCTTATTAGCAACTGCGGTTGTAAATTGTGGATGCTATATGCACCAATGACAGAGTAGAGAGATGGATTATTTAAAAATGAAATATGAAAATCGAATTTTACGTTTACTGGGCGTGAAGTTAAAGAATTAGCTCAAAAATAAATTTCGAACAAAAGTTTCAAATGTTTGAAACGAAACTTTTCGTTTTCAAATTGATATGAAATGAAACTGCTATCCTGGACAAAATGTGGAATAAATATTAACGGAGAATACATTTCTCACCTCCGATTTGCAGATGACATAGTGCTAATAGCCGAATCACCTGACAAGCTCCAAGACATGCTCTACGACCTCAATGAAGCGTCGAACAAAATTGGTCTGAAAATGAACATGGATAAAACAAAAGCCATGATTAATAGTCATATTTCACAGACCTTCGATCCCATTTCCATTGGAGGAACAGAAATAGAGGTTGTAAGCGACTATACCTATCTGGGACAAGTAATACAACTAGGGCGAAATAACTTCTCAAAAGAAATCGACAGGCGCATACAACTGGGATGGGCAGCATTTGGAAAACTAAAGTACATTTTTAAAGCGAAAATTCCGCAATGCCTTAAAACTAAGGCGTTTAACCAATGCATCCTCCCTGTATTAACTTATGGCGCAGAGACGTGGAATCTGACAGCAAGTCTTACCCATAAAATAAAAGTCACCCAGCGTGCTATGGAGAGATCCATGCTCGGAGTGTCCCTAAAAGATAGAATCCGAAACGAGGAAATACGCAGAAGAACTCAAGTAGTGGATGCTACCCAACGAATAGGCACACTCAAGTGGCAATGGGCAGGACATATCTGTCGAAGAGACGACGGTCGATGGGGAAGAAAAGTATTGGAATGGCGCCCAAGAACTGGCAAACGAAGCATTGGCCGACCCCCTACAAGATGGACTGACGATATAAGAAGGATAGCGGGAGTGACCTGGATGCGGAAGGCGGAGGATCGAAGAGGATGGAGACTCATGCGGGAGGCCTACGTTCAACAGTGGACGGACACAGGCTGATGATGATGATGATGATGAAATGAATTACTGTATGTTTTCGTCGAGCTTTGTAATCAATGTTTAGACAGCCCTGAAAAAGAAAAAAAAAATTCATACTAACATCCTCCTCTCTTTGAAAGGTTGTTATTCAGTCGCGTGAGGGCACGATGAGGAGCAGATTAATAACACACTTTTTCAGAAACACATTGATATATATTAACGATAAACTTTACAAACTTGTGGCCAGACCTAACCACAGCATTCGGCCGGGCCAAAATACAATATGTTCGGTCGGCACACGACTGGCGCGCCCGTGATGGGCTGTCGCACAGTGACTATCTCCGTAACTAATCGAAAATGCCAATATGGCGACATGTACGACAAGCGAACAAAAATAAGACGAAAGATTGTATATCGAGGTTTTCGTTACCAGTCAGCAAGGGCAATATCATGCTGATGTTAATACATTAAACCCTTCTTCAACTTTTTTATTAGATGACATAATTAGCCCAATGCTCCCTTAGCTAGGACTATTTATTCCTAAGAGGCGGCTAAAAATAAACAAGGATTCATAGCTGTATAGAATATGCCCCTTAAGAAACCATGGTTCAGGCATTAGATACTATTCAAGTACAATACGAGGGTTATCCGTATAATAAGTTCCCCATGGCGCTACAGCCCTGAAAAGCGCTGTTATGGTGGATCCCTAGCGAGCTGCCTGCGAAGCTCAGTCTCGGCTTGGCAGCCGTTCATGTTGGATCTCCTCCTCGTTTCGCCCGCCAAGTGTGGAGATGAAATCCACAGATGAAGTTTTAGAATCACTATCACCATCTGTTTTAACATTTTTTTAAATGTCCTAGAAGGAGGAATGAACCGCGGCAGCTAAGAATAAGTGGCGTCAATTTGTGGTGACGATATGTTAGAGACAAACGCTGTAAAGTGGGAAATTTGTTTTGATTGGTCACTTACGTGTATATATATTTGTTTAATATTTAACTTTTTAAGCATTTTAGAATATTTTAGATTTAATGGCATGTATCCGTCAAACTTTCATTTGTGCAGGTCTAGTTTGATATTCAAGCATCAATGCTTGTACACAAACATGGCCGCTATGAGGTTCTCTATGATTCATTGACCTCATTATGAAATAAACGGGGTGGGGCAAAATTATTCACCATATCGAAAGATGTTTATATATTTTGTGCAAATGGCGTCCTACGTCAACCATATTTAACCCTCGCTTTACTATGTCAAAAACTTCCGCGCGTTCCGATGGTGTCAACTCGTTACACATTCTGATTTAAAGTGAATAAAATGAGTAGAAATTCTAAAAAATGAAAATATTCAAAGATATCGCTTAATTTTACAATAGTTGATGTCATAAGCAGTAATAATTGACATTTAATAGCTAAAAACATGAAAAACATCAGACGAAGACCTCAAACGGCCAGACGCACCTTCGCGCGTGAACTTCCGAGAGCTACTAACATTACTTAGCCTGTCGATATATGGATGAGCCGACGCGCATAGATATCATTTCGAACTAGCCGACCAACTGAGGTTTCCCGTCTCGCTCACTCATATTAGTACGTCAGCGAGAGTGAGGAGTATAGATGCCGCCGTATCTGGGTATTTTTTAATTTTATTTTCGCACACGCTTCCGACAGGTCGAATGAATTCATGACAGTTGACGCGTCTTGATTGTAGTGGTGAATTTATTCCGGATTTTAGAAAAATATTTCCTGCTCCCGATGAGTGCCTATTATTATAAATATATTTTTTTTCAATACGTAAATGTATTAAGGAGGAATACCTAAAATCTGAACCCTGTGTGTATTATATTTACAGAGATATTTAAGTTATTACAAGCAATGTGTAGTCGATAGACATCACCTGGGTTAAGGTTAACATATATTAACAACACTGCTGTAGTTTACAAACACTATAGTCCGCAAAAGCGCGGAATAATTGTGTGGATTTTTTTGATCGCTGGTTGTTCAAAACGTTATTTTGAGCATAACTGTGTTGTATTAAGCATCCAAAAGTCTTTAAAGTAATTTTTATAATCAAAGTCTTTATATTAGAGTCAGGTAAGGCACAGGGCATTTTGCCACTCTGTGCAAATTGAAGGGATCAAGGTCCGAAACAACAAGTATCGAGGAATTTGCGGTGTACGAAATTCTTTTTAATAGTAATATTTATATTACTAATACATAGATGATACGGAGCATGGACCATCCCAATAATCTGCCACTCTGTGTGGATTGAAGGGATCAATGTCCAAAAACGGTATCGAGGAATGTGCAGTGTATGACATTCAATTTATTAATATTACTTTTATAACTGCTTACTCATGCTGTAAATTGAGGTATAAAAAAAGGTCTCGTATTAAATAAATTGGTACCAACTCATCTTCGGTCTCTGGTCTTATCCTCAGTGCCGGATATTTGGTATTCCGGCATCACCATTTAGCTGATGCTGTAATTCCGAGACTGCGACCTCGGTTCCGGAATAGTGATGTTAGATTTCCTAATCGTGTCGCGCCAAATGGGAAAAAAATCGTTTAGCTACTCGACTCGAACAGACTGGAACCACAAGAGACTTTGTAGGGATAGAGAATATTACAGCTGTGGCTGCCCATGTCGCTGAGAACGAAGAAAAATCAAGCAGACGACGGGCCACGCAATTTAGCATTACCAGACGGAACTTACAGTGAATTTAAGTGAAAGACTTACACATGTTCCCGTACAAAGTGCATAAAATGCACCAGTTGTCGGCAAATATAGCTCAATGGTTAAAGCGTTTGCTTGACAAGCCAAAGAGGGTGGGTTCGATCTCCAATAGAGATAAAAAAAAACTATATCTGAGCTGTAATATACCCCGGTTGGTGTGAATTTGTTCCCTCACCCGTCATAGCCTATTAATTAAAATTTGCGTTAGACGAAAGTCGTGCCGTGAAGAGCACCCATTCATAGCAAATTCCTGTTATAATAAGGATGATGCGTGAATATCAACACTCCACATGCAGTGCTTAGCCATATACAACATGGTAAGCGCCATAGAATTCCGCAGATGAGACTTCAGAATTACTATCACCGTCTGTCGGTATTCTTCTGTATGTGTTTACATATAAAAAAAGTTAATGCCTGCTGTCTGTTATTTACATGGATGATTCTCGTTGGATGAATAATTTTGAGCCGCCCTGTATTTTTAAACACGCTTTAGCCTTTACTACTAACTATATTGAATTCAATACAAGTAGCTCAATAATTCACACTTTGCAAGGTAATAGCTATAAATGCAAGTGAATTGCTACCGAATAAAATTAAGTAGAACGATTCGAATGGCTTTCAGTAATTTAAAACTTAACTAAACTAGTAAAAAAAAAAACATGAAAATCTTCAATGGAATGATGTACAGAGAAATAGCACGTCTTTAAAGCAGTAATTAAAGTTTGCTTCAAAGCGAGTATAGCTTAGTGATGTAAGCGTTTGCTTACCAAACCAAAAGTCGTAATTTTGATCCCCGACGGAGAGAGACGAAAGGAAATAGTTTTTTTTAATCGACATCTATGCTCTATATATACGCCCAATTTGTGTGTGAATTTGATCCCTCACGCATAAAATGCCAGTCATAGCATATGAATTTAAATCGGTGATAGACTAAAATCGTCCTGTAAGCACCATCATGCGTGAATGTGCTGTTGTATATGACGTTGGCGAATCGACAACCCATATGCAGAGGTTAAGCTTTAATATCAGCTTAATATGGCTCTTGACAAAAAGCCTCGAAAAACAATCTTCTGTCTCTTATTTTTGTTCGCTCGCCTGACACGCACATCTAATAATGTTAATTTTAATAATATACAAAATTACACGGCGTTTGCATACACGCCATTTTATTTGTTATGACAGTTGCTCCATTTCATGTTGGTCCAACTGTCATCTGTAATTTGTTTTTTTGCCGTGATTATCTTGGCGGCGCTGCATGTCACAGGGTGCCGTCAGGCCGGCGAAATCTCATGTACCGATCGGACGAGGAAATCAAGTGTTTTTTCAAAATATTTATGAATTGTGCTTCGAAAACAAGTTCTTTGTGTTGTTGATCTGCTTCTGCATCCTTCCTCCACGCGGCCACGTGACGAACCCGCGACTTGACGTATTTTTAAAGACGGGGAATGTTACCTTATGTAAGTAAGCGTTATACAATCCACAGATGAGATTTCTGCATCACTATCGTCATCTGTCGGTATTCTCCCGTATATGTTTACGTAAATTAATATATTAAAAATAGTTTCGTTATATTTATCTGGCGCTTACTCCATTTTTTGGCTTTGACGCGTGACGTCACTGACATAAGCAACTCTAGCGATGGCTTTATGAAAGCTAAATTTTTAATGTAAGCGGATTAAAAATGTTGTAATACAAAATATGTGCAGAATTTTGGGCAAAGGATTTAAAACAGGATTAAACTAAAGGTCATTATTTTTTATGTATTTCCCAACTTTTTATTTATACACTGATATCAGCATGATATAGCCCTTGCAGGCTGTTGCCGAAAACCTCGATATGCGATCTTTCGTCTCTTATTTTCGTTCGCTCATCGGACACGCATGTGTTGTCATTTTGTAATGCCGTTAGGAGGAATAGTAACGAGTATGTGGATCGCTACTTGCGGCGCTGGGTGTCACTGACTACGGCGCCGCAAGAGTCTGTTATATCAGGCATGTTATTCCGCCTGGGCCAGAAGTTTGTAAAGTTTATAGAAAATATATATGTGCTTCAGAAAAAGTCTTTGTGTTGTTAATCTGCTCCTCATCCTGCCACCACGCAATTCAATAACTTACTTAGAAAAGAGGATGTCATTACATAATATTATTTATGTCCAAAATTATTATGTGTTTACAAAAAAATGCCTTTTTTTAACGTAAAAAACATGTTTTTTTAATAAGAATATTTAAAAAAATCACATAATTAGCGACACAATTCTGAAATCGGGACCATTAGCTCTTAATAGACGGCTGAACCCTATCAACGACACTTGGTTACCTATCTAAGCTATTGACATCAGCATGATATAGCTCTTGCTGAGTGATACCGAAAACCTCGATGTACAATCTTACAATCTCTTATTTTCGTTCGCTCATCGGACATGCATGTGTTGTCATTTTGTAATGCCGTTAGGAAGACTAGTTATAAAGATCGCCACTTGCGACGCTGGGTGTCACCAATCACGGCGCTCAGTCTTTGAGGTCATATTGTCGTTGGCCCGGCCTGAATGCTGTGACTAGGTCTGGGCCAGAAGTTTGTAAAGTTATCGAAATATATACAGGTATATATTCAGTGCCAGCCCTTGACACCATCTTATGAATATCTCCTATCGAAAAATATCGATCCCTTTTGGTTTGTTAATATTTAAAAAAAATCAAAGATATCGTTGTGAGAAAATCGGAATTCATTTTGAAATACATCTTTCGAATATTGCGATGCGCCCGCGGGTGCGCTTACGGCGATCGTCGGGTCAAGAAAGGTCTTTGTGTTGTTAATCTGCACCTCACCACGCAATTCAATAACAAACTAAGCGAGGAGGATGTTCAACGTCCAATATAGCTTAACTTTAATAACCTAACGAAAAATATGCTTGACATGTGTTTTTGCCGTTTACAAATTCATTTACAAATAAACGAATTTTGAAAAATATTTTACAGGGAAAATTGGAAAAATTTGGTTGTTGTAAATACGTGTTTTTTGTTGTGCAAAAGGCATGCCTTATTATTGCTTTCAATGAGGCCATTACGAGTTGTTTGATTCCGAATGTCGTTATCAACCACTCAATTCAAGATGTCGTTACGAGGCTCTTGATTCAAGTTGATATTGTGAAGAAAATTTTCAATTCCATTTAGAATTTATTCCACCGAAATTTGTCCGAATTTTAAGCAATTTTTTCGACAAAAAACTTGTACTAACCTATTTATTGACAGCAGTGAAATAACACTCGTAATTTGGAGCATATAGTCACTACAGTTTATCGCTCATCATCATCATCATCTGACTGTGTTCATCCACTGTCTTCTGTGTAGTATAAATCCGGTGGATTGGTTTGCAGCAACAGAATCTTGCATCTCGATCTCCACTTCACTCGGTCCTCCACAAGTCATGTCCTCGAACACTTGCTGCAAATACTCCCGTCTAGAGCGCCCTCTACAGTTTCTACCCTCAACAGTCCCTTCCATAATGTCGTGAAGAAGACCATCGTGGCGCATGATGTGACCAATAGCCTCTTTGAAATGGTTCTTACTAGGTGCCTATCCTCCTTGATTATGTTGAGAATCTCATTGTTCGTGACGTGGTCTCTCCAAGAAATTCAGATAATTCTTTTTTATGACAACATCTCAAAGACCACTAGTCTTTTTTTATCACATTCAGATAAGCACCATGTCTCACAGCCGTACATCAAGATGCTCCAAACAAATGTTTTGGCTTGCGGAGCTTTAAATTAATATTTTTTGACTCAAGAAAATCCACTGTAAGCCTCCCGAATAACCTCCTTCTCGATCCTTTGCTTCCATGCTACTTCTGCTATTTTTCTGATGTTGTCAGTACATCTGGGTTCAATTTTACTGATCTTGGATACCATTCCAACACTTTTGCTCCCGTATAGACCGTTATAGACTCATAGACCGTTGTCTTTTTTACAGATATGTCACATTGCCACTTTAGTGTGTCATTTATTTGTGTAGCCTCCACTTAGTTTTTCTTTAGATATCCTCGTTTCGTATTCTATCTTTTAGAGACACTCCTCTCACAGATCTCTTCATGGTACATTGACTTTTATTTTATGTGTAAGACCTGCTGTTAGATTCCACGTATCTGCGCCATAAGTTAATACTAGAATAATGCATTGGTTAAACGCTTAAATTTAAAGACATTGCAGAGTTCTTGCTTGAAAATGTACTTAAGTTTTCCAAATTCTGCACATCCCGGTTGTATACGCTTGTCGATCATTTCCATATGACAAAGCGATAAAAAATATTAAGAGATCATACACAGGCATTCAGTAGTGCCTGTGTTCAGTAGTGCCAGTAGAGCCTGTGTTCCATGGATTGGAGATTATAATTTATGTTTCCATATTGATAAAAGTTGAGAGGCATTTTAATACTATATGCCTTATTCAATTAATGGGCAGAAATTCAGCAATCTGTCAGAAATAAATACAAGTCAAACACCTACCTTACAGCCCGGACTAAGCCCCAAGTGACTACCATCTACTCCCTGACACGAAGAAACACCTGGGTGGAACGCATTTCGGCGATAGAGAAGAGCTAGAAGAAGCGGTTCTCAGGTATCTGCGTGGATTGGCGGCAGATTTGTTTGACTCGGGCATTCAAAAGATCGTATACCGCATGCAAAAATGCATTGAACTCATTGGCGACTATGTAGAAAAATAAGTGTGAACTTTCCAAAAATGTACGCATTCATGGAATTAAACATGTTTTACACTGTGAAAAATCACTGGGAAACTTATTTTACGAATAACTCTCGTATGCCTTAAGACATGCTCTATATATACATATTTTTTTTATTTAAACACACAAGAGAATACCGACAGATGGTGATAGTAATTCTGAAGTATCATCTGTGTAATTCTATGACGCTTACCATGGTGCATATGGCTAAACGCTGCATGTAGAGTGTTGATGCGCCAATGTCATAGACTACAGCTCGAGATTCACGCATCATACTTTATTATTACAGGAATTTACTATGAATGGGTGGTCTTCACGGCACGACTTTCGTCTATCATAAATTTTAATTAATAGGCTATGACTGACATTTTACGGATGATGGATCAAATTCACACCAACCGGGGTATTTTAGAGCTCAGAAATCGATTAAAAATCCTTTTTTTTTTTTTTTTAATCTCCGCCGGGGATCGAACCCACGTCCTTTGGCTTGCAAAGCAAACGCTTTGACCATTGAGCTATGACCGCGTCCTCATATGTATATAACCTGCAGTCCTTTACTCATGATTACTTAGCACGATCCAAATACCTGACTATTCAACTAAATAATATATATTTATTAGAATTCTGGCTTATATGAAAGTTTTAATACTTAAATTCGCCAAAAGTAAAAGCTATTAATTATTTGGGACAAACTTGTGAAACATTAACACAAGTATATAAATTATTTATGTTAATACTCAGGGTAAATATTCACAGTAATAAGTAACTAATAAGAACCATCTCAGAGAGGCGAGCCAGATGGATTGGTCACATCATGCGCCACGATGGTCTTCTTCACGATATTGTGGAGGGGATGGTTGAGGGTAGAAACTGTATAGGACGCCCTAGACGGGAGTATACGCAGCAAGTATTCGAGGACATGAATTGTAGCGCTTATGCTGAGCTGAAAAGGGTTGCGGAAGACCGAGAGGAATGGAGATCGAGATGCAAGATTCTGTTGCTGCAAACCAATCGACCGGATTGATACTACGCGAAGAAGAATAATTTTTGCTAGCTTCTGTCTGCTTCTCACACTAAAGTTCCACCAATTTTTTTTTACGTAAACACATACAGGAGAATACTGACAGGTCTTGGTTTTGGCTTTTAATTTAAATCAATTGGCTGTAAATAAAAAATTTCGGCAGTACACTATATAAATTGGCAGTTTCCACTGTGTCAGTATTTTTTTTTTTTTTTATGTAAACGCGTGCAGGAGAGCACAACCGGTCAAGACCAGTGCACTCTATGACGCTCAGCCAGGGAGGCTGGACGCTGCATGCGGGAAACGTGTGTTGTGTTCGTGTTTGTGTGTGGGTTGGGGAGATTGCAAGTGTATATTTATCTGTTTCTTGAAGAGATCCAGATTGTAGGAAGGAGGAAACACAGACGCTGGAAGAGCATTCCATAGCTTACCGGTGGCATTAAGGAAGGAACTTTGGAAGCTGCCAGTTCTTGGTCAACATATATTAACCGTGTATGGATGTTCGGCAAGTGTAAGACGAGTTTGTCGGCTGTGAGTGGGTGCAGGAGGAATTATAGGGGAATATGAATGTGGTCAGTTATAAAATTAAAATGGCAGTGATATATTCAATATTGGTAAAAAATAATGTAAGATAACGGAATAATTAATAAATAAAATAGAAACCTAACCTATTACTGATTACTATTGATTAATTATTTCCTTTTTTTGTGTAAGCACATACAGGAGAATACCGACAGATGGTGATAGAAATGCTGAAGTTTCATCTGTGGAATTCTATGACGCTTACTATACTGCATACGGCTAAGCGATGAATGTGGAGTGTTGATAAGCCCACGTCATTGACTACATCCCGAGATTCACGCATCATCCTCATCATTAGAGAAGCTTACTATGAATGGGTGGTCCTTACGGGACGACTTTCGTCTACCTCAAATTTTAATTAATAAGCTTTGACTGGCATTTTACGGGTGAGGGATCGAATTCACACTAACCAAGGTATTTTAGAATTCAGTTTTTTTTTTCTAGGGTCCCTTAAAAACGTAAAATCGAGATTTCACTGTGAAATTTTATTCCATCCCATTCTTCCCTATGGTGATGAATAATGTCATCTCATGAAGAGCCAATGCAGCCGTATAATGCATTCCGAGATCAGATGCCTGCATACTGTACTGGGGGTATGTTGTAACATCGTCCTCTCTCAAAACAAGGAGAGAGAGGCGTTATTACGTCGCGAGGGGCAGGATGAGGAGCAGGGCAGCAGACAAGAGTTTCTTGTTGAAGCACACTGATTATATTTACTTATAAACATTACAAGGTTTGGGCCGAGCGGAAACATACCGGCGGCCGCAACAATGACGTTGTCTCGGTTATCGCTCGGGGCTGACTGACGCTGGGACAAACCGCGTCGGTCGCCAGCGCTGTCCGTGGCAAAATTATGTACTAGTGCCAATGTGGCGATATGCATAAAAGTGTGGCGAGCTATAAAAATATAAGACGAAAGATTGTTTGTCAAGGTTTTCGGTAACGGTAAGCAAGGACTACATCATGCTGATGTCAGTTGGTTTGAATATGTGATAAATGACAGTGGGTATGTGGACAAGATAGCCTTCTATACTATACGTGTATACGCTTGAACAACGCTGGGAAATATTGCGATATTACTTTGAAAATCATGGTAATTTTGCAGAATGTGTGCGAAAATTGCGTACGGATTTCGGAAGAAGAGAATCACCGTCAGCTCCGTATGTTCGTTATCTTGTGAAAAAAGTGAAAGAAACTGGCATCCTCATCGATAAACCAAAGCGTGAAAAGCCAAAAACAGTGCGTACACCCGAGAATATTGCTGCAGTGGCGCAATGGCGCTTCCATGCGGCGCGGCCACGTTGAACGAATTTTCATTCACAAAAATTGAAGAGGGGGATATTGGCAACATTTGGTTTCAACAGAACGGCGCTACGTGCCACACAGCCGAAGCAGCACTCGATGTTTTGCGCCCTGTTTAAAAAAAAAAAAGTTATTTGGCGGACCCTTTATAATCGTTTAAGATGCGGAGCTGAATCTTGTTGAGGTATAAAGGACACCACAGGAGATCGTAAACTAAAGCTGCGTTTTCTTAAAGCCCTCGAGCTTACGCCATCTTGAAAGGCCGTCAGCAAGTATACACAGAATGTACTCTACGTGAGACAGTGCTGAGATGCAATGTAGCGAGAACCATGGCGGTGACTTTTGGCGGTAATTCGTGAATGCTATATGCTTCAATTAGAGAAGTGGATAAAGTAATGACAAATATGTTTTATATATATTTGAAGTTTTTCTATAAAAAAAAATCCCGTTTTTGTCGTTTTGTCTTAAAAAAAAAACGTAAAATCGGATGTAACTGTATTTTTTTTCTCCATACATAAAAAAATCAAATATTCTAGTCTAAATGTTCTACAACAGTTTTCATGTTGTGTGGCTGTCCCAGGGGAACAGCATTGTTCGTTACATCATACTAAAGTTTTAAAGCCTCTGGTATTAGATCCTCGAGGGACCTGGCATCTAACAGGCTCAGAACTTGAGTAAACTTATTTATTTTTACATACTGTCATAAATTACAGCATATTGTAAGCTCAAAGACATATAAGTATCCCTAAGTGCTTATATAGATAATTTACAAATATTCCAAATTTTATGTTAATTTTTTTTTATATAAACACTGACATACTCCTCTCTACGTTAGTTATTGAATTGCGTGGCGGCAGGATGAAGAGCAGATTAACAACACAAAGACTTTTTCTGAAGCACGTTGACATATTTAATTCGATAACTTTGCAAACTTCCTGCCCAAGCGGAATAACATGCCGGCCATAATTCGACCTCACCGCCATCGGCACACACTTACTCGCCCAGCGCCGCAAGTGGCGATCTAAAAAACTAGTCCTCCTCACGGGATAACAAAATGACAACACATGCGTGTCCGATGAACGAACGAAAATAAGAGACGAAATATTGTATATCGAGGTTTTCGGTACCAGTCAGCAAGGGTTATATATTATGCTGATGTCAACACATACAGGAGAATACCGACAGATGGTGATAATGACCGTGAAGTCTCGTCTGTGGAATATATGACGCTTACCATGTTGCATATGGTTAAGCGCTGTATGTGGAGTGTTGTTCCGCAAACGTCATAGATTACAACTCGACATTCACGCATCATCCTTATTATTACGGAAATTCACTATGAATGAATGGTCTTCGCTGGACGACTTTCTTCTATGAGCAATTTTAATTAATAGGCTACGACTGGAATTTTATGGGTGAGGGAACGAATTCACACCATACGTGGGCATTTTAGAGCTCAGAAATAGATTTTATTTTTTTTTAATCTCCATCGGGAATCAAACCCACGACTTTTGGCTTGCCAAGCAAACGCTTTAACCATTGAGCTATACAATATAGGGTTCGATCCCCGACGGAGATTAAAAAAAAAAGGATTTTCAATACATTTCTGAGCTCTAAAATACCCCCGGTTGGTGTGAATTTGATCCCACACCCGTAAAAAGCCAGTCATAGCCTATCAATTAATATTGGTGGTAGACGAAAGTTATCGTCCCGTGAAGACCATCCATTCATAGTAAATTCCTGTAATAAAAAAGGATGATGCGTGAATCTCGGGCTGTAGTCTATGACGTTGGCGGATCAACACTCCGCATGCAGCGTTTAGCCATAAACACCACGGTAAGCGTCATAGAATTCCACTGATGAAAACACAATTACTCTATCACCATCTGTCGGTATTCTCCTGTATGTGTTTACATAAAAAATAGAGGGTTTAATCATTAAAATATGATGCCTTTTGACAAGGTATATGTATATACAACTGACAAGCAAAATGAGTGGCTGTTATTTGAGCTGCCTATATGTTTCAGACAGATAAGTAAGGCGTCGAAGTCCAGTGGTAAAAACATTTTTTTGTCTCCCAGACGCCGTCGGTTCAAATCCCACCCAACCTTGATTTTTTAAATTATAAATATTTATTTGCTTACCTTTAACATGGATCGCGTAAGATAAGTTCTCTATTAAGAGACTGCAGCTTCGACTGACTCGTAGCCTTTCTCAATCCATCGCTTGTAAAGAGATAACTAAGATGCAATAGTACTTTATAAGTGGACAAACCCATTTTATGTAGGAGAGGGGGTAGGGGTGTGTCTATCAGGGAATGATAAGAGAGGGAGACAGATACGGTTGCAAGGATGAAAAAAAAGTTTCGACTAAGACTACGAGTTAGTCAAAACTGCAGTCTTCTATTAGAGAACATATCTTACGTGATCCACGTAAAAGTAAGGTAAATAAATAAATATTTACAATTTATAATGGATCTCTGAGATCGAAGTGAATGCTGAAAACATTGGAAAAAAATGTTTTTTTACAATTTATTCAATCTTATCCAAGCTATATACATGCCCTCGGCAAGGTTGAGCCACCTCTTAAGGACCAAAGATGGCCCATGCTTTGGGAGCGTCTGTTTCATTATTCGATCTCTTTGATAAAATGCTTATAATTGAACACCTTTTATATTTCTTTGGTACTACAGTCAATGCAAGTTCGCGGACTCGTGCCCTGGAAACTCTCGAGAAACTATTTATGTTCTCATATGGAGCCTCGGATAAACAGATGTTCTAGGACAAAGGATAGACAATTTGGGCTTACAGAACTGTGCAACGGCAATTTAAGATGTACTTCTTCTTCTTCGTAGTGTCAATCCGGTGGATTGGTTTGCAGCAACAAAATCTTGCATCTCGATCTTCTGAAACCCTCTTTAACTCAGTATAAGAGCTACAACTCATGTCCTCGAACACTTTCTACAAATAATTGCGTCTAGGGCGCCCTCTGAAGTTTCCACCCTTTAACCATCCCTTCCACAATGCGGTGAAGAAGACCATCGTCGCCTCTCTGAGATGGTTCTAACTAGGTGCCTGCCTTCCTTGATTATGCTGAAAACCTCAATGTTCGTGACGTGGTCTCTCCGATAAATTCCGAGAATTCTTCTGTATGACCACGTCTCAAAGGCCTCTAGTATTTTTTATCACTTTCAGATAAGCACCGTGTCTCACAGCCGTACATCAAGATGCTCCAAACAAATGTTTTAACAAGTTGCTTGAATTAATGATTTTTTGATTCAAGAATTTTTGTTTTTTTAATAAAGCCAGCCTTGCTTGATGCATGAGACTGTTGACTTCTCTTTTTGTTCTGCCATCCCAGGTGATCGTACTTCCAAGGTATACAAACTCTTTTGCATCTTTTAGGATTACTCCTAGCATTTATATATTAATTTTCTGCTGCTTATTGCGGCTTACTCTCATTAGGTTTTTGTGGTGTTTATATTCATATTAAAGTTAGAATTAATATGTTTTCCATGGGTATCAGTTTCAGTAATGTTTTGGAAAGCTGCTGGCGGAGCTTTGAGGTGTGCATTTGCTCCAAATATGTAACGCATTTGGTAAAGAAATGTTTCAGAAATACATATGGAAATAATATTTTTTAATATATTACTTTTTCAAACAAACTGTCAGTATGTTTCTTTGATACCCGCATACGTCTATTACTCCACGTCTACCTTTTTTTCACTTTATTGGCCATTATTAATACCTGACGATCTGTCAGTCTGACATGTAGTATATAAGGTTGGGCTATCTACGCTGACAGGCTTTCTGTCACATAAACCCTTGCTTTACGATGATATGTATTTACTACAATTCGACTCTAATAATGAGAACATCCATTTCAAATATAATCTATACTAAGCTTACATTTTTTGTATTCCTCCGTTTGCTGACGGGTATAGATCAATGATCAAAGCGTTTGCTTAGCAAGCCAAAGGTCGTGGGTTCGATCCCGGACAGAGATTTAAAAACAATGATTTTAATCGATTTTTGAGCTCTGAAATACCTTCAGCTGGTGTGAATTTCATCCCTCACCCGTAAAATGCCAGTCATAGCCTATTAATCAAAATATGGTGTTAGACGAAAGTAGTCGTCCCGTGAAGATCACACATTCATAGTAAATTGCTGTAATATTAAGGATGATGCGTGAATTGCGGACTGTAATCTGTGACGTTGGTGGATCAAAACTCCACATGCAGCGCTTAGCCATATGCACCATAGTAAGCGTCATACAATTCCACAGATGAGACTTCAGAATTTATATCACCATCTAACAGTATTCTCCTGTATGTGTATTACATTAAAAAAAATGGAACCGACAGCTTTTTTTGCCGCTCCCTGTATATATAAATATTTCTTTACATGCTTGATACATCCTCACATTAGTTTGACAATATTTAGCATTGCTTATACGCTCCGGCAACGGACAAGATTCAAAGCAAGGAACTTGACGCGTAACCGACAGCTGATATATAAATAATAAATAATGATTTTTTATAGTTATTACTACATACGAATTCAATAAAATAAATAAATAAATAAATAAATATTAAAGACATGCATCAAATATTCGTTTACATGTATTTTATAAACTTACATAAAAATATTAATTTCAACGTTTTTACTTAAAACTCACTGAATTTTAAAAAGTGCACAAAAAACACTCCGGCTCAATCGAATCAGGAACAAAACACACAAAAAAAGCTAACGTAGCGCAATTTTGTACGAAAATTGGTTCTGCGGTTTCCCGTAGACGTCCGCTCTACGCCGAAGTACCGGCAGTACTGTCGTCGTAGAGCTTCTACAATTCCATAGTAGATGTCTGCGAGCCTACGTAGAGCTGTGTATACGCTGTGTGCATGTACTCTTGTTGGGATACTCTTACTACTGAGCCAACGTAGGCTTGGGGTACAGTTTTAGCGCATAGGCAAACCGTAGAGGGGTGCTACGAAACGTGAAAGTTTCATATAAAAAAATACTGCAGCGCATTTAGTTTTTATTTTTTATTTACTGTACAATTGCTTTAAAAACATATCACAATGTGTGTGTTTTGGCCGGATTTGTGAGAAGGGAATTGTTGTGCGTGTTAGGAAGTGATCAGATGGGACACAAACATTCCGAACATAAAAAAAGATATAATACACTTTATAATGTCACGGAGAATTTAATTACAGTTAAGCAAGTAAAATTTATGTTTACACAATATTTTGAATGCTTAGCGGAAATATTTACAATTTTAATGCAACAGTTGATTTAAATTAACCCTTTCATTACGGCTCGGTGGAATACAAATTACACTGTCAATTATTAAACTAGTATTTGAAGCATAAATGTACTTGTCTGGTCTATTTTCATATATCACATTGGTTCTTGTATCTTTTAGCTAACAGATGATGCATAAAAAACTTTTCTTAAAAGAAGCAATACGATATATCATGGCTAGCGGTCAACGGTCGGGGAATCTTACACGGCATATATCGGGTACCGATTCGAACAGGTTAATGAATGATTTTAATTTCGTTCCTTTGAAGTTTCTGAAATTGATTTTTTTGAACTGGTGATACCTGAGGCCACCCTCGTGAAGTTTATGTATGAATTGGGCCTCCCTTACGTGAAATATATCAAAATATATCGATTTGGTGGAACAGTCAGATCTCTCTTATAATAGAATAGTTGGCGAAATTACTTATAACTTGATAGAGCTGTTCAGCGAAGTTAATGAATGATTAAAATTTGCTCCTTGAATGTTTCTAGAATTGATTTTTTATAATCATTCAAAAGTTATGTAGTTGATGTTTGGTTAGACGGAGATCAGGCAGCGTAACACTGTTGGATCCGGTGGGCGGCTAAGTGCTGATGAGAGTTGCGAAGACGTTTGTAGCAATGACAAGTATCGATTGGTACATATGGTCGTCTCCTTATATAGCGCCTGCTTAACGCACACATGGATAGATGCGATAGTAATTGACGAAGTAGTAAGAAGTGGAGTAATTGATAGCGATTCTAGTGAAATGTATGGAACATACAAGCCAAACATTAACAGACAAGATATAGATACAAAATATGTACTGATATCTTCCTCTTCCGTTTAGGACATCAATTAACTGGAGGAAGGATGCTGGATCAGGTTCACAATACAAACACTTGTTTCTGTTTCACATATTACTCGTTTATTCGTCAATAACGTCGCCTGTTATAGGGACGCCCTTAGGCGCTCCTATAACGATGGCAGGCGCATGTCGACTGCCCGCGCGCCTATGACCTATACCGCCGCCAACTCCTAGCGGCGGACTCGTGAAGTAAATATATACAGTGGCCGACATGAAATGGACAAACTGTCATAACAAACAAGATGGCGCATGCAAGCGCCGTGCAACATTATACGATTAAAAACATTATATGTGCATGTCAGGTGAGCGAACAAAATAAGAGATAAAAGATCGTTTTTCGAGGCTTTACGGCATTAGCTTAAAGGAGTAATATCAAGCTGATATCAGTACAGTTGATGAAACATGGGATCCCGTCAAAGTGGCTCGTCATCCTTGAGTAAAGGGGATGTTACAATATTCATATATATTTTTTAAATTAAGTAATCGTTGCACTCCAAAGTTACGCCATTGCTTTCAGGGTATTTATTGGTTGTATCGTATTTTGATGGTATAATGCGAACATCAGACATCTTGGGTACAGAGGCTGTATTTTAAAGCCGGGTGAAGTGGGTGTTGCTCCCATTTTTATTCCGAATACTTTAATTTAAGCAATGTAAAAAAAAACGAAGCCATTATCGATTCCGCTAATCCGCCATTGTAACTTCTTTACATGTATTTTTTAAATTCAGTTTGGCGGGCTTAGTATACGATTACATTGAAATATTATAAAACTTTATTTTTATATTTATCTAAGCACATACAGGAGAATACCGACAGATGGTGATAGTAATTCTGAAGTCTCATCTGTGGAATTCTACGACGCTTACCGCGGTGCATATGGCCAAGCGCTGCATGTGCAATGTTGATCCGCCAATGTCATAGACTACATCCCGACATTCACGCATCATCTTTATTATTACAGGATTTCACTATGAATGGGTGATCTTTACGTAACGCCTTCGTCTACCACCAATTGTGATTAATAGGCTATGACTGTTATTTTATGGGACGAAGGATCAAATTCACACCAACTGAAGGTATTTTTTAAGAGCTCGGAAATCGATTAACAATATTTTTATTTTTTTATTATTTAAGTCTCCGTTGGGGATCGAACCCAACACCTTCGGCTTGCCAAGCATTCGCTGTAACCACTGAGCTATACCCGCTGCCAAATATGAGGCATTGAACTTTTTTTATGCTTCTGTGAATCTTGGCATCTCACCAATAGCCGATGCAGTCGAATGATGGGATTTGAAAGGAATGATGAAGTGAGAGAGCGGACAAGGCAGCCTTCCATACTACACTCAATCAATAGGCGATGGTGGTACAAGCTTGACTTATTCTAAGAATGCCGCAGGAGAGCATAAGCTATAGCTGCCTTTTTTCAAGTTCCTAAGCTTGGGCCTTTCTGGAAGACTGTCGGGAATCATACACATAATGTATTCCAAGAAGCTACGGGAGGTGGATCTGACATGGGATTAAGCGAAGATTATGGCAGCCGAAAAACATTTTTAGGGCTAAATGGATATTCCTTGATCACTGGTCTACCCAACTAATGACTGGGCACAGCGCTTTTAATGACAAGTTTATTGTAAATATATGTGCTTCTGAAAAAGTCTGTGTGTCATTTATCTGCTCCGAATCATGCCCTCACGCGACTGAATAACAACCTTTCGAAATAGAGGAGGATGTTAATATGTATTTGAATTTAAAAATGCATGTTTTTTTTCTCAAATGAGGAAAGTATAAGCCAAGTGTGTGCTTGTAGATTTTTGTCTTCAATTTTCCTTTATTTTTAAAAGCCACTGAAAATACTGAAGGCGGCGAAAAGGCGGCGGGATATTTTCTTTTTATTAAATATGAAACACAAGACAGCTCTACGCCGCATGGTAGGGAGGCTTAATAAGATAGAAGAAGGGTAAACGCCCAGGGAAATGGAAGAGAAAGAAAAGAAATGCATACCTAGCTGCGGCCCGCGGTCGAAACAAGGCCCTATTTTCGTTTACGCAAAAACATACAAGAGAATACCGACAGATGGTGATAGTGATGCTGAAGTCTCATTTATGACGCTTACCATGCTAAACGTATAGCTTAAATTGTAGTTATCAGGAAACAAATACATACTCATATGTATTGACATCAGCGTGATATAGCCCTTGCTGACTGGTACCGAAAACCTCGATATACAATCTTTAGTCTCTTAATTCTGTTCGCTTGTCAGACATGTATGTGTCGCCATATTAGCATTTTTGACACGGGTGTGATGTTAATTATATAGACCGCCACTGGGCGACGGGCGACAGCCTCAGCGCCAACGAGCGCTCGCTCACTTGATCTCCTTAAAAAGCCAAATAAAAACAATCACAATAATTTATACCGTTGCCAGCGGGTATAGCTCAATGGTCAAAGCGTTTGCTTTGCAAGTCAAAGGTCGTGTGTTCGATCCCGGACGGAGATTGAAAAAAAAACATTTCTAATCGACATCTGAGCTTTAAAATACCCCCGGTTGGCGTGAATTTGATCCGTCACCCGTAAAATTACGGTCATAGCCTATTAAATAAAATTAGTTGTAGACGAAAGTCATCCCGTTAAGACCACTCATTCATAGTAAATTCCTGTAATAATAAAGGATGATGCTCATTGATGATGAATCTCAGGCTGTAGTCTATGATCTTGGCGGATCAACACTCCACATCTGCATGGCTCTGCAGCCATATGCACCATGGCAAGCGTCATAGAATTCCACAGATGAGAATTCAGAATTTCTATCACCATCTGTTGGTATTCTCCTGTATGTGTTTACATAAAAATAAAATAATAAAAATTTAAAAATTCACCAGTGTAGTGTCCAAAAATATTTTACGAAATGGTTACCCCTGGTTTAGAGAGTAACGGGCGTACGTCAGTTCTATTTTTGACAATTTCTATTCAAGTATGTCAACTAAGACATGCCTCAATTTTACTTCACTTACTTCCCTTTGCAGAATATATATTTAATACAAAAACAAAAACAATTTTATCAAAAATATTTATTTTCTCATCAAAACCAGAGTTTTTTTTTGTGTGAAGTGTAAGTTTTGTGATCTGCTGATTGCTGAGAAGGAATCGTTATGCATGCTAGGAAGAGGTCAATGGAAATACACGGACATTCCGAACGTGAAAAAAAATAAGAGCACTGCATAATGCCACGGGGAATTTAATGACAGTAAGTAAGCGTAATATTTAAACAAATTTTAAGCTTGAAATGTACACAGAAAATTTACATAAGATTTGATTTGAATGATTAACCCGATTCTCTTTGGAGAGATGAGGACCACATGGTGAAGAAAGTTTTCAACATATACACGCTGAGAAGAAGACATGGACGACAACAGGCAACCTGGACTGCAACTGTAGACGAGGATCTGAAAACTCTGGGCTTGACCGAGAATGCAGCGCAGGACAGGCAGACATGGCGAATGTGAACAAGGAGAGCCGACCCCAGATGATTAAATGGCGAGGCTAAAGAAGAAGAAGAAGATTACCGCGATTTTATTTATTAGCGAGTTCTAGAAGTGATTTTTACAATAATGAAAGGTTACTAGTAGGTAGTTGAAACTTGGTCAGTTCGTAGAGCAGGCACGTTACACAGTGTCGTCTTCTGGCGGGCGGTGGTGATTGATCAGGTTACGAAGGCGTCGTAAGAGAAGAGATGAGAGATCTAGTACGCATATACAATTGAAATAATAAAAATAAAATACTGTATTAAATTGCTCAATACATACAAATCTACATCAAATATCATATTGTATGACTTATCTCTCGTAAATTTTGGTGAAAAAGAAACGGCAGACGCTGGGATTTGAATCACAAACTATTCACCTAATTCTATTTTATAATATATATATATATACACCTAATTCTATTATAGTTATATACATAGCGCAATTGACCGCTTTTTCCTAGTAAAGACTCAAGAAATTTGAAAAAAACTTCCAATTCATTAAATTTAGTGACGAAACCTTGAATAATTCATTGAATAAATAAAAAGAGGTTTTTTTATATATAACCGATTGCATATGCGTTTATTTTTCTCGGATTTTATTGTTGAGAGAAATGTCATATATGATTCTTCTCTGTATTATCAATCCGGTGGATTGGTTTGCAGCAACAAAATCTTGCATCTCGATCTCCACTCTTCTCGATCTTCGGCAATCCTCTTAATCTCAGCATAAGAGCTACAGCTCATGTCCTCGAACACTTGCTGCAAATACTCCCGTCTAGGGCACCCTCTGCAGTGTCTCCCCTCAACAAAACCCTTCCACAATGTCGTGAAGAAGACCATCGTGGCGCATGATGTGACCGATCGCCTCTCTGAGATGGTTCTTACTAGGTGCCTATCCTTGATTATGCTGAGAACTTAATCTTTCCGGCGTGGTCTCTCCAGGAAATTCCGAGAATTATTCTGTATAACCACATTTCAAAGGCCTCTAGTCTTTTTTTTTTTATCACTTTCAGATAAGCACCATGTTTATATTTTATATTTATAACCGATTGCAAATGTTAATGGTTCGAATCCTTGCGTTCGCCGTTTTTTTTCTCCGAATTTATTGATGAGATAAACGTCATATATGAATGAGCTTACTATAAATTTGTATGTGTATCAGTTGTAGAATAAAATCGATTGCTTATCGAGTTTCTTTAATATTTAATTCGACGAGATGACAGCATTTTGTTATACGTATAGATAAATATAGAATATTGGCCAACGTAGGTTCATTTCTCCCCATCTACCCTTACCCCCACAGCACTTAACCAAAGTGTGAAGTTGGGATGGGATCGGGATGGGGTGGGTTGGGGTTCGAGCGTGAAACCGATCAAAGGGGTATGTTTACGCCATCGGATATTATTCTGAAAAAAGTTTTCCGCCGAAAATTCGTCTCGATTCCGCGGAGGGTTTAAATATAGTCCAAGCAAGTAGTTGGCAACATTTTTTGACACCCGTACTTCATGATTTTGTAAAAGATAACTACTAAAAACCCCGATAACCAGTGGCCAAAGAGAGAAGAGTGTGGTTCTCTGTGTCGCCGCGGGTGACAGAACGGTCGACGTAGCACCAATCAAAAACGAGCAAAGTATCACTCTTCAATTGGCGCAGATTAGTTCTGCCATCTACCGTGCTTGCGAGCGGGTCAAGGTTGAGTCGCTTCCTGATTTGGGATTGTTCTTCTGGATGTAGCGCAGTCTCTTGGCATTTGCGTTAAAGCATGGCGTAGTTTTAAGTCCAATTATATATCTTTCTAATTTAATTCTAAATCAATGAGATTAATATGAAAATCGTGGCTTTAATCAATTTATTCCTTGGTATCATTATATATATTTTAACTTCTCAAAAGAAATGGACAGGCGTATACAACTTAGATGGATAGCATTTGGAAAACGTAAGTAAATTTTAAATAAAAAATTCCACAACTTTTTAAAAGTAAGAAGCTTAATTATGCACTCTCCCAGTATTAACTTATGGAGCAGAGACGTGGAATCTAACAGCAGGTCTTACCCATAAAATAAAGGTCACTCAACGTGCTATGGAAAGACGTTTTTTTTTAAGATAGAATCTGAAACAAGGATATCCGAAGAAGAACTCTTAAAAGTAGTGGAGGCTACACAATAAATAGGCAATAACCAAGGAAATTACCATGGTGAAATATTCGAGGCACGCAGTAGTATACAAACTTCATCTCTACTAGACTAAAGTCTGTTGTTGCACAGTATTCTGCACTGTAGAGTCACGGTTAGAGCATTAACCACTTGTTAAACAAATAGCTTTTAAGAGCGTCCAGTGATGGGTCTCCATCTGAGATCTACATACAGTACTGTAAAGTTTGAGTTTTCCAACATGATATACTATAAGCTATGACAGGTATTTGGTCCTGATCACTGGTCTACCCTACTAATGACTGGGCACGGCGCTTTTAATGACATATTCTACTCATTTAATTTAGTTTCAAGCCCTAGTTGCCCCTGTGGCGCCCCCTTACAGACCTCAGAGCACATTCTCTGGGACTGTCAGTTCCTTTTGTTAGAAAGAGGAGTCCTTTTCGATGCAGTTCGAGGGAATCGCCTCAGCCCTATCGGGCATGCAGACTTTGTGACCACTAAAAAAAAATTCCACGCATTTACAATCTTTGCTCGTATTACTCGGTGAGAGAATCTTTCATCCGTCTCCATCTCTTTACAACCCGTGAATGCGATTCTAATCTCTTTCACGGGTTCTTTTTTTAGCACTTCTGTGCAGTGGCCACAGTTTTTTCAGAGGGGACTCCCACTGGACTTATCAGTTGCTAACTGATCATATTCTGAATGAGCTCGTCATCAAGGAGACTTAACTGTCCTCCGGTGTGAGGCGGGTTAAGTCCAGGTATTTGGTCCTAAGTGGCGTCTCAACGCATCAAATACTTGCAGTTTGTGACGACTGCTGCGTGGCTAGTTAGCGGCGTACGGCTACATATGAAATAAATCGAAAAAGTTTTCTTTAAACGACTATTCAGTTAGAGTTATTACTCTCACGCCCACTGCATGAAGGAAGTAATACAATTACGGAAGTGGGGTGGGCCATATGCGCGCCACCACTGTAGGGTCGAAAAGTTTCAACGTCCGAATTCACCTCTTCAGTAAAAATGAGAGTTAAAATGTCCTTTAGAGGTGGCTCAAGCCTACCAGAGGTATGTAAATAAATATTATTCAATATATTTCGATGGTTTCGAGACCAGTGTACTCTATGACGTTCAGACTCAACGCTGCATGCGGGAAACGTGTCTTGTGTTTATGTTTATGTTTATGTTTATGTTTGTGTGTGATTTGACAAGATTATAAGTGCATCTGTTTCTTGAATATGCGTAATCATATGCGCCGAAAAAATGCGTAAGGCAATCAACCAACCGTCCCACGGCTTGTATAATCAGATACCTCCAACACCCAGACTGAAGTTGCGAAGCAGCTTTCTGAGATCCACACAACCTCTCACATCCGGCCCTGAAAACGAGAGACTCCAGCTCTGGCGACAAGTCGCATCAGAGGATTTCATTACTCCAAAGGAAGGCTTCCCAAATGGCAAAAACCTTGGCTTGTAAATCCCTGAACAGATTAAGAACTGGAGTTGTTAGAACAAAGAACAAACTCAAGCGGTGGGAATGCTGCGGCAGGGAGAGTAATTTTGTGCGACTGTGGAGACCTGCAGACAGCCTCACACCTAAGCTCCTGCTACATGTGCACACCTTAAGACCTAATGCTAGACAACACACGGGCTATCGATGTTGCCAGATACTAGGCAGAAATAATTTGACGTCGCTGACACGAAGAAGAAGAATAAGATCTGTTTCTTGAAAAGATCCAGATTGTATGAAGGAGGAAACACAGATACTGGAAGAGCATGTTTGCACTTACCAGTGGCATTCTTAGGAAGAGTTAAAATTGAATAGCGTGGCCATTAGAAACTTGTATTGTTGAATAAATTCTAAAAAAAAAATATAAAAAAACGAATAATATCAATAAAAAGAGTAAGTTTCATTTTTAAAGTGTTTTATTTTTATTTTATTCTCTAATGGCCCAGAGAAGAAATAAAAAAGATTGTTGGCAAGCGATCGTAAATCTTTATTAATGGTCTTTAAAACTAAGTTTTATTTTACATTTAACCCTTACACCACTGAAAAAATAAATATGAAGAATTTTGTAATAAAACCTAAATCATTTTTCTACTTAATTTTCTTTATCCTTACAATCTGTCTCCCTCTCTTATCATTCCCTGATTGAAACACCCCTACCCCCTCTCCTACATAAAATGGTTTTGACCACTTATAAAGTACTATCGAAGCTCAGTTATCTCCTAACAAGTGATGGATTGAGGAAGGCCACGAATTAGTCGAAACTGCAGTCTCCTAAGCAGATATCATATCTTACGTGATTCATGTAAAAACAAGGTTAATAAATAAATAATTATAATTATAAAAAAAATAGTTGTAGTAAATATATACAGGAGAATATCGACAGATGGTGATAGTGATTCCGAAGTTTCATCCGTGGAATTCTATGACAATTAACATGCTGCATATGGCTATTGTACTACTTAGTGAGTGGAGCACCGGATCCCCTATGGATGGCCACGTGAAGGCGCTTCCAGTTTTTATTTATTTTAATTTTTTATTTATGTAAACACATACAGGAGAATACCGACGGATGGTGATAGTAATTTTTGAAGTTTCATCTGTGGAATTCTATGACGCTTACCATGGTGTATATGGCTAAACGCTGAATGTGGAGTGTTGATCCGCCAACGTCATAGACTACAGCCCGAGATTCACGCATCATCCTTTATTATTACAGGAATCTACTATGAATGGGTGGTCTTCACGGGACCACTTTCGTCTACCACCAATTTTAATTGATAGGTTACGACTGGCATTTTACGAGTGAGGGAACAAATTCATACCAACTAGGGGTATTTTGGAGCTCAGAAACCGATTAAAAGATTTTTTTAAATCTCTGTCGGGGATCGAACCCACGACCTACGGCTTGTCAAGCAAACGTTTTGATCACTGAGCTATACCCACCGGCGAGTAATTTTATGGAAAACAAACGACTTTAAAAGGTAAAGTGTAAAAAAATTCGCATTAGAAATGAATACAATTTTACTAATGCCCTTCGTAGACGGTCTTATTGGTTTAAAGGTTAAGGGCCTGCTATGATAACTATATCTCTAGCGACAATAGCAAATTGGTAGCGTGGTTCTCGTTAGATCACCGATATCAAGCAACATTGAACGCGGATTAAGACTTGGATAGATAACCTCTTGTTGTATTCAGCGTGACGTGGGTTGGATCGAAACATGCTTTCTGTTAAGTTTCAGGAGCGGTGATGTTAATCATCCTATTAACATCCTCCTCTTTTTCAAAAGGATGTTATTCAGTCGCGTGATGGCAGGATAATAAGCAGAATGATAACACACAGACTTTTCAGAAGCACATTAACATATATTTACGGTAAAACATCACAAATTTAGGGCTCGACCTAGTCACAGCATTAGGCCAAGCCACAAAACAATATGCTCTCGCCGACGGGCGGGACACGACTGGCGTGATGGGCGGTCGCACCGGCGCCACTAGCGGCAGTCTATATAACTAGTCCCAATATGGCGGACACATAAATGTATGACAAGCGAACAGAAATAAGAGACGAAAGATTGTATATCGATATTTTATATACCAGTCATCAAGGGCTACATCATGCTGATGTCACTACCTACTTAAAAACTTTGATTAATGAATCATACAAAGTATGCCTCGGATACTACTTCTTCCATCTATGTCAAGTCTTCTAGCTGTCGTCCTGGAAATCATCGGGAACTATATATGTTCCCAGGTTAAACTTCGAGTGCAGAGATGCCACTGGACATAGAGGATGGGCGTTCGATTCTTGTTAGATTACTGCAGCTTAGCAACATTGAACGCGTTTTTATTTTCTGATTAACTTTTTTTTTAACTTAAAAAGAATGTAGAAAAAAATATATAGTAGCGTGTTGTACCCTGCGAGTTACACACAAGGCTAGAATATACGTCTGAGAAATAGTCGAAGAACGTAGGAGCCTATTGCATGTCAGCCTCGTTAACCGCGCGTGTAGCCCCGATGATTTCCTTGATGAAGTTTAACAGCAAGAGACCGTCAGAATTAAGCAGCAGTTCAGGAAAATACTTCCTAGAAATGGTAGAGACTCCCAGGCGACAACACAGAATGCGTCTCCTATTCTCCATGAGAGAGTGTCTTACTGTCTGTTGTATGCCTGGATAACATGGACAAGCGTCGCAAGAAGAGAGGCCGAATCGTTTTAGGAATTTTCTGAAAATTCCGTGTCCGGTAAACGTTTGCGTGAGATGAAAGTCCACGGAGTTCGTCTTTTTCCACGTCAATAAGTGTTCGATGGATGGAATGAAAGACTTGGTTTATTGCTCCAGAAGTTGTTTCTTGATATGCTGTGTTCCAAGCTGTTAGTGAATCATGCATTAACTTGTTCAAGGCGTAGCAGAGAGTAAAACAGTCATAACGGGGTGTTGTGCTTAGTTTCCCCCCCATTTTGGCCAGTTCATCCGCTTTTTCGCTACCCAATGTGCACGAAGCCAAATAAACTTGACAGCATGCAGATTTGGAAGCTGACTACACCCCAGCCCAAGGAAGCCGACCGGAACACAGCTGCCTTTCAACCAGCTGCAGGAAGATGGACTTCGGAGGCGACACCCGTACAGCCGCTAGTGGAGCGGGTTATCAGTCGAGGTGGACTGGTCGTCTACATTTTGGGAACCGGATCTGAACCAGTGACCTATGGATCTACAGTCAAGACCTTTATTTTCAAGAAACTGTACGCTATTTCATGCGTTCACAACTAGGGGGTTCAGGAACGCGGGTTACCGTATGTTGTTTGCCACGTGTCGTTGGTTACGGTCACAAATTGTGCAAGCTTTGTGAACAGTAAAATTAATAGTCCAACCTTCGCGCGAAATTTCTGTTAAAAAATCATCTAAAATTGTTAATTCTGCCTATATTCGAGCTATATCCGCCGGCGGGCATAGCTCAATGGTCAAAGCGTTTGCTATATAAGCCAAACGTCGTGAGTTCAATCCCCGGTGGAGATACAAAGAAAAGTTTTTAAATCGATTTCTGAGCTCTTAAAGATCTGAGCCCCCGGCTGGTGTGAATTTGAAACCTCACCCGTAAAAAGCCAGTCATAGCCTATTAATAAAAATTAGTGGTAGACGAAAGTCGTCCCGCGAAGACCACCCATTCATAGTAAATTCCTGTAATAATTAAGGATGATGCGTGAATCTCGGGCTGTAGTCTATGCCGTTGGCTGATCAACAATCCACATGCAGCGCTTAGCCATATGCACCATGGTGAGCGTCATAGAATTCAGAATTACTTTCACCGTCTGTCGGTATTCTCTTGTATGTGTTTAGATAATAAAAACAGTATGCTCTCAGGTGAACCTTTGGTTGCAGAGCTGTCTTAGAACAAGGCATGGCCAATGTAGGCTTACAATGTTTCCAATAAATTCGCTCATTATTTTATTATTTGAATATTTGAAAATCGATATAATCGCTTTGTTCTACGAATACGTGTTTTTCAGGATGTTTTAAGTGGCAGGTGCAGTGTAACGTTGCCGTAGTATCAATTATTCAGAGGCTGAAAAAGGTTCTACGGCGCAAAACACATAACAAGCACCTAGTACTGGTCGTGTAGTATATATATATACACACCTGTGCGAAAAAAACTACCCCATAGAGTGTTTTATTTTATTTTTTCAAGCAAAAAGCAATGTTATTGACGTTTGTATGGAGTTTGGACGTACTCAGGGATCCACTCTGGGACCATTTTTAATAAAAAAGACGATATCAGTATCTATTTCACGAAATTCACTCACCTTACTGACGTTTATAGTTGTCAAGAGCTATTCCATCAAACCTCTGTAAGACGCCATGGTCCATGCCTCATTCATATACATATTAGCTCTGCCTCTCGAAGTTTCTGCGAAAAACATTACATTAACAAGTAATTAAATATACATATACTAAAAATAAAATTATTTAAACGAGTCAATTCATTCAGAAAAAATACCGGCAGGAGCGGGATGCCAACCGCGGACCTTTTGGAACCAACCATTTTGCCTAGGTAATTATACCGCTCGGCCACCGTGGCCATTTCTTCCACCTGAGATGACTCGCTTGGAACTTCTATATAAGTTATCATCGTATGATAGATATCGCCATAGTATATATTCAAAGTATGTATATTTTTATTTTTTATTATTCAATCAGAATGCATTTATTCACAAGCTTAATATTATTACTTCCCGACAGTCTATTTATTTTAGTAAGTACCACTCGGGTCTCGAACCGAACTATAGACTGAATGGATGAGAACAACTTATTGTATGTACGTCGCGCACTATACAATTAGCTATTTACCTGTGTTACTGATGAATAATTTTACCTTCTTGATATTGTCTCGAGGTGACATTATTTTATGTTTTTTTTTTAAATATTTTTAAGAATATTATTTTCAATATTCTAATCTACTTTTATAGATCATTGACTATATTAAAATATTATAAGTAATTAAATATACATATACTAAATTATTAATAAAAAATTACAAAGAATAAAATTCTTTAAACGAGTCAATTCATTCAGAAAAAATATCGGCAGGAGCGGATGCGAACCGCGGACCTTTTGGTCCTTTATAATTTTGGTTCTTCATCAAAAACCTCTGATAATTGAAAAACCAACTATTTGTGTATTACTATAGTCGCAGTCTATGCAAGTTAGGGGGCTCTTGCCTTGGAGGCTCCCGGGAATCATCTATATTCCCCTGTTGAACTCTGAGTACACAAGTGTTCTAGGACACCTGAAAACATACAGAACTGAAAAAAATGGCAATTTGCAGTGTCCTTATAGTCTAAATATGGAACGGATATGGTAAGTAAAGCATTTTGCGGCTGTATATATAAATATATAATCGTGTCGGAAACAACAGGGTCAGATCCTGTCTGCCCAGAAGTGGGTGACGTCAATGGCGTTACTCCCGGCCATCATCAGGTCTTCCTGAGTGCAACTGCTCGAACACAGCGCACACTCCAGAAGGTGTGATAGGGTCTGCTCCACGCCGCAGTCACATTCAGACGGTCCGCTGTGAAACTGCCAGGCTTTCATTTTTCTCCTCGTATCACATACTCCGGTCCGAAGTCTGTTAAGGGTCTTTCGTATATTTCACCCCTGGTCGTGTCCAGGGGCTAAGTCCACTTTCGTGACAATCCAAGTATTCTCTCAGTTGCGCATCTCCACATATTCAGCCGCAAGGTGGCCTCAGGTATCACTAGTTCCGTTGTCGACTGTAGAAAACTTCTTCTTGATTTGAGCCGTGTGGTTTTCTATTGATGGCCAAACAGGTGAAGTGTGTCGTGGGTTGCTTTGGAGAGCTCCTCTTTGAGAGGGTGGTGAATTTTCGACGTAAGTTTGGTGGGGCGATGCCCGAGAGTTGATATAGCTTTAAGCACCCCTAGCTGGAGCATATGGCTGTCACAAATTGACGCCATAAGTTTTTTCATCCGCCATGGTTTTCGCTTCGACAAATCTGTCAATAGTGTTCTTTTAAAATGTACTTAATTAGTTAATTAATTAGTATTGATGGTGTTAAATTACATTATTAATATTATATTACTATATATCGTAATCAAAGGCACCCCGAATTGTATGGATCTTAGTAATATGTTGAATAGTTTTCTATTCATGGAAATTTCTTTGGATGTAAATGCTTCAGTGGTAGACTTATATGGGCATTGCTCAAAGGTTTTAGGGCTTACAGCAGCGATCGACAACTTTTTTCGTTAGTTTAGCAAACATATGTATATGTTGCGGACTTTTGTTTTGTCAATTGTATCAATTTCGGTATCTTTGTCTTGTCTATTAATGTTTGCCTTGTATGTCCCATATATGTCATTAGAATCGCCGTCACCAGAGGTCACTTCAAATACTATTGCACTTTATCAAGGTGCGAGTTGAGCAGGCTCTATATAAGCAAACGACTATATGGACCAGATCTCTTCTCTCTCCACTTCGACGCCTCCATAACCTGAGCACACATCAAGCCGCCCACCAGAGAAATCACTGTGTTACGTAACGATCTATGAACTTCACGCTACACCTACCTACTATTAACATTTGATTATTCCGAAAAATCATTTCTAGAACTTGCCAATAACATAGAATATAGATGATCATTCAATTCAGTCTAATGTAAGCCTTCTGTAACTTTTCACCTTTAACACTGTTTAAATATTAAGCTTACTTACCAACATTATATTCCTCGAGACATTATACCATGCTCTCATTTCTTTTCTTTCTTGTTCGGAATGTTTGAGTATTTCCAGTGATCCCTGCCTAACACGCATAACAATTCATTCTCAGCAATCCACAGATCACAACACTTCAATCACTCTCCCACGTTCCGACACTCTTAAAAAAATTGAGCAGGTTGTATGTAAGCAGACGATCATATGGACTAGATCTCTTTTCATTCTTGGCCGCAAGCTGATCAATCACACAGCCGTCCGCCAGAGACGCCACTGTGTAACGTGCCCGCTCTACGAACGACCAAGTTACAACTACCAACTAGTAACCTTTCATTATTCTAAGAATCACTTCTAGAATTTGCTAATAAATAGAATTTCTCGTTAATCAATTTAACTCAAATCTAATATAAATATTCTGTTAACATTTCAAACTTCAATACATTAAATTCTGACATTAAATTCCCAGTGTTATTATATATCGTGTTATTATTTATTTTATTTCTATGTTCGGAATGTCAGTGTATTTCCATTGATCACTTCCTGACGCGCATAACCGGCGGTCATAAGGACAAGCCAAAGGTCGTGGGTTCGATCCCCGACGAAGATTAAAAAAAAAAGCATTTTTAATCGATTTCTGAGCTCTAAAATAGTTTAGTTAGTGTGAATTTGATTATTCGCCCGTTAAATGCCATTCATAGCCTATAAATTAAAATTGGTGGTACTTCGGTACATGTTTCGGTCTTCAGGAAGACCGAAACATGTAATCGATAAAATAAATTGTGAATCAAAACCAAATATTTTTATTTTATTAATTTTTTAATTAAAATTAATTCTCAAATTATAAGTATAATCTTCCATATGCCGGCGGTCATAGCTCAATGGTAAAGCGTTTGCTTTGCAAGCCAAAGGTCGTGGGTTCGATCCCCGACGGAGATTAAAAAAAAAAAAGGATTTTTAATCGATTTCTGAGCTCTAAAAATACCCCGGTTAGTGTAAATTTGATCCATCATCCGTAAAATGTCAGTCATAGCCTATTAATTAAAATTGGTGGTAGACGAAAGTCATCCCGCGAAGACCCCCATTAATAGTAAATTCCTGTAATAATAAAGATGATGCGTGAATCTCGGGCTGTAGAGTCTATACATTGGCGGATCAACACTCCACTTGTAGCGCTTAGCCATTTGCACCATGGTAAGCATCATAGAATTCTACAGATGAGAATTTCGAATTACTATCACCATCTGTCGGTATTATCCTGTATGTGCTTACATAAAAAAAATACTTAGCCCGCCAAAATCAATTTAAAATATATATGTAAAGAAGTTAGGATGGCGGATTAGTGGTAGATTAAAAATTACTATCACCGTTTTCACGTATTTCGTGGTTAGCAACGTGTTATCAAAGAAGGCAATTCGAGACTCGCTGTAGTATACTTACTTCGCAGCCTTAAGCTGAGGTCTATTTGACATCTAACTGATGCACCTAGAATCACGGGAAGGCCTTCAGCCACTCTCTAACAAGTAGCTTTTTGCGTGCGTCCAGTAACGGGTCTGGGTCTCCAAAAACAGGACGGGACAGGGAGGGTTTTCACCATTTATAAATGACCATCTGTCGGTATTCTCCTGAGTGTGTTCACATAAAAAAAAATCACAGGTTTTCAACGATGGATTCCAAATTTTTCCGAAAGCAGCCCATCTTAGTTGTTTTCCTACTTCTCTTAATATAAAAGGTTCTGTATCACTCGTGATTTTACCCAGAAAGTTAAAAAAGACATCCCTAAGCAATCCCTCTTGATTTTAGCGTCCCTCCGTTAATGACCCTCCCCCCCACTGCTCATTAATTACTGTTATTGCTCTTTTAAAACATTTAATCACCTAATTAAGAAAACTGTAATAAAGAGAGACAATTTTCGCCCCCTTCTGAAATGAATACAATTTCGCTAAAATTGCAAATTTTCAAAGTTTTTTCAACTCTTATAAAACGAAATTAAAAAAGTTTTATCGATTTCATTTAATGCTAATTAACATTTCTTCAAAGCGCATGTTAAAGAACACAACCAAGTGGACTCTATAACGTTCAGTCAGGACAACTGAACATGTGGAGAAGCGCAACTGAGGGGAGTACTTGGATTGCCCCGAAAGAGGACCTAGCCCCTAGACATGACCAAGGGTGGAATATATGGAGGTCCTTTAACAGACTTCGGACCGTTGTACGCAAGACGAGGACACAAATAAAAGCCTGGCAGTTTTACAGCGGGCAGAATGAATGTTACTGCGGTGTGGAACAGACCCTGTCACACCTTCTGGAGTGTGCGCAGTGCCCGAGTAGCTGCACCCAGGAAGACCTGATGTTGGCCAGGAATAACGTCATCGACGTCGCCCACTTCTGGGCAGAGAGGATCTGACCTTGTTGTTTCACGGGTGAGGGATGAAATTCACACCAACTGGGGGTAATTTAGAGCTCAGAAATCTATTAAAAATAGTTTTTTTTAATCTTCGTCTGGAATCGAACCCACGACATTCGGCTCCCCAAGCAAACGCTTTAAACACAAAGCTATACCCGCCGGCAATGATCTATTATACCCTAAGCTAATACTTCTACTAAATTTATACATACATACAAATCCACATTTCTTTCATTTAAAAAAACGTCAAAAAAAAACATTGGGTGGAAAAATTGGTCTTGGTTGATCGGGCTGTGTTAAGGTGTAAAGTTTCTCTTACATATAAAAATATCAATTATCTATGAAGTATTAGAGACTATCGCTCGGTGAAAATCCTCCCTGTCCCTCTGTGATCCCAGATGGGGACCTGTTACTGGCTCCACGCAAAAGGTTACTTGTTAGAGAGTGGCTGAAGGCCTTCCTGTGATTCTGGGTGCATCAGTTATATGTCAAATAGACCTCAGTCTCAGGCTGCAAAGTTAGTATACTACTGCGAATCTCGAATTGCTCTCTTTGATAACACGTTGCTAACCACGAAATACGTGGGAATGAATAAAGAAATGGAAAGGTTGGGAAATGGATTCTGCAGAATGGCAGACATCAGTTAGGAGTCATTACATGTGTCTGCAATCTTGCAGATGGACGCGCAGAAGCGCTTATTTCAGTATCGTCATATATTTTTTTAAATCTGGAATATTTTGTTTACTTTTATTTTAGAAAAACACGGCATCCGTTAAATGAGAATGTAATTTTACGCCACAGGAGTAGTTTTTTTAATTAATCTAACGCCGGTCGCGTGCCACCGTGCGATACGTGCCGTGGCACACCTCGACGTGGCACACCTTTACGTGGCACACCTCTACGTGGCACACAGTTTGGGAATACACAAGGTTAAGAGAGGCAATCAGCGCGAAATGTTGGCGATCTCTGGGGAGAATGAAACTAATGAAAGTAACACTCCAACAACTGATATATTATTATTTTCCTGACATCTTATAATACAGAAAAAGCATCCAAAATATGATTTGGATACTACAGCTGCTGTCTCTTCAAGTCTCGGTCTTTAAAGTATTTAAATGTTTGCAGCCCAGGGTTTTAGCTATCAGGTAAAATTTATTTCAGCTCGATCGGATATACCTGCCGAATTATGAGTCTCAATACAAAACGCTCATGTTCACAATGCATACTCGATATATTTTCTATCGTTAAAACCACTGTCACTGCTCTTTGGAACTTAAATAACTAATATCATGCTTTCCTCGAATCTCCTGCACCCACTCACAAGCGATAAACTCGTTTTACACTTGCCGAACATCCATTCACGATTAATGTGCGTCGACCAAGAACTGGCAGCTTCCTAAGCTACTTCCTAAATCACCTTTGGGTTGGAGCCCCAAAATACCTTCTGAATTCAAATTGTTCAAAGAAGAGCAATTCATTTGATAATTTGATAACAATTTTACATATAAGCAATGGAACACAGGCGTAAGATTGGTTCACTTAGTCTTTTCTACTGTTATTATCACGATCACTGCTCTTCTGAAATGAAAGAATTCATCCTCCTGCACCCACCCACAACTGACTTGCTCGTCTTACACTTGCCGAACATCCATACACGGTTGATGTGTGTCGAACAAGAACTGGCAGACAACTGGTGAAATAATTTATACTAATGTAAATTTATCATGCTGAGTGGCATAGTTTAGTGTTAAAAATGCTTATTAATTAAATATACATATACTATACATAAAATTCTTTTTTCAACGCGTCAATCCAAGCACAAAAATAACGGCAGAAGCGGGATGCGAACCGCAGACCTTGGAAACCAACTATGCCCAGGTATTCAGACCGCTCAGCCGACTCGGCTATTGCTATGCCCGGACCGACTCACTAAGCTTGTGAATAAATGATGACTGATTGAATAATAAAAAATAAAAATATACATACTTTGAATATATACTATAGCGACATCTATCGTACGATGATAACAATGATATAAATACTAGTTTCAACGCGGGTCGGTCTAGGAATAGCAATGGCCCAGTTGGCTGAGCGGTATGAATACCTGGGCATAGTTGGTTTCCAAGGTCCGCGGTTCGCATCCCGCTTCTGCCGTTATTTTTGTGCTTGGATTGACGCGTTGAAAAAAGAATTTTATGTATAGTATATGTATATTTAATTAATAATAATATTGTAAAATAGTCAATGATCTATAAAAGTAGATTAGAATATTGAAATAATAAAATAATATTCTAATAAAAATTAAAAAAAATCTATTAAAAATGCTTGTTTACCATTGAGACGTTGTCGGTTTAAAAACTTGACCAAGTGGATTTTCAAATGCAAAGAAGTCTTGGGACAAGGCATGAACAATAGCGACTAAGAGTTGCTGCAATTTATCTGTTTCATATTTTTCTTCTTCTATGAAATCGTATTTTAACCGAATGGTGTAGCTTTAAACCTTAAGAGTTGTAATATATAATACAATTAGTTTCAAATGTAAAACAATTCGTAAAATTTCATGGATTGTGTAGAAAATTTCTTCCTAATCCGATATATTTTTCAAATTCAACCTTAAGTGACTATTTCCTGATCCAAAAATTTATAAAATCGTTTAACGGAAAAAGATTTAAATCAAACGATAAAAAGACTCTTATAACAAAGGCCTATTTTGAGGATCGCGACAAACCTTATTAGGAAGACGAAGAAAAATTGGAAAAACCTATTTAAACCCATTCATGCTGATATCAGAATGATATAGCCCTTGCTGAAAGGTACCGAAAACCTCGATAAACAATCATTCGTCTCTTATTGTGTCACCATATTGGCACATTGGAGTCCGGTCACGGTTGTAACGTTAGTTATATACGTGGCTGCTGTCTTTGGTGCGCCATTAATTCTGTAGATCGCCACTTGCAAGTTTAAGTCCCGTTCAACCGAGGCGAAAGTAACGTCATGTTCTTCGTTGCTAACAAACGGTATTACCCTGCTTTTGAGCGCTTCTGCGCGACCATCTGCAAGAGTGGAGAAGCAAGAAATGACTCCTAACTGACGTCTGCCATCTGCAGAATTCATTTGCCAACCTCACCATTTTTTATCCATTTCCACGTATTTCGTGGTTAGCAACGTGTTACCAAAGAAGGCAATTCGAGACTCGCTGTAGTATACTAACATCCTTAGACTGAGGACTATTTGACATCTAACTGATGCACCTAGAATCACGGGAAGGCCTTCAGCCACTCTCTAACAAGTAGCTTTTTGCGTGCGTCCAGAAACGGGTCCCCATCAAAAACAGGAAGTGACAGGGAGGGTTTTCATCAAGCGGTCGAGCGGGGAAACCAAATTGAATTTATCGAATATATATAATATGTCAATGTGCTTCGGAAAAAGTCTGTGCGTTGTTAATCTGCTCCTCATACTTCCACCACGCGATCCGATAATTATCCCCGCAACGTGAAGTCGTTCCTCCAGTAGAAATGAAGATGTCAGTTCGTACTGTATGAACCACGCCCGTGTATTTTAACGTTTATGTACATATTTATGTTATGTAAACAAACATACACATATATAATATACACGTATAACATTATGCAAACAAGATGCTATCCTAAAGCAAAATCAATACTCATTAGCATTAAATTCTTTGGGCGAAAAAGGAATAACAAATACATCATTTTTAAATAAAACACTGATATCAGCTTGATATAGCTCTTTTAGGCCGATGCCGAAAAGCCTAGAAAAACGATCTTTTGTCTCTTATTTTTGTTCGCTCGCCTGACATGCACATCTAATAATGTTAGTTTTAAGTACACATAAAATTACGCGGCGCTTGCATACGCCATTTTATTTGTTATGTCAGTTGCTCCATTTCATGTTGGTTCAACTGTCATCTTTATTTTTTGTTTTTTTTGGCGTGATTCTCATGGCGGCGCTGCATGTCACAGTGTTCCGGCAGTCGTCAGTTAGTCCCCGTTCGACCGGCCTGCGAAAACGCCACATAAAGGTCGGACGGGGAAATCAAGTTTTTAATAAAAATACATGCAAATTGTGGTTTAAAAAATAAGTTATTTGAGTTGTTCATCTGCTACTGCATCCTTCCTCCACGCGGCTGTCAATAAAAACACACTGAAAGTCCTGAAACCAAACAAAACGATGAAAGCTATGGGACCTTTGGCTTCCGCTGAAACCTTTTCAAAATGTATATTACAGCAATGCGTTCAGCCTCCGTTTAGAACTAAAATGGGCACATTTGCCGGCGGTCATAGCTCAATGGTAAAGCGTTTACTTTGCAAACCAAAGGTCGTGGGTTCGATCCCCGACGGAGATTAAAATAAAAAGGATTTTTAATCGATTTATGAGCTCTAAAATATCTCCGGTTGGTGTGAATTTGATCCATCACCCGTAAAATGTCAGTCATAGCCTATCAATTAAAATTGGTGGTAGACGAAAGTCAACCCGCGAAGACCACCCATTCATAGTAGATTCCTGTAATAATAAAGGATCATGCGTGAATTTCAGGCTGTAGTCTATGACGTTGGCGGATCAACACACAATATGCAGCGTTTAGCCATATACACCATGGTAAGCGTCATAGAATTCCAAAGATGAAACTTCAAAATTACTATCACCATCTGTCGGTATTCTCCTGTATGTGTTTATATAAAAAAATAAAATATATATGACATTTCCCTCATCGATAAATCAGAAAAAGTAAACTGTATATGCTGGGATTCGAACTACGAACCATTGCAAGCCAATATTCAGTGTGTACTCAGCGTGGGCCTTTTTTAAAAATATAATCACATACAGGAGAATATCGACAGATTGTGATAGAGTGGTAGTGAAGTCTCACATGTCGATTCTTTGACGTCGAATTATCTTTTGTCAAAACAACCAAAATGACGACACATCTCCGACGAGCGAACACAAAAACGAGACGAAAGATTGTATATCGAGGTTTTCGGCACCAGCCTGCACGTCCAATGCGCACCAAGTCGTTCATTTTCTGTTTATATCAGCATGATATAGCCCTTGCAGGCTGTTGCCGAATACCTAAATGTGCGATCTTTTGTCTCTTATTTTCGTTCACTCGTCGGACAAGCATGTGTTGTCATTTTGTAATGCCGTTAGGACTAGTTATATAGATCGCCACATGCGACGCTGGGTGTCACCGACCACGGCGCCCGGTGCCCAGTTAATAGTGCGCGGACCGCGACCGGAAGCATGTGTGATTCAACTTAGGGTCTGAAAGCAACGCTCGGTCCCAAAACAAAAGGTTGTCATGTTATCGAAATATATAAAGGGTTCGCAAAATAACTTTTTTTTTTTGGAAATGGGGCGCAAAACATCGAGTGTAGCTTCGGCTGTGTGGCACGTAGCGCCGTCCTGTTGAAACCAAATGTTACCAATATCCTCCTCTTCAATTTTTGTGTACAAAAATGGCCCGATAACGATCGCCATTGACTGTGACGGCCACTCCTTGCTCATTTTCGAAGAAAAATGGCCTGATTTTCAAAGTAATGTCGAAATATTTCCCAGCGTTGTTCAAGCGTACACACAACCATATTCGCTTAGCGGAAAGATAAAACTAATTATCTGTTAAATCAAACATGAGCTAAGTTTTACCATTCACGAAATAAGTACTAGTTAAAAAAAAACGTTTGATGGCGGACCCTTTATGTAAATGTGCTTCTGAAAAAGTATTTGTGTTTTTAATCTGCTCCTCAATTCGTCTCCAAGCGACCCGATAATTATCCTGGTGATGTGAAATCGTTCTTCCTTAAATAAAGAGGATGTTACTAAATGTGCGAAATATTTCTAAAATACATAAAAATCATATTCTTTACTTCTGCGGACGTGGCTGTCTAACCTTTCGAGGTAAACGATATAGAATCCCTTGGGAGAGCCTTTCTCCTGGGATATTTCTCGACGAACGAGAAATTTCTATTTTCATATCAAATACTGGGTAAAGCTGCGAAAATACAACACCTGATAAACCCTTCTTTTGTCCAACAACAATGGCACATAACGATGTTTTCGTTAAATCACCAAAGCAACATTGGTCGCGAACTACAAATTGAATGGGTCACCGCGATTTATTCTCACAGTGTGTCGCTGGTTAGATTGAGTAATTTTTTTACGAAAATATCTTTTTTTAATGTAAACAGATACAGAAGAATACCGAATGATGGTAATAGTAATTCTGAAGTCTCATATGTGGAATTCTATGACGCTTACCATGGTGCATATGACTAAGCGCTGCATGTGAAATGTTGATCCGCCAACATCATAGACTACAGCCCGAGATTCACGCATCATCCTTTATTTACTATTGATATCAGCTTGATATAGCTCCTTAAGGCCGATGCCGTAAAGCCTCAACATGCGATCTTTTGTCTATTATTTTGGTTCGCTTGCGTGACATCTACATCGAATGTTAAGCGGTGTTTGCATACGCCAAAATAATTGTTATGACAGTTGGTCCATTGACAGTTGGTACAACTGTCCTCTTGACGGGTGGTACCGCCGAAATGTGAGAGCGGGCAAGTAGTCGCAACTCGCCCGTCCTCGTGGTAGGACCATCCCTAAGGGCGGCCCCTTAACGGCGTTATTGACAAATAAAAATGTATCGTGAAACAGAAACGAGTTGTTTATAATATGAACCTGATCCTGCATCCTTCATCCAGTAAGCCGATGTCCTAAATGGAAGAGGAGGATATCACTATGAATGGTTGTTTGTCTACCACCAATTTTAATTAATATACTATGACTGTAATTTAACGGGTGAGTGATCAAATTCACATCAGCCGGGGTATTGTAGAGCTCAGAAATCGTTTTTTTTTTAAATCTTTGTCGGGAATCGAACCCACGACCTTTGGTTTTCTAAGCAAACGCCTTGACTATTGAGCTATACCCGCCAGCAAAGTTTACTTTACTGACTCATTTTGTTATTATTAAGACAAGAAGGGATGTGTGCTAAGTATGCATTTCTTCCAGCTGCTGCGTGGCGTGTTCGGAAACCTTTACATTTCGTAGCAAATCGGTTAAAATGTCCCTGACAATTATCTGAATGGAGTTAACCCGCCAACGTCATAGACGATATTTACACATTTCGATGAAGCTTATATTCTGAATACAAACATTGAAAAATGGTGGGATGCGCTTGTAAGGCGGGTAAAGCCTAAATTTTTTTTTTATGTAATCGCATGCAGGAAAGCACAGCTGGTCAAGACCAGTGCATCCTATGACGCTCAGCCAGGGAGGCTGGACGCTGCATTCGGGAAACGTGTGTTGTGTTCGTGTTTGTATGTGGGTTGGGATATTGCAAGTATATATTTATAGGGATTTTTTAAATATTTATTAGAATATTATTTTATTTTTTAAATATTCTAATCTACTTTTATAGATCAATGACCGTATTACAATATTATTAGTAATTAAATATACACATACTATACATCAAAATTCTTTTATACGGATCAATTCGTTCAGAAAAAAAACCGGCAGAAGCGGGATTCGAACCAGCGAGCTTTGGAACCAACCGTTGCCCTATGTTCAGTACCCTATAACACTCGGCCATCTCCTGCTCAAAGTGATGCGTCGAATATGTTGCATTTATACTATTGTTACCAATGTTACCATCGTATAATGATAGATGTCTCTATGGTATATATTCAGAGTGTGTAAATTATTATTAGCTCGCTGGTTCGAATCCCGCTTCTGCCGGTTTTTTCTAAACGAATTAATGCGTATAAAATAATTTTGATGTATAGTATGTGTATATTTTATTACTAATATATTTATATGTTTCTTGAAGAGATCCAGATTGTAGGAAGGAGGAAACACAAGCTTACCGGTGGCAATAAGGAAGGAACTTTGTAAGCTGCTAGTTCTTGGTCGACACACATCAACCGTGTATGGATGTTCGGCAAGTGTAAGACGAGTTTGTCGGTTGTGGGTGGGTGCAGGAGGAATTAGTTTTTTAAGTCCCGAAGAGCAGCGACCGTGGTAATAACGGTAGAAAAGACTAAGTGAACCAATCTTACGCCTGTGTTCCATTGATTGCAGGTGAGACGTAAGAGTGTCATTGTTTATCAAACGAATGTCTCTTCTTTGAACTGAGTCAATTAAATTTAGAAGGTACTTGGGGCTCTTATTCAAAGGTGACTGCCGTATTCAAGGATAGGTGAGATTTGTCCTTTATATAGAATAAGAAGTGGTTTATCGTTGAAATACCTCAGTGATCTATATAATACACCTAGTTTTTTGAAAGCGAGACCGGCTTAATACTTAATTGACTCGTAATATTTGACATTATTCGATATTGATAATCCAATGTTGATGGAGCTTGCTTTCGGAAGAGAACAACCGTTGAAAGATACAGGATCCATAGCAGTCTTCTTGGTGGAGAAAGTACATGATTGGGTTTTGGAAATGTTGAAACTGACGAGGTTGAGGTCGCCCCATCGTGAAACCCTTTCAAGAGACATGTTCATCTTCTCCACCAGAGATTCCATAGCAGCAGATAGTTCCGAATGTTTTGGAGGTTTATTTTTATTTTTATGTAAACACATACAGGAGAATACCGACAGATAGTGATAGTAATTGTGAAGTCTCATCTGTGGAATTCTATGACGCTCACCATGGTGTACATGACTAAACGCTGCATGTGGAGTGTTGATCCGCCAACGTCATAGACTACAGCCCGAGATTCATGCATCATCCTTTATTATTACAGGAATTTACTATGTATGGGTGGTCTTCACGGGACGACTTTCGTCTACCACCAATTTTAATTAATAGGCTATGACTGACATTTTACGGATGATGGATCTAATTCACACCAACCGGGGTATTTTTAGAGCTCAGAAATCGATTAAAAATCCTTTTTTTTTTTTTTAATCTCCGTCGGGGATCGAACCCACTACCTTTGGCTTGCAAAGCAAACGCTTTACCATTGAGCTATGACCGCCGGCATATGGAAGATTATACTTATAATTTGAGAATTAATTTTAATTAAAAAATTAATAAATTAAAAATATTTGGTTTTGATTCACAATTTATTTTATCGATTACATGTTTCGGTCTTCCTGAAGACCATCTTCAATAATTAATTCTCAAAATACTAATTATGCAGTTTCACCAAGTATTGTCAGTTGATAACCTTAATGTTATTGAAGATTATACTCTCATGGACAGTGCTGTCGTGAACGTTTGCGCATTGATGCAAATCATTCACATGCAGAAGGAAAAGAGTGGGCGACAGCACAGAGCCCTGTGGAACTCCCGAATTGATTTGATTTTTTTGAAAGCATGGCAAAGTGTCTTTAAATTGAATCGAACTCAAGACTCTTAGCATTGTAGTAAAGCGCGTCAAGCACTGTATCGTGTCTATAAGCTACAACAAATTGACGATATTTTATGTGAACGTGGAATGATACAAAGAGGGTTATCTGTTATAAAAAAAAAGTTATATAAATCGTTTTTCTACGACGATTGCCGATTGATCATAACGGATTAGCGGAGGGATAAGTCCCGGAGGTTGTATTCCGTTAGACCGCACGGGAAATCCGCTGAAATCCGTTATAGGTATCAAAAAATAAAATAACGGGACCGCAATCGGATGTTTTATTCGTTTCAGTACAAATATAATAAATATTCTTTAAATAACAAGGTTTAAATGAGTTTTTTTTAAATAGCTTTAAATCTTAAAATATTTAAAACATTCTTAAATTAATGTGATACGGTAAAGAATATATTCTTGCGTTAAGCCACGAGGACAAAACGATGTTTGCCTTCTCCGGCCTGTTTGTCCGCGGGAGGTATTTAATTCCCTTCTACCATTCATATCTGGAAGGCCTTCCCCTATCCACAACCTGGGGATGCGCCCGATGGGGGATAGGCCCCCATACGGGTACTCCTTACAAATACGACTTCTTCGTAGTATCAATCCGGTGGATTGGTTTGCAGCAACAGAATCTTGCATCTCGATCTCCATTCCTCTCGGTCCTCCGCAACCCTTTTCAGCTCAGCATAAGCGCTACAATTCATGTCCTCGAATAATTGCTGTAAATACTCCCGTCTAGGGCGCCCTCTACAGTTTCTACCCTCAACCATCCCCTCCACAATATCGTGAAGAAAACCATCGTGGCGCATGATGTGACCAATCCATCGGGCTCGCCTCTCTGAGATGGTTCTTATTAGGTGCCTATCTTCCTTGATTATCCTGAGAACCTCATTGTTCGTGACGTGGTCTCTCCAGGAAATTCCGAGAATTCTTCTGTACGACCACATCTCAAAGGCCTCTAGTCTTTTTTTATCACTTTCAGATAAGCACCATGTCTCACAGCCGTACATTAAGATGCTCCAAACAAGTGTTTTGGCAAGTTGCTTGCGGAGCCCTAAAGTAATATTCTTTGACTCAAGAATTTTGGCTTTTTTATTGAAAGCTAGGCTTGCTTGATGTATTCGACTGTTGACTTCTCTTTTTGTTCTGCCATCCCAGGTGATAGTACTTCCAAGGTATACAAATTGTTTTGCATCTTTTAGGGGTACTCCTAGCATTGATATGTTAATTTTCTGCTGCTCATTGCGGCTTACTCTCATGACTTTGGTTTTTGTGCTGTTTATCTTCATATTGTAGTTGGAATTAAATATGTTTTCCATGGATGTCAGCGCTTCGGTGAGTTCATCTTCAGTTTCAGCAATCAGAGCAATGTCGTCAGCAAACCTTATCATATCAATCTTTTGGCCATGTATTTTAACCCCCTCTCTATGGCCCATTTTTTCCCTGATGTTATCAATTGCATTTTGTATGTATACGTTGAAGAGTACAGGCGACAGAGAGCATCCTTGTCTCACCCCTTGACGTATTTTTGCTTCCTTTTGGACATTTCCAAGTGATATTATGGCAAATACGACAGTGTTGCAAATTTTGCGTACCTTACTTTTCTCAAGTCTTATGTAGTACACATTCACCGCCATTCGTTAATAAATAAAGTGCGATTAGATCGCTGGAATAATTTATTATTTATTGGTTTTTTCGTTTGTATCGAATTTGTCATAAAAACGTCCGCTTCTATACAGTTCGAACGGATAACGGACCGTTTGCAATGACGTATGCGCGCCGTTGTAACGGATAACGGGCCGTTACAAGATAAGGGAGGCTTTCAATCAGCCGCGCAATCATCGTAAAGGCAATAAATGAGACTAAAGAATCGGAAATCTCTTTTTTGACATTAAGATAGTTATTTTCCAAATGGCATATTTCCTACAGCTTCTTTTACTTAAAAATTAACCCTTTCATTACGGCTCGGTATGAATACAAATTATACTGTCAATTATAAAACAGTTTCTAGTACTTTGCAAGTGGTTTAACCTATTTTGTGTAGGAGAGGAAGTAGGGGTGTAAGGATAAAGAAAAAAATTAATATAATGACTTAGGAATAATTTTTATTTATTTTTATGCTAAGTAAAGTACTATCGCAGCTCAGTTATCTCTTCTCTAACAAGAGAAGGATTGAGAAACGCTACAAGTTAGTCGAAACTGCAGTCACCTAATAGAGAACTTATCTTACGTGATCCATGTAAAAACAAGGTAAACAAATTAATATTTATAATTTTTAATGGTTCTTAAAGTGAATATATATATAATCGTGTTGGAAACAACAGGGTCAGATCCTGTCTGCCGGCGACGTCGATGGCGTTACTTCTGGCCATCATCAGGTCTTCCTGGGTGCAGCTATTCGGGCACAGCGCACACTCCAGAAGGTGTGACAGGGTCTGCTCCACGCCGCAGTCACATTCAGTCGGTCCGCTGTAAAACTGCCAGGCCCTCATTTGTGTCCTCGTCTTGCATACTCCGGTCCGAAGTCTGTTAAGGGACCTCCATATATTTCACCCTTGGTCATGTCCAGGGGCTAGGTCCTCTTTCGGGGCAATCCAAGTATTCCCCTCAGTTGCGCTTCTCCACATGTTCAGCCGCAGGGTGGCCTCAGGTATCACCAGTTCCGTTGTCGACTGTAGGAAACTTCTTCTTGATTTGAGCCGTGTGAATGCTTCAGCATTTTATCATTGTTTTCAAACAATGATAAAAAAAACTCATATTTCATGCTGAATTTTCTTGAGTATAGAGTTACCAGTATACATCCTTATTTTTTTTATAAGGGATGTTCATGGTAGTGGTATATCGTAGATGTGGGATGTGATTTAGTGGGACTTCCGGATTTAGAAAGACCGAGAAAAATGGCGCTGGAAATGATTGATGGTATCATCTCAAAGCGAAATTGTATTCGTCTTTCTGCCGGAAATGAAAAATAATATCAACACTGAAACTAGACATTTATTTCTTCAGGGTTTAGTGCCTAGACACAGCTGACCCTCCTACAGCGAACACTTCTTTAGATAATTTTAATATTTATTTTATTTTATGTAAGCACACACAGTAGAATACCGATAGATGGTGCTAATGATGCTGAAGTCTCATCTGTGGATTATATGACGCCTTAAACTTTACATGTTGTTAAGTGCTACATGTGGAGTGTTGATCTGCCAACGTCATAGACTACACTCCGAAATTCACAGATCATTCTTATTATTACAAGAATTCACTATTAATGGGTTGTCTTCACGGGTCGACTTACGTATTTCTTAAATGTAAGCACATACAGGAGAATACCGACAGATGGTGATAGTAATTTTGAAGTCTCATCTGCGGAATTCTATGACGCTTACCGTAGTGCATATGACTAAGCGCTGCATGTGGAGTGTTGATCCGCCAACGTCATAGACTACAGTCCGACATGCACGCATCATCCTTATTATTACAGGATTCACTATGAATGGGTGGTCTCACGGGACGACTTTCGTCTACTACAATTTTTGATTAATAGGATATGACTGTCATTTTACGGGTGAGGGATCAAATTCACACCAACCGGGGGTAGTTTAGAGCTCAGAAATCGATTAAAAATCTATTATTTTTTAAATCTCTGTTGGGGATCGAACTCACAACCATCGGCCTGCCAAACAAACGCCTTAACCACTGAACTATACCCGCCAGCAAAATTTTACTTTATCTGAGATTGATTGGACCATATGTTCCAGACATAATATAGGTATGAAAAATTATCTGTTTACTACAATTGCAGTAATCTCTCGGTGTCTTTGCTGGCGGGTATAGCTCAGTGGTTAAGGCATTTGCTTTACAAGCCGAATATCCTGGGTTCTCGATCCCCGACCAGATTAAAAAAAAAAGAATTATTAGCTCTAAAATACCCCCAGGTGTAAATTTGATCCCTCACCCGTAAAATGACAGTCATAGCCTATTCTTAAAAAATGGTAGTAGACAAAAATCGTCTCGTGAAGTCCAACCATTAATAGTAAATTCCTGTAATAATAAAGATAATGCATGAATGTCGAGTTGTAGTCTATGACGTTGGAGAATCAACACTACACATGCAGTGCTTAACCATATGTAAAATGGTAAGATGTGACTTCAGCATTACTATCTTCATCTGTCGGTATTCTCCTGTATGTGTTTACGTTTAAAAAATGTTAAACTTGACTAGGTTCATCCAACTGTGCGTCAGCAATAAGTGGCGTCCATATGCACGTTGAACACTTTGTGGATGCTGGAGATTGTGGTATTGTGTTAAGTCATGTGAAAGCTATACGCTGAAAGGTTCGGCATGCTTTGTGCCGATAAGCAAACACCATACATGATATGTCAGAGGCGTAACAAAATTATATTTATTTAACTCTTATCCTGCCATTTACGCGCATAGACGTACAAGCAATCCGTGACTTAACCGCCATCTACGTGCATAGACGTAAATCGCCAGTATGAATGTTTCGAATACTGAAATAGGTTGGCGTGTCATAGTTGAAGGAGTATATTTCTTTGGCAGGAAAAGGGTTAAGGCAAGTATTTTTTTTGGTAGTATTTCATGCAATCATTGGGCAGTTATTATTTTTCAAACGGTTAGTAATAAATACCTTAAAAAAAATAAGTAAAAAATAATCGTTTGGCAGCAGAAAAATAATAAATCGGCCGGAAATAATCAATGAAGGTCGTTTTAAGTTTTCATTTTATGTGTTGATTATTCATTCATTTAAAATATTTTTTTACCAATCTTGAATATATAGGGTCCGCCATCTAACGTTTTTTTAACTAGTGTTTATTTCGTGAATGTTAACATTTAGCTCATGTCTGATTTGACAGATAATTAGTTTTATCCTTCCGCTGAACGAATATGGTTGTGTATACGCTTGAACAACGCTGAGAAATATTGCGACATTACTTTGAAAATCATGCTATTGTCCGCCATTTAACATTTTTTTTTCAACTAGTGCTTATTTCGTGAATGGTAACACTTAACTCATGTCTGATTTGACAGATAATTAGTTTTATCCTTTCGCTAAGCGAATATGGTTGTGTATACGCTTGAACAACGCTGTAAAATATTGCGACATACTTTGAAAATCAGGCCATTTTTCTTCAAAAATGAGCAAGGAGTGGCCGTTACAGTCAATGGCGATCGATATTGGGCCATTTTTATTTTTAAAAATTGAAGAGAAGGATATTGGCAACATTTGTTTTTAACAGGACGGCGCTACATGCCACACAGCCGAAGCTACACTCGATGTTTTGCACTCCATTTTCAAAAAAAAAAAGTTATTTGGCGGACCCGTTATTACTGCCATTTTCATTTTATAACTGACCACATTAATACTGTGTTTGTGTGCGGGTTGTACAGATTGCATATGTATTGATATCCTCCTCTCTTATTTAATATTGATTTACTGGATGAAGGATGCAGGATCAGGTTCACAACACAAAAAAACTGGTTTTCGTTTCACATATTATCACGGTTTACTTGCACCAAAAAGACCGTTGTGGCACACGCCATGTAGGCGTGCCCATAACAGTCGCGAGCGTTGTCCAACTGACTGCGCGCTCTGACATCTCGTCAGACAAGCGAAGTAAATATGACAGTGGCCGACATGAAATGAACCAACTGTCATAACAAACAAGATGGCGCATGCAAATGCCGTGCAACATTATACAATTAAAACTAACATTAGATGTGCATGTCAGACGAGCGAACAAAAATAAGAGACAAAAGATCGTTTTTGAGGCTTTACGGCATCAGCCTAAGGAACTGTATCAAGCTGATATCAGTATATTTATCTTATTGCTTGAAGAGATCCAGATTGTATAAAGGAGGAAACTCATTGCTCCCTTATCTATTTAAATTCATCGTAGACGAAAATTGTCCCATATAAATTTATAGTTGATTCCCGCTACAAATAGATGATGCGTGAATACCATGGTGTAGTTAATAACGTTGACGAATCAACATTTGAAATTGATCGTTTAGCCATTATTATAAGTATTTTTATATCAATATTTATGAAGCGCTTTTATTGTGACCAAATGGTCATATAAAACGCAACCGACAAACTCGTCTTACACTTGCCAAACATCCATACACGGATAATGTGTGTCAACCAAGAATAAGCATTTTCCAAAGTTCCTTCCTAAATGCCACCAGTAAGCTTTGGAATGCTCTTCCAGCATCTATGTTTCCTCCTTCCTACAATCTGTAGCTTTTCAAGAAACAGATAAATCAATAGAACACAGGCGTAAGATTGGTTCACTTAGTCTTTTCTACCGTTATTACCACGGTTGCTGCTCTTCGGAACTTAAGAACTAATTTCTCCCGCACCCACCCACAAACGACAAACTCGTCTTACAGTTGCCGAACATCCATACACGGTTAATATGTGTCGACCAACAACTGGCATTTTCCAAAGTTCCTTCCTTAATGCCACTGGTAACCTTTGGAATGCTCTTCCAGCTGTTCCCTCCTTCCTTCAATCTCAAAAAACAGATAAATATATACACTTAAAATCTCCCCAACCCACACACAAACACGAACACAAAACACGTTTCACGCATGCAGCGTCCAGCCTCCCTGGCTGAGCGTCATAGAGTTCACTGCTATCGACCGGTTGTGCTCTCCTGCATGTGATATCTTAAAAAAAATTGAAGATGAAGGTTACTCCTCTGGTTGTTGTTCACTTGAACAGTCTTCAGGATGTTCAATGGTCATTTTTGATTTATAGACCATATACCGTGTGAGGCACCCTTCAAGCATTAGTTATAGTTTCTTATACTAAAAATAAATAACAAAATTTGCTTTGGAGTATACAATTTTTTTAGGTATATTTTTTTATTTCAACACATACAGGAGAATACCGACAGATTGTGATAGTAATTCTGAAGTCTCATCAGTGCTGTGGATATGATGCTTTGACTTGAGAGAGCGATCAAGCCAGTCCTGCATACTACAGTCAGAAAAGAAACTAAGTTAGACCTGGTTGGGATATGTATTTGGGATGCAGCAGGAGAGCATAAACTACAGATGATCTACGTGTTCTCGTCGGAAATTATACATATTAACATCCTCCTCTCTCTTAAAAGGTGTTATTCTGTCGCGTGATAGCAGGATTAAGCGCACATTGACATATATTTATGATAAACTTTACAAGCTTCCGGCCTAAGTAGAATGACATGCCAGCCGGCCGTACTGCGACCTTCTCGGCCGTCAGCACACCACTGGCGTGATGGGCTGTTGCACCGGCGCCACAAGCGGCTGTCTATATAACTAGTCCCAATATGGCAGACACATAAATGTATGACAAGCGAACAGAAATAAGAGACGAAAGATTGTATATCGAGGTTTTCGGTACCAGTCAGCAAGGGCTTTATCACGCTGACGTCAATATAATGTACTCGAGAAAGGCAGAGCTGACTTGAGAGTAGGCGAGACATCCCTATCAGTAATTATCCATTCAATTCAATCAATTCCGAACATTACCCAACTCTTTTTCTTCTAGGGATGCTTTCTTTCCATTCGTTAGAGTCCCGGAGAAAAATTTCTGCTCTCAAACATTCATTCCTTCTTCTTCGCGGTGCAATTCACAACCCTGGGACTCTTGAATGATTTAAATTCTATGTATAAGCACACCCGTGCTCGTAGCCATCCATTTTTTTTTATCCCAGTTGATGCTTGTGGAGCTTCAAGCACTCAATTTGATACAACGGCAATGGCGCTCTTAAATGTCTTACCAGCACACCTCGATTCTTTTCCTACATCCTTTTCCTCTTTTGTCGATTGTATTGTTCTCCTAGATCTCAATGATCTTTGACACGTGTCATATTCTTCTTCTTTTATTTTATTTTTATCTTTTTTTGTATGTATTGTGTATTTATGTATGCTGTGTTTCTTATAATTTTGTACCTTGGAAATTCGGTTCAGTGTAATAAATAAATCCTCAGGAGATGAGACGAGAACCATGGCAGCTGACACAGCTTAATGTCAGCAGTTTGTGACGACCTTATGCTCCAGTTTTAGGGGAACAGACATGGTGACAATTTTTAACAAGCATTTTACGAGATTTTGTGTTTACAGTCCATTTCGTAGAACACATTTTGCAGAAACTTGGTGTATTTTTTAACGTTCTAATAAATTTACGGTATTAAAAAAAAACGCGGTAAATTGCAATTTCAGCCACCAAAACGGCCGAGTTTTCATTCATTTTCGTGCGCAGAGGGTTTCATTTTACGGCCGAAGCAATAAAATATTCCGAATGTGAAAAATTTCATTACTGCGTTTTATTATGAAAGCGATATTATGCGTTTTTTTTTATGAAAAAGGCAGCTTCATTAAATTCGTTAGATCACCGTTAAGTTAAGCAACGTTGGGCGAGGATCAAAATTTGGATGCGTCACTGCCAGTTGCTTACCGGGTGTAATTTTTTTATCCGCATTTTTTTTTATGTAAACTGACAGATATGATAGTAACTCTGAAGTCTCATCTGTGGAATTCTATGACGCTTACCATGGTGCATATGGCTAAGCGCTGCTTGTGGAGTGTTGATCTGCCAACGTCATAGACTACAGCCCGAGATTTATCCTTATTATTACAGGATTTTACTATGAATGGGTGGCCTTCACGGTACGAATTTCGCCTACGACCAATTTTAATTAATAATAGGCTAAGACTGGCATTTTACAATTTATGGTGATAATATGTTCCAGATATGGGGATGAATAATATTCGTTTCATATCTGGAACATATGCACAACACAGATTGCCGCCACTCAAATCTGTCAGTTCCACTTCTTGTATGAAATTATAACAAGACAAGGGAAGATAAAGTCCAGTGACACTAGCAAATTGTAAATACGGTTCTCCTTAGAACACTAAAGGTAAGCAATGTTGGGCGTAGATTAAATCTTGGATGGGTCACCACCCGTTGCAAACTTCGTATAAAAGTTCTCAAAGAATCCTATCAACAAATCACTCTTCTTCTCCTTCGTGTCAGCGACGTCAAATTATTTTTGCCCAGTGTCTGGCAACATTGATAGCCCATGTGTTGTCCAACATTAGGTCTTGAGATGTGCAGTGAGTTGGGCACATAGATCAGAATCTTAGGTGTGAGGCAGTCTGAAGGTCTCCACAGTCGCACAATATTGACTCTCCCTGATGAAGCATTCCCCAGCGCTCAAGGTTGTCCTTTGTTCTACCAACTCCGGTTATTAATCTGTTCAGTTTTTTCCAGGTCCACCAGTCAATATTATTGCCAGTTGGGAGGCATTCCTTTGTAGTAATGAAATCTTTTAATGCGACTCGTCGCCAGAGCAGGGATGTGAGAGGTTGTGTGGCTCTCAGAAAGCTGCTTCGCGACTTCTGTCTGGGTGTTGGGGGTATCTGATTATACAAGCATTGAGACGGTCAAGACGGAGACGGCGCATATGACTTTGCGTGTTATGTTTGGTGGTGCGATACCAGCCAAGGGTTATAGTTTAGAAATGGGTGTTGGTTTGAGGCAACCTGTGACGACTCTGCATGCATCATTCAGGGCAGTATCCACTTGATTACAGTGGGCTGATCGACCCCACACTGATGCCGCATATTCTCTAATATATTGGTCTATTCAAATCTCGTCGAGAAAAATATATAAGTTTCCAAGTACACCTTTCAGTGCAGAGATTTCTTGGGTGAAGGCAAAAAATATTCTCCAGAATATTGACCGGATACGAGTACAAAATTCTTTCAATATAAATTGCATTCTTCTTCGTAGTATCAATCCGGTGGATTGGTTTGCAGCAACAAAATCCTGCATCTCGATCTCCATTCCTCTCGGTCCTCCGCAACCCTACAGTTCATGTCCTCGAATTATTGCATTATTATTAATCAATTACGGTGCAATGAACCAATCTAAATAAGCCAACTAGTTGGCGGTCAACCTTGGTAATTTGAAAGGCAAATGATTGTATATACAGGTGTAAAGCAAAGGTAATTTTATATAGTGTGATATCAGCATGATATATCCCTTGCTGACTGGTACCGAAAACGTCGACATACAATCTTTCGTCTCTTATTTCTGTTAGCTTGTCATACATTTATGTGTCGCCATATTGTCATTTTGAAGTCCGGTCACGCGTGTGACGTTAGTTATATACATCGCCACTCGGGTGCTGGGCGACAGCCTCAGCGCCGACGAGCGCGCGAGGGAGTTGCGTTATTAATCTGCTCCCCATCCTGCCCTCACGCGCCTGAATAACAACCTTTTAAAGAGAAGAGGATGTTTAGTAACATCTCCCTCTACTTAAGGAAGAACGACTTCACGAAAAGCAAATAACTCTTTCCGAAGCCCAATCCCTGTTTTTATTCAATAGAGACTTGATTTCCTCGTCTGACCGTTACATGACGTTACGTCCGCCTCGGTCGGACGGGACTAAGCTAACGACAGCCACCGTTACATGTACCGCCACCAAGACGATCGCGGCTAAAGCACAAATTAAAGTTGACAGTTGAACCATCATGAAATGGAGCAACTGTCAAAACAAATAAAATGGCGCATGCAAACGCCGAATAATTTTAAAATTACAACATTATTAGATGTGCATGTCAGGCGAACGAACAAAAATAAGAGTCAAAAGATATTTTTTCAAGGCTTTTCGGCATCAGCCTAAAAGATCAAGCTGATATCAATAGAAAATATTTTGTTTCGTAACTTGTATTGCGATCATTTATTTAATTATATAACAGAACCGCAATTTCAAAGGACATAGAATAATAAAAAATGAAAAACAGAGTATACATAAACATACAATACATACAAAAGAGAAAAAGAACATAAAAGAAGAAGAAGATGACACGTGTCAAAGATCACAGAGATCTAGGAGAACAATACCATCGACAAAAGAGGAAAATGATGTAAGAAAAGGATCGGGGTGTGCTGTTAGGCCATTTAGGAGCGCCATTGCTGTTGTACTAAATTGTGCGCATGAAGCTCCACAAGTATCAACTGGGATCAAAAGCAATGGATGGCTACGAGCATGGGCTTACTTATCTGGAACGTAGAAGTTAAAACATTCAAGAATCCCAGGGCTTTGAATTACACCGCGAAGAAGAAGGAATGAACGTTTGAGAGCAGCAATTTTCCTCCGGGACTCTAACGAATGGAAAGAAAGCATCCCTAGAAGAAAAAGAGTTGGGTAATATTCGGAATTGATTGAATTGGCCATATTTAAGTGATAGAAATGATGTTCTACTTATAGCTTCTAGTTTTAATTAGAAGAGTAAGGTATTCGTACTTATAAAGTGGAATCTAAGTACCCAGAAGGCAAATCCGATATTGATCGGAAGTGGCTGCTGAGGTAGGGAACAGTAAGGCATATCAAACAACGCTGTATTTCAGATATCGACAAACTTTATTAGCCGTATGGGTGCCAATAGCCTAAATATGGGTCCGCTGCGGGAAGCCCGTCAGTACCGTGAGCAAACAGGTGTGTTATAAAACTGTATATTTTCGGTCAATGTCTTGAGTCTATAGCGACATCTATCGTCTGCCTAAGAAAAAAAAAGTTAAAATTGAACACCATTTAGGGGTTCAAATCTTCGATAATCCACGAGAGGTGTTGCATATTCAGGGTCATGGCATCTGAAAGGTTAGAGGTGCAAATTCACCATAAACCAATGCAGTTTTATAATAGGTTCTTAAAACAGGAACCTAAAATATTATGCCGCGTGGCATAGTTCACTGGTAAAGCGTTCGCTTGTCATTCAGACCCAGTTGATTGAAAACCTTAAAAAGGTTGATTTTTATAAAAATAATTCAATCAAATCTAAGCTTTGAAAATGCCCCCGATACACCTAGATAAATAATCCAGGCCTCATGGTAGTGACATAGCGGCCATCTTCGCCGGCGGGTATAGCTCAATGGTCAAAGCGTTTGCTTTGCGAGCCAAAAGTCGTGGGTTCGATCCTCGACGGAGATTAAAAAAAAAAGGGTTTAAATCGATTTCTGAGCTCTTCAACACCCCGGTTCGTGTGAATTTGATCCCTCACCCGTAAAATGACAGTCATAGCCTATTAATTAAAATTGGTGGTAGACGAAAGTCGTCCCGTGAAGACCACCCATTCACAGTAAATTCCTGTAATAATAAGGATGATGCGCAAATCTCGGACTGTAGTCTATGACATTGGCGGATCAACACTCCACATGCAGCGCTTAGCCATGTGTACCGTGGTGAGCGTCGTAGAATTCCACAGATGAGACTTCAGCATCACTATCACCATCTGTCGGTAATCTCCTGTATGGGCTTACATAAAAAAAAAATTGCAAATTATGCCGCTACACATGACAGGTAGAGACTGCCAAAATAAACAAAATGGCGCATGTAAACGCCGAATCTTATAACTACTTTAATTATATATTTTGAAACTAAATTTGGCCGGATTTGGCTCGCGGCTCATAGTAAAGTAACTGCTGCTTTACCCCAATATACTCATTTCCTGATTTCTAGTTCAATATCCTGCCCATAAAGTACTACTAGAGTAAAGAGAAGATATCTATTTACAAGTATACTTAACTAAACACAAGAATCCACCTTACTTTATGCTTGAGAATAATTCTGATATTTATATACTGAAATTTAATAGTTATATTTATAGTATGTAAAAAAAAAAAAAAAAATTATATGAAAGATTTCCATGACTACTCCCTCAACATATGTTTGCCTCGAACTGCTGCAATGAAGTTATGCTAGCCGCCATTGTCCTCGCCTCATTTCATGTGATATCCCAACGAGCGCGAGCAGTCGTGTGCATTGTGGCTCGGCCTATTACTGTGACTAGGTCGAGCCATAATTTTGTAAAGTTTATCGTAAATATATGTCAATGTGCTTCAGTAAAAGTTTATTCTTGTTGTTTAAGTTGTTATATATCTTAAATATACATATACTATACATAAAATTCTTTTTTTAACGCGTCAATCCAAGCACAAAAATAACGGCAGAAGCGGGATGCGAACCGCGGACCTTGGAAACCAACTATGCCCAGGTATTCATACCGCTCGGCGAACTGAGCCATTGCAATGCCTAGACCGACTCGCGTTGAAACTAGTATTTATATCATTGTTATCATCGTACGATAGATGTCGCTATTGTATATATTCAAAGTATGTATATTTTTATTATTATTCAATCAGTCTTCATTTATTCACAAGCTTAATATTATTACTACGGTCTAGGCATAGCAATGGCTCAGTTCGCCGAGCGGTATGAATACCTGGGCATAGTTGGTTTCCAAGGTCCGCGGTTCGCATCCCGCTTCTGCCGTTATTTTTGTGCTTGGATTGACGCGTTGAAAAAAGAATTTTATGTATAGTATATGTATATTTAAGTAATAATAATATTGTAATATAGTCAATGATCTATAAAAGTAGATTAGAATATTGAAATAATAAAATAATATTCTAATAAAAATTAAAAAAAATCATATGTTATATGTCTGCTCCCCATCCTGCCACCACGTGATGGATTAACACCATTTTTCAGAGAGAGGAGGGTGCTAAGCAATACTATCGCCATCTGTCGGTATTCTGATGTACGTGTTTACATAAAACATATCTAAATATTATACTATTCTTTGTTATATGAACTTGGAAGCTTAGTAATCTCCATAGCCAAGTTTTTCAATATGAAAGAGTCGCCCCTGAAACTTTGGCCATAATTTTTGAGGTCCTGAAAACTACCGAAGAAACTGAAAAGTGAAAGCACAAAGAAATTGCGAGAATCGCAAAAGTTACAGCCTGTTTATTAAAAAAATATTGTGATAAGAATGCTGAAATTTTACTGGCAAATTACGTGTATTGTCTTATGACAAGTGATGGATTGAGTAAGGCTACGAGTTAGTCCAAACTGCAGTCTCCTAAGTAAATAAAGAAATGTAATTTATTTGTTTGCTTATTTATTTGTATTTGATGGACGTAAGGTATGATTTTTTATTTTTTTTACCATGTCCTACTTATACTCCTAACCTATACTCACCTATCCATATATTAGGATAGGTGTGTATTGGTTAGGTTAGGTTTGTTTATATAGTTCAGGTTAAGTAAGTTATCACTAAATGAGTCTAGAACAAAATGAAAAAAAGTCACATGTAAAATACTCGGAGGTGAGGTTAGGTTACGTTACGTTAGGTTCTTATGAAATATGCAAAATTACCAATATAATAGTTGTAGAAATAAAAGTGAAAATGCCGACTGGATTGTTTGCATTGCGTTTATTTCCCTGCGTTATATGGGGCACTGTAGGCAGTGTATTTGTACGAAAAATGCATTCCATTGTCGCTGTACACGTTACCGCAAACCGCAATGAGTTGTGGTAATTTCTGTTCGAGGCATTCATAAAATGCAATTGATATTGTTAAGTACTCTTATCGTTGATAGTCATAATCATCATCAGCCTGTGTCCATTCACTGTTGAACATAGACCTCCCGGAAAAATCTCCATACTCTTTGATTCTCTGCCTTCCGCATCCAGGCTACTCGCGCTATTTTTGTGATGACGTCAGTTCATCTTGAAATATTTCGACAAACACTCTTTTTTAATTCTTAGTTTCTAGTTCGTGGACGCTACTCCAACACTTTTCTTCCCAATAGACTGTCGTATCTTCCACAGATATGTCACATTGCTACTTGAGTATGCCTATTCATTGTGTAGGCTTCACTACTTGAGTTCTTCTTTGGATATCTTCGTTTCGGATACTATCTCTTAGAGACACTACTCTCTTGGACCTCTTCATGGTGCAGAGACTAAAGATCGTATATCAAAGCTTTTCGGCACCAGCTTGCAAGGGCAACATCAAGCTGATCTATATCTGTTTTCATATTATATGTTATTTATCTCCATTGTAAGTTACAATGGACATGAACAAGATGGAAATATATACATTGTGATATCAGCTTGATTAGTGAGTGATACCCTTGCAAGCTTGTGCCGAAAAGCTTTGATATACGATCTTTAGTCTCTTATTTGTAACCAAGTATGTTTGGGTATCGAAAGATAACCACACGGTTGAAATCAAGAACAAGTTTCCTACAGTCGACAACGGAACTGGTGATACCTGAGGCCACCCTGCGGATGAAAATGTGGAGAAGAGCAACTGAGGGGAATACTTGGATTGCTCCGAAAGAGGACCTAGCCCCTGGACACGACCAGGGGTGGAATATATGCAGGTCCCTTAACAGACTTTGGACTGGAATATACAAGACGAAGAGACAAATGAGAGCTTGGCAGTTTTACAGCGGACCGACTGAATGTGACTGCGGCGTGGTGCAGACCCTATCAAACCTTCTGGAGTGTGCGCTGTGTCCGAGTTGCTGCACCCAGGAAGACCTGATGATGGCCGGGAGTAACGCTATCGACGTCGCCCACGATTGTATATATAATCATTATTAGCCTGTGTCCATCCACTGTTGAACATAGACCTCCCGGATAAATTTCCATGATCTTTGATTCTCTGCCTTCCGCATCCAGGCTACTCCCGCTATTTTTCTGATGACGTCATTTCATCTTGAAACATGTCGACAACCACTCTTTCTGAGTTCTTAGTTTTTTTTTAGTTCGTGGACTGTGACAGGGTCTATTCCAGGCGTAGAGCAGACCCTATCACACCTTCTGGAGTGTGCGCTGTGTCCGAGTAGCTGCACCCAGGAAGACCCGATGATGGCCGGGAGTACGCCATCGACGTCGCCCACTTCTGGGTAGACAGGATCTTACCCTGTTGCTTCCGACACGATTATATATAGACCAAGTATAAGTCTCCAACATTTATATTTGATATTCCATGTAATGCTTATTGAGTGTTGACGCATCGACGTGAAGCCGCCAGAGTGTTTCAGTCCGTATTAATTTGATCGGAATATTCAGCGATGCATGCAGATTGCGTAATATCGGATTATATCAGTGCTGTGCGCGTGCCTGCCTATTTTACAGCTATAATAATCATTCTGGCTGGTTATATCCAAGCGATTCATTCGAATACGGGGATAAGACATGAGCGATTCGTCGTCGCCCATTCCACCATCACACCATGTTTGCTCACTTAACGTTTGGACCTCATAAACTGCCACTTCAAAGCTCTGTCAGCTGACATGGACCTTGCTTCATTAGATGTGAGCTCTGCCTTTCGCGAATACATTTTATGTATAGTTCCCGACAGTATTTCCAGGACGGTGTGAGCGGTGGTACACTCCTACGGCATCTGCAGTACATTTTGTACAACAGACACAGTGGATACTAATAATAATAAAATTATTACTTAAATATACATATACTATACATAAAATTCTTTTTTCAACGCGTCAATCCAAGCACAAAAATAACGGCAGAAGCGGGATGCGAACCGCGCTAATAATAAGATATAATAAGAATTATAATAATATTAATAATAATAATAATAATATTAATAATAATAATAATAATAATAATAAATAATAATAATAATAATAATAATTAATACTAATAATTAATAATAATTAATAATAATAATAATTATAATAATAAGATATAAAAAGAAATATAGTATATGTATATTTAAGTAATAATAATATTGTAATATAGTCAATGATCTATAAAAGTAGATTAGAATATTGAAATAATAAAATAATATTCTAATAAAAATTAAAAAATTCATATAATAATGTCTCCTTGAGACAATATCAAGAAGGTAAAATTATTCATCAGTAACACAGGTAAATGATTGGTTATAAAGTCCGAGTCGGAACTATAAGTAGTCGTTTCTCATCCATTCAGTCTATAGTTTGGTTCGAGACCCGAGTGGTACTTACTAAAATAAATAGACTGTCGGAAAGTAATAATATTAAGCTTGTGAATAAATGAAGACTGATTGAATAATAATAAAAATATACATACTTTGAATATATACTATAGCGACATCTATCGTACGATGATAACAATGATATAAATACTAGTTTCAACGCGAGTCGGTCTGGGCATAGCAATGGCGCAGTTCGCCGAGCGGTATGAATACCTGGGCATAGTTGGTTTCCAAGGTCCGCGGTTCGCATCCCGCTTCTGCCGTTATTTTTGTGCTTGGATTGACGCGTTGAAAAAAAGAATTTTATGTATAGTATATGTATATTTAAGTAATAATAATATTGTAATATAGTCAATGATCTATAAAAGTAGATTAGAATATTGAAATAATAAAATAATATTCTAATAAAAATTAAAAAATTCATATAATAATAAAATTGATTTATTCAGCCACTAGTGCCATAATCAAAATTTTACATACAATTATTCCAAGCAAATACAGAAAAAAATCAAAATTTAAATTAAACAGAATAGAAAGAAAATATCTATCGCCATTTACACATACACCACATTATTATTATTGTACTACTCAGTGAGTGGAGTACCGGATCCCCTCTGGATGGCCACGTGAAGGCGCATCCAGTGCCCCTCCAACTGTGAGTCCCACCTATCCGCCCACACAGCGAACATTGCGTTGGGACTGCCGTGAACAGAGAAGCGCAACGCTTCCTTATAATGGCGTGGAACTCATCCACTCCATCAACATGCCTGAGGCACTGCAGTATCGCGGCAGACCCAACAACATTCGGAAGGCGTTGTTTTACTGGAAACCGGAGTTCACTGTAGACCTTCTGAGTATAGCCAAACTGCCCATTTATATATACTTTCAAGACATTACATTAGTTAATGAACAAATAAATACCATTAAGTACTCAAAAAGATGCACATAGAGATATTCGAATTATAATTTAACTCATATTGATATCAGCTTGATATAGCTCCTTTAGGCTGATGCCGTAAAGCCTCGAAAAACGATCTTTAGTCTCTTATTTTTGATCGCTCGCCTGACATGCACAACAATAATGTTTGTTTTAGTTGTATAATAATACACGGTGCTTGCATTCGCCATTTAATTGTAATGACAGTTGGCACATTTCCTGTTGGTATCACTGTCATGTTGAATTCGCTTTTTCTGCAGCGACGGTTGGCAGCGCGAGATGAGAGCGCGCCGTCAGTTGACAGCACGCTCGCGACCGTTATGGCGCGCGCACCTAAGGGCGTTCGCTGTAACGGGTGACGAAAAAGCAAATAAACGCGAATTGTAAAACCAAAACAAGTTCTTTGTATTGTGAACCTGATCCTGCATCCTGTCATCCTACTGGATGACATCCTGGATTTACTAATTGACATCGAACTTTGAGAAGAGGATATATATTGTATATATAAATAATTTTGAACTTTTTAGCTTAGGTGAAGCTAACCTAAACGTTTTTATGCTGGCAGCATCGAAACGTCCCGTCTGCACCGCCACATAACAAACTTGTTATGTCGTACTGTAGGAAATGCGTCGCATTAGTTTTCCCCTCGGTGCTGAATCGCGAATTCTATATAAACGCTTGCGAAACACATCTGCGCTCAACCGGGTCAGTCAACTGCTATACACTTTAATATTGTGGGTAGAAAACCTGTTTCATTTTATTTATTATTTATATATATATATAAATATTTATTCAGTAAACGCATGCAGGAGAGCATATCATTACATTTTATGTCTTACTAGCTGGAGATTATTATTAAGTATATTGCACATCATCATCATCATTAGCCTGTATCCGTCCACTGCTGAACGTAAGCCTCTCGCATGAGTCTCCATCCTCTTCGATCCTTCGTCTTACGGATCCAGGTCACTCTCGCTATTCTTCTTATGCCGTCAGTCCAACATGCAGGGTGTCAGAGAATGCTTTGATTGTCAGTTATTGGGCTCCAATCCAATACTTATTCATCATCGACCATCGTCTCATCGACAGATATGTCTTATTGCCACTAGAGTGTGCATATTCGTTGTGTAACCTCCACTACTTGAGTTCTTCTATGTATTTCCTCGTTTCGGATTCTATCTTTTAGTGACACTCTGAGCATGGATCTCTCCATAGAACGCTGGGTGACCTTTATTTTATTGGTAAGACTTGCTGTTAGATTCCACGTCTCTGCGCCAAAAGTTAATACAGGGAGGATGCATTGGTCAAACGCCTTAGTTTTAAGACATTGCGAAATTTTCATATTGCATATACTCGTATATTATATGCAATCTATCAATCTCAGATAAAATTAAATATTTGTTATTAAGGTCAATTAACATCACTATACAAACTCATTGCTTATCTTAAGGTAACTTACTTAAGACCCGTATTCAGAGACAATTCTTAACCTCACCCTTACTGTGCTAAAATATCTGTAATATCTGATGATTTGTATTTTCTACACCATATGAAAATGTCAATTCTAATCCGGAAAAACGTAAATATTTCTAAATATTGCTTTGACTGAGTTAATTATGTTTAGAAGTTAAGTATTTTGGGGCTACAATCCAAAGGTGACTGCCGTATTCAAGGATAAGTCAGATTTGTCCTTTATAAAGAAAAAGAAATGGTTTATCGTTGAAATACCTCAGTGATCTATATAATCCACCTAGATTTTTAGAAGCGAGGCCAGCTTTATACATGATTAACTCGTGATAATTTGATATTATTCGAGATTGATATTCATAGGATGTTGATGGAGCTTGCTTCTGGAAGAGAACAACCGTTGAAAGATACAGGATCCACAGCAGTTTTATTGGTGGAGAAAGTGCACGATTGGGTTTTGGAATGTTGAAACTGACGAGGTTGAGGTCACCCCATCGTGAAACCCTTTCAAGAGACATGTTCATCTTCTTCACCAAAGATTCCCTAGAAGCTTACGTGATCTATATAATACACCTAATTTTTTTGAAGCGAGACCCGCCTTTTTACTTAATTATATAAAAAAAAGTGAAAAAAAACGATTGGGTGAATTTTTATTTTTGATCATTAGTCGAACACTCTCGGGAATATTTGCTTATTAAGGAATTGCAATCAAATCGAAAATTGCGCGAGAAAACTTGACTCCGATAACTGCACTGTGGAATGCGATTTTCGGAGAGAAATTGATATTAAAACTGTCATTAAAAACGGGACCATTCTTTCTGAAACTCAAAACGGGACAATTTTATTTCGAACGCCTATAAAATTGTTATTTTTTCAATAAAAAATAATAAAGGTTAGATACTTGACAATTAAGAAACACTAGAAATAAAAAAATCAATCATTAATAATAGGAAAATCTTTAATAATCAATTACTTTTAACGTAAAGCGCGATTCTTAACATGTTTCCTATAAATTCGCTCTCTTTCGTCAACAGTTGTCTCTAATACGTCTCCTCTCCCTTCCATTTTTCTTTGTAACATTGATTAACGGTTATATAAGTTTCCCAGTGATTTTTTATAGTGTAAAACATGTTTAATTCCATGAATGTGTACATTTTTGGAAACTTCAGACTTTTACCTATTTTTCTACATAGTCCCCACTGAGTTCAAAGCATTTTTGAATGGGGATGCGAGCTCTTGAATGCCCGAGTAAAAAAACCTGCCGCTAAGCCACGCAGATACCTGAGAACCGCTTCTTCCAGCTCTTCTCTATCGCCGAAACGCGTTCCACCCAGGTGTATATTCATGTCAGGGAAGAGATGGTAGTCACTTGGGGCTAAGTCCGGGCTGTAGGGTGGGTGTTCGACAATACCCCACCCAAATTTTGCGATGGGCTCGTTCGGTCAACATTCTTGGCACCCACCTCGCGCAAACCTTAGCATACCCTAGATGCTCCGTCAATATCTTGTCATAACAGCGCTTTTCGAAACTGTAGCGCCATGGGAACCTTATTTTACGGGTAACCCTCGTATGTAATAGTAAAATGCACTCAGTTTGAGAAAAGATCCATCACGTACGGCTGCCAAGCTAAGACTGAGCTCCGCAGGCAGCTCGCTAGGGAAGGAATTTGGAGTGAGGGACCAAGGTATATTACAGAATCGTGGAATCCACCATAACAGTGCTTTTTAGGACTGTAGCGCCATGGGAACTTTATTTTACGTATAACCCTCGTACTTAAAAACTGATAAACATACAAAAATTTACACAAACGTGTATGCCCCGTTCTAAATGGGACATAGGGTCACCGTCAAATGATGAAAACCGAGAGCGAATTTTGCGAATTTAAATTCGATCGTTTAACGTAATTATTTATCATGTTTATTACAAAATCTGAAAACTTTCTACCTGCGTCGTGTGCCTACACGCACGTATAAGTAGGTCATAAATATTCAATAAGGAAAGAAATCAAAAATAATGTTTAAGCCTACATTTCGCTGCCTACTATGCAGCACCCATATCGTCCCCATTCTTCATTACAGCTGCGATTTTTGGCATCTCTCCGAAAGCCAATGCAGCCGTGTAAGAAGTTTCTAAAGCGGATGCTTGCGTACAATACTAGAGGTAAATTTTTTGATTGTTTGTGAGGAATCATCATCATCAGCCTGTATCCGTCCACTGTTGAACGTAAGCCTCCCGTATGCATCTCCATCCTCTTCGATCCTCCGCCTTCTGCGTCCAGGTCACTCCCGCTTTTTTTTATGTAAACACTGTATGTGAGACTTCACTACCACTCTATCACGATCTGTCGGTATTCTCCTGTATGTGATTATATTTAAAAAAAAGGGCCACGCTGAGTACACACTGAATATTGGCTTGCAATGGTTCGTAGTTCGAATCCCAGCATATACTGTTTATTTTTTCCGATTTATTGATGAGGGAAATGTCATATATATATTTATTTTTTATATAAACACATACAGGAGAATACCGACAGATGGTGATAGTAATTTCTGAAGTCTCATCTGTGGAATTCTATGACGCTTACCATGGTGTATATGGCTAAGCGCTTCATTTGGAATGTCGATCCGCCATCGTCATAGACTACAGCCCGAGATTAACGCATCATCCTTTATTATTACAGGAATTTACTATGAATGGGTGGTCTTCACGGGACGACTTTCGTCTACCACCAATTTGGATTAATAGGCTATGACTGACATTTTACGGGTGATGGATCAAATTCACAACAACTGGGGTATTTTTTTGAGCTCATAAATCGATTAAAAATCTTTTTTTTTAATCTCCGTCTGGGATCGAACCCACGACCTTTGGCTTACAAAGCAAACGCTTTGACCATTGAGCTATGACCGCCACTATTCTTTTTATGTAGTCAGTCCATCTTGCAGGGGATCGGCCAATGTTTCGTTTGCCAGTTCTTTGGCGTCATTCCAATACTTTTCTTCCCTATCGACCGTCGTCTCTTTGACAATAATGTCACATTGCCACTTGAGTGTGCCTATTTGTTGGGTAGCATCCACTACTTGAGTTCTTCTGCGTATTTCCTCGTTTCGGATTCTATCTTTTAGCGACACTCCGAGCATAGATCTCTCCATAGCGCGCTGGGTGACCTTTATTTTATGGGTAAGACTTGCCGTTAGATTCCACGACTCTGCGCCATTAGTTATAGCAGGGCGGATGCATTGGTTAAACGCTTTAGTTTTATGACACATAAAAATGTACTTTAGTTTTCCAAATGCTGCCCATCCCAGTTGTATACGCCTGTCGATTTCTTTTGAGAAGTTACTTCGTCCTAGTTGTATTACTTATCTCAGATAGGTGTAGTCGCTTACACGTCTTAGGAATTTTTGAGGATTATAATATATACTATGATACAGACGCTGTATAGACGGCACATTTTTTTATTGAATCTTCACATCTCACATTAAGACAATGCAACCGTTTGATAGTTTTCGAAAACACATACGTGTATAGAATACTAGAGATACAATGGTTTGATTGTTTTGTAAGGATTGACGAAGTGAGAGAGCGGACAAGGCAGCCTTCCATACTTCAGTCGATCAATAGACGAAGGTGGACATGGTAGGGACATATACTTTAGATGCCGCAGGAGAGCATAAGTCGGAAATTATATATAGAATGTACTCGGTGAAGCTGCGGAAGATAAAGATGACATAGCAGCTTTGTATAGGAAGTTTGTGACGACCTTATAATCCAATTAGAGTAGCGGACATAGTGATCATTTTTCGAAGTAATATAAAATAACATAAATATAACATACTTTTTATTTATAATGTATTTTTTCAATAGTTTTACACGCACACATATACAATTTGTAAATATGTGTGTACTAACGTAGAAACTAATACTTATACATACCTATATATAAGCCACTACCAGTTATCAATTGAATCATTATTGAAGATCGCCTCCAGGGAGGCCGAAACATGTAATCGCTTATAATAAATGTGAATCAAAACCCACTGTTTGTATAATCGGATACCCCCAACACCAAGATTGAAGTCTCGAAACAGCTTTCTGAAATCCACACAACCTCTCACATCCGGCCCTGAAAATGAGAGACTCCAACTCTGGCAACAAATCGCACCAGAGGATTTCATTACTCCAAAGGAAGGCCTCCCAACTGGCAAGAGCCTTGACTGGCCGACCTGGAAATCCCTTAACAGATTAAGAACCGGAGTTGGTAGAACAAAGGACAACCTCGAGCGGTGGGGAATGCTTCGGCAGGGAGAGACACTATTGTGCGACTGTGGAGACCTGCAAGCCGCCTCACACCTACGATGCTGCTCCATGTGCCCAACAAGTTGCACATCTCAGGACCTAATGCTGGGCATCACACGAGCTATCGATGTTGAAAAATAATTTGACGTCGCTGACACGAAGAAGAAGAAAACTAAATATTTTTAATTTGTTATTTCTTTAATTAAAATGAATTTAAAATTATATTTATGCGGTTTCACCAAGTGTTTTCAGTTGATAACCTTAAGGTTATTGCATCTGCTTAGTTCACAAATGTCAAATATGATTGACGTAAAACACCATTTGCAAAAATGATAACATTTCTTGATAAGGTAATTAATTTTGCGCCACCCTGTATAGTTAGTTTACTTAATGCATTGTTCCACTAATGAATGTAAGTGTATTGTTACGTTAGTTCAACAGTGCAGTAAATTAGAGCTAACTTATACTTAATTACATAATTCCATAATGATTCAAACAAATACATATTTCCCATACAATATATATATATTTTTTTTTATGTAAACGCATGCAGGAGAGCACAACCGGTCAAGACCAGTGCACTCTATGACGCTCAGCCAGGGAGGCTGGACGCTGCACGCGGGAAACGTGTGTTGTGTTCGTGTTTGTGTGTGGGTTGGGGAGATTGCAAGTGTATATTTATCTGTTTCTTGAAGAGATCCAGATTGTAGGAAGGAGGAAACACAGACGCTGGAAGAGCATTCCATAGCTTACCGGTGGCATTAAGGAAGGAACTTTGGAAGCTGCCAGTTCTTGGTCGACATATATTAACCGTGTATGGATGTTCGGCAAGTGTAAGACGAGTTTGTCGGCTGTGAGTGGGTGCAGGAGGAATTAGTTCTTTAAGTTCCGAAGAGCAGCGACCGTGGTAATAACGGTAGAAAAGACTAAGAGAACCAACCTTACGTCTGTGTTCCATTGATTGTAGATTAGACGTAAGGGTGTCATTGTTTATCAAACGAATTGCTCTTCTTTGAACTGAGTCAATTAAGTTTAGAAGGTATTTTGGGGCTCCAATCCAAAGGTGACTGCCGTATTCAAGGATAGGTCGGATTTGTCCTTTATATAGAAGAAGAAGTTGTTTATCGTTGAAATACCGACGTGATCTATATAATACACCTAGTTTTTTGGAAGCGAGACCGGCTTTACACTTAATTGACTCGTAATATTTGACATTATTCGATATTGATACTCCAAGCATGTTGATGGAGCTTGCTTTCGGAAGAGAACAACCGTTGAAAGATACAGGATCCATAGCAGTCTTCTTGGTGGAGTAAGTACATGATTGGGTTTTTGAAATGTTGAAACTGACGAGGTTGAGGTCGCCCCATCGTGAAACCCTTTCAAGAGACATGTTCATCTTCTTCACCAGAGATTCCCTAGCAGCAGATAGTTCCGAATGTTTCGGAGGTTTTTGGAAGATTATACTCTCATGGACAGTGCTGTCGTCGTACATATATTGTAGGGTTACCCAAAATTTGATATATTCATGTTTTTTTTAAGCAAAGCTGTCGTTTTTGGCTAAGAAGTATACAGTTCGTGGGTTCTATCTCTGACGAATTCTTTTTTTGACGCTTACCTGGAGTATATGGCTTAGCGCTGCATTTGAAGTGTTGATCCGCCAACGTCATCTAATCGGTCTTCACGGGACGACTTTCGTCTACCACCAATTTTGATTAATAGGCTATGACTGGTATTTTACGGGTGAGGGATCAAATTCATCGGTGGTATTCTGTTAATACATTAGAATTTCTAGCTCTGTTAGCTAGAAATCTAATAAGAACATTATTTTTTTATCTCCGTCGGGGATCGACCCCATGAACTTCAGCTTAGAAAGCAAACGCCTTAACCACTGACCTATACCCGCCGGAAATGTGTTGACATAAAAAAAATCATTTATTTGTTCGGCTTCACGCAAAATTAGAACTTTGTACATTAAGCATCAAAATCGAACGCTTTAACCAATTCTTCTTCGTATTATCAATCCGGTGGATTGGTTTGCAGCAACAGAATCTTGCATCTCGATCTCCATTTCTCTCGGTCCTCCGCAACCCTCTTCAGCTCAGCATAAGAGCTACAACTCGAGTCCTCGAACAGTTGCTGCAAATACTCCCGTCTAGGGCGCCCTCTACAGTTTCTACCCTCAACCATCCCCTCCACAATGTCGTGAAGAACACCATCGTGGCGCATGATGTGACCGATCGCCTCTCTGAGATGGTTCTTACTAGGTGCCTATCTTCCTTGATTATACTGAGAACCTTATTAATTAACCAATTAGCCACATCGAAAAAGACGCATTCGTTAATATTAACTGCGTATATATGTAACATGTGTGTTTCGTGTATCTCGTTATTGCGATCGCATGCGGCTTTAAAACGCGCGATTGCACGCTGCGGAATCCGCGCGGATCGGCGGAAGTCTAAGAGTTATTCTGTGCGTTCAGACGATTCTATTCCGCAACGCTGCAAGTCTAAACGTCGTATACGTAATGGGAAAACATGCGAATTTCAATGATGTAACTATTACACAGCTTGATCGGCAGAAGGACTACAACTTTAAAAGGGCCGAGCAATGAAAACATCTCCGAAACTAATGCAATCGACATACTGCTAAATAAAATGACATCCCCCAGTAAGACAGTAATCAAAGAGCGACTCCATGTCGCCGGGATCGTTATCAGTAATTTCACGCAAGAGAGGCCCAATTCAGACAAGAACTCCAAGAGTTTCTTTGGAGGGATAATTGGTTGGCTTCGTCTGTCTGATAAGCATAGGGACCTTCTGTTGCTTGTCTTTATTGCTTTGTTCATAGTACTTAATCATAAGTACCTAATTTTGTATATATTGTATTTTTTATTTGTATTTTTATTGTACTTCAGAAATGCATTGAGTTAACATAATTTGTAATGTTTCTGAAAGGCAAAATAAACAAAATTGAAAATTGAAATTGAAAATCAGGACGCGTGGAGAGAAATGGAGAGCACGGCACCAAACAAAAAAACTTGTCGAGAAGCACATTGAAATATATTTAAGATAACAGATTGACAAACTTCGGTCATCTGCCCGGGAAGAAACTTTCTTTTGACTGGTCCCGGGCAGACTCCCGACTGACACCGCCTGCAGTTTTGACAGCCAAGCGCCGAAATTACCATAGTTCCTAATTACGGAACTAATGGCGTTACAGGTAGTGCTCCCATGACAGGTGGCGATCTGACACAACAAACCGAATTTAATCATATAAAATTACACGGCATTTGCATACGACATTTTATTTGTTATGAAAGTTATTCCATTTCATGTTTGTCATCTTTAAATTGTTTTTTTGCCGTGATTATCTTGGCGGCGCTGCATGTCACAGTGTTTCGGCAGTCGTCAGTGGAGGTCCGTTCGACCGAGACGGAAGTAACGTCATGTTATGTCATGATTTGAATGAGACTTATAGGTTTTATTCGAAGGTACTATGTTGAAACGGGAACGGGAATATGCTATTTAATACCATTCAAACCAATAAGATGAAACTTTCTTGATTTGTGTGCATACCTGCAATAGTTTCCGTTGGTTTCAAAAGCAAAATCACTTAAAATATAATGGAATGCAAGGCATTCCGGGTCCAGCTTGTTTTAATATACAAAAAGGAACATATTTTTAATAGGTTCTCATTGATGATTGTTTTGCAGGTAATGTTTTTGACCGGTAATCGTGCTTTTTTTAAGGTGATATCGCTCGTTACCTGTAACGAACGAGTGCGTCTTCGTCATCATCGTCTGCCGGTTATGTCGTCTTGCATAACGGCAGTTTCTCAACTCTAGCTTAACCGCGTGCATTGTGTGATGAAGCACAGCTTTTCAAACTCTAAAATAAAGAGTAAAAGTAAATATATTAAGTAATAATATTAAGCTTGTGAATAAATGCAGACTGATTGAATAATAATAAAATAAAAAAATATACATACTTTGAATATATACTATAGCGACGTCTATCATACGATGATAACAATGACATAAATACAAGTTCCGACGCAGTCGCTCAGGCACAGCAATAGCCAAGGTGGCTGAGCGGTATGAATACCTGGGCATAGGTTGGTTTCCAAGGTCCGCGGTTTGCATCCCGCTTCTGCCGTTATTTTTCTGCTTGAATGCGTTTAAAAAGAATTTGATGTATAGTTTAGAGCTTCATAGAATTCCACAGATGAGAATTCAGAATTACTATCACTATCTGTCGGTATTCTTCTGTATGTGCTTACATACAAATTTGTATGGAGCATCTTGATGTATCACAGCCTTACATCTTGTCTGTTGCTTATCTGAAAGACACCACGTCACGAACAATGAGGATATCAGCATAATCAAAGAAAATAGGCACATCATTAGAACCATCTCAGAGAGGCGATCGGTCACATCATGCGCCACGATGGTCTTCTTCACGACATTGTGAAAGGGATAGTCGAGGGTTGAAACTGCAGAGGGTGCCCTAGACACACTAGTATTTGCAGCAAAAAAAGTATTGTTTGTCATCTACGTTTGAGCATTTACGTTTGAGAAACGCAAGTGCATCTGTCACGTAACGTCTGTTTCTCAAGTGCAGCCACTTGCACTTTCATCGTTCATTGCAACCGGTACAGAGACACTCTCACTGCATTGCATGAGAATGCACCGACAATATCAGTGCAGTAAAACCTCGATATAACAGACACTATTTAACGGACTTCGGATACAACGGACAAGAAATGCGGTGAAATGTTTTTTTTTACGTTAATACATATATCATCATCATCATCAGCCTGTGTCCGTCCACTGTTGAACTTAGGCCTCCCGCATGAGTCTCCATCCTCTTCGATCCTCCGCCTTCCGCATCCAGGTCACTCCCGCTATTCTTCTTATATCGTCAGTTCATCTTGTAGGGGGTCGGCCAATGCTTCGTTTGCCAGTTCTTGGGCGCCATTCCAATACTTTTCTTCCCCATCGACCGTCGTCTCTTCGACAGATATGTCCTGCCCATTGCCACTCGAGTGTGCCTATTCGTTGGGTAGCATCCACTACTTGAGTTCTTCTGCGTATTTCCTCGTTTCGGATTCTATCTTTTAGCAACACTCCGAGCATGGATCTCTCCATAGCACGCTGGGTGACTTTTATTTTATGGGTAAGACCTGCTGTCAGATTCCACGTCTCTGCGCCACAAGTTAATACAGGGAGGATGCATTTGTTAAACGCCTTAGTTTTAAGGCATTGCGGAATTTTCGCTTTAAAAATGTACTTTAGTTTTCCAAATGCTGCCCATCCCAGTTGTATGCGCCTGTCTATTTCTTTTGAGAAGTTATTTCGCCCTAGTTGTACTACTTGTCCCAGATAGGTATAGTCGTTTACAACCTCTATTTCTGTTCCTCCAATGGAAATAGGATCAAAGGTCTGTGAAATATGACTATTAATCATGGCTTTTGCTTTATCCATGTTCATTTTCAGACCAATTTTGTTCGACGCTTCATTGAGGTCGTAGAGCATGTCTTGAAGCTTGTCAGGTGATTAGGCTATTAGCACTATGTAATCTGCAAATCGGAGGTGAGAAATGTACTCTCCGTTAATATTTATTCCACATTTTTTCCAGGATAGCGGTTTAAAAATATTTTCTAGGGCATTTGTGAAGAGTTTTGGAGATATAACATCTCCTTGTCTAACACCTTTGTTTATAGAAATATTGTTAGTGCTATCATGGAGCTGGACCATCATTGTTGCAGATTTGTACAGAGATTTTATTATCTCTATATACCGATAGTCTATTTTGCAGCGTTGTAGTGAATCTAGCACTGCCCAAGTCTCGATTGAGTCAAATGCCTTTTCATAGTCTACAAAGGCGAGGCAGAGTGGCTGATTATATTCTTCGGTTTTCTGAATGATTTGTCTTAGCGTGTGGATATGATCAATTGTACTAAAGCCTTTCCTAAACCCAGCTTGCTCTCGAGGTTGAAATTCATCAAATCGACCCGTCAGCCTGTTTGTTAAAATTCTGGAGAATACTTTATACACATGGGAAAGAAGGGAAATGGGTCGGTAGTTTTTAAGCAGTGATTTATCCCCTTTTTTGTGGAACAATATCACAATACTCGTACTCCATGTCGCCGGGGTTTCTCCATGTTATATTACCTTGTTGAATAGTTTTTTAAGCTCTTTCAACAGAGGGGTTCCTCCTACTTTCAGAAGCTCAGATGTAATTCCGTCTTCTTCAGGGGCTTTGTTGTTCTTAAGTTGTTTTAGGGCCGATTTAATTTCGAATATACTTATATCTGGGATGTCTTCAGACCAGTGCTTTGTGAGAGTAGCCCTCTTGTCGTCCGCAAATCTGTCATTAGGACCTGGCATCGTAGATGAATACAATAACCCGTAGAAATGTTCTATTTCCTTCAGTATATCATTAAGATTTGTTGTTATCTTCCCATCGTGTGTCTTTAGTTTGGTAAGTTGGGCCTGTCCTATAGAGGTGTGTCTGCTAAATGCATTTGACCCTCGGCCTTGTGCAACAATCTCCATGATATACTCGGTGTTTGAACGACGAATGTCAAATCTCATGGATTGTTTCACTTTTTTGTTCAGGGTATTGTAATCTTATATGTACATATATGGTAATACATATATGGTAAGTAATTAAATATGAAGCCGGTCTCGCTTTCAAAAAACTAAGTGTACATCATATCAGTATTTCAACGATGAACTCTTTTTTCTATATAAAGGACCTATCCTTGAATATTATAATTGGTTTGTAGCCCCAAAATACCTTCTAAACTTAATTGACTCAGTTCAAAGAAGAGTTATTCGTTTGATAAACAATGACACTCTTACGTCTAACCTGCAATCAATGGAACACAGACGTAAGATTGGTTCACTTAGTCTTTTCCATCGTTATTACCACGGTCGCTGCTCTTATGAACTTAAAGAACTAATTCCTCCTGAACCCACCCACAACCGACAAACTCGTCTTACACTTGCCAAACATCCATGCACGGCTAATGTGTGTCGACCAAGAATTAGCAGTTTCCAAAGTTCCTTCCTTAATGCCACCGGTAAGCTTTGGAATGCTCTTTTAACATCTGTGTTTCCTCCTTCCTGTAATCTGGATATCTTCAAGAAACAGATAAATATACACTTCAATCTCCCCAACATACACACAAACACGAACACAACACACGTTTCCCGAATGCAGCGTCCAGCCTCCCTAGCTGAGCGTCATTGAGTGCACTGGTCTCTACCAGCTGTGCTGTCCTGCATGCGATTACATAAAAAAATATATATGGAAGAATACCCATAGACGATGATAGTGATGTAGAAACTCATCTGTGGATTCTATGGTACTTACAATGTTATAATTTAGCTAAGTGCAGCGTATGGAGTGTAGATCCGCCAACGTCTTAGACTACAGCCCGACATTCACGCATCATCCTTATTATTACAGGAATTCACTATGAATGGATGGTCTTCACGGGACGACTTTCGTCTGTCACCGATTTTAATTATTAGGCTATGACTGGCGTTTTATTTAGTTATTTATTTATTTATATACAGAATCGAAATTCCAATTTTTTACAAATATTTAGAAACATAGAGTATACATAAATATACAATAAATAGAGAAAATTATAAAAAATAAAAATAACATTAAAGAAGAAGAAGATGACACGTGTCAAAGATCACAGAGATCTAGGAGAACAATACAATCGACAAAAGAGGAAAAGGATCTAAGAAAAGGATCGAGGTGTGCTGGTAGGCCATTTAAGAGCGACATTGCCGTTGTAGCAAATTGAGTGCTTGAAGCTCCACAAGCATCGACTGGGATCAAAAACAATGGATGGCTACGAGCACGGGTGTACCAATCTGGAACATAGAAGTTAAAACATTTTTAAAAAGTCTTACGGGTGAGGGATCAAAATTCACACAAACTGATAATATTTATAGAGCTTAGAAATCGATATTTTTTTGAATCTCCGTCGGGGATCAAACCCATGACTTACGTTTTGGCAAGCAATCGCTTTAACCCCTGTGCTATGCCAGCCGACAGAATGCCCCTCGTCAAGCATTCGGACTTCTCCGAAGAAGGTGGTCAGGAACCATATATGTTCCCAAATGGGCCTTCATGTGCAAATATGTATTAGATGGCGGTGGGTATAGTACAATGGTCAAAGCCTTTGCTTTGCAAGCCAAACGTCGTGGGTTCGATCCTCGACGGAGATTAAAAAGAAAAGATAATCGATTTATGAGCTCTAAAATGCCCCCGGTTGCTGTGAATTTGAACCCTCACCTGTAAAATGCAAGTCATATCCTATTAATTAAAATTGGTTGTAGACGAAAGTCGTCCCGTGAAGACCACCCATTCATAGTAAATTCCTGTAAATAATAAGGATGATGCGTGAATCTCGGGCTGCAGTCTATTACGTTGGCGGATCAACACTCCACATGCAGCGTTTAGTCATATGCATCATGGTAAGCGTCATAAAATTCCACAGATGAGGATTCAGAATTACTATTACCATCTGTCGGTATTCTCCTGTATACATAAAAAAATGTGAAAAAGAAGAAAAAAATAATAGGGCCGATACAGGCGCTGTAAGGGCGGCACTTTGTTTTGATCGAGTAATGCCGTGAGTCCCAGATATTGCGTTTAGGTAATTTTACTCGTTTGCGGTATTTCCTTCTTTGAAATACATTACATGTAGTACTTGTTCAATAACCTGTTTGTAGAGAGCAGCTTTCTTACCGTCTGCGATAAACGACTCAGGTGACAGAAGTGGGAGAAAGAACGTACCTGTACAGGTACATGATTCAAAGGCGGTTCATCGAATTCGAGACTTTTTATATTAATTAAACTGGTGGATACAGCTTGATGGTAAAAGCGTTTGCTTATCAAATCTAAGGTAATGGGTTCAGTCCTCGTCGGAGATTAAAATAAAGAATACTTATAATACGAAACTCTTTCTTTATAAGTATATATTAATTTGATTTGACATTCCACATTTTTAAAATCTTAGTCGGTCGTAGAGCGGGCACGTAACACGGTGGTGTCTCCGGCGGGCGGCAAGTGATTGATCGGGTTACGAAGGCGTCGAGGTAGAAAAGAGAAGAGGTCCGGTCCGTATTGTCATCCATTTATATAGAGCAGGCCTTCTTAAGTTATGGGTCGCGACCCCAAATGGGGTCGCAATTTCGTAGCAAAATTAATTCTAGGGTCGCGAATTTAAAAAAGATTTTTGAATTTTCTTAACGAATAAAAAATAGGGCAAATAATTTTTGTAACTATAATAAATACAATTTTACAACTTTTTGTACAATTTTTATTTTTAGATTTTTGAATGTTTCTTAACAAATTTTAAAATTATATATTTTGAAATGTATATTGTTACCTAATAAATAAATCATTAGAAAAATATTTATCTTTCTTTTATATTAATATGAGGTTGCCAGGAAACTAGCAATCATAAATGGGGTCGTGAATGAAAAAAGTTTAAGAAGCCCTGGTGTAGAACCTGCTCAACTCCCACTTTGATAGGTGCAATAGTATTTGAAGTGACGGAGATTCTACCGACATCTATGGGATATTCAAGGCAAATATTAATAGACAAGTCCACCACAGTATTAATAATAAACTATTTTTAAAAATCACGTAGATGATTGATACACCCTTGTACGTATCCTCGTACAATAATTATACTTGTTTTTGTATAGCGCATTTTATGCAATGCGAGAGAGTCGAAATATCGCAATTCATTATGCAGCACACAACGCCATTTCCTTTATCCAAATTGTGATGACCCTATGCCCCAAATTATGATCATTCTTTACTCATATAAACATATTTGCCGGCGGGTATTGCTCAATGGTCGTGGGGTCGTTCCCCAACGAAGATCATTGGGATGCGTGGTGGATGGATGAGGAGCAGATCTTCAAAGTAAAGAACTATTCAATTAACACATTGAAAAATATATTTTATGTAAAAAAATTGTCAGACTTTGGTCTTCTTCTGTCTGCCCGGGACACGTAAACATTGACGTGTATCTGACAGTGCCCGGGCAGAAAGTGACTCGGACCACGCAGTAATAGGCCACGTATCAGCCATTTGGCGAACTATCTGCTCTCACATGACAAAACAAGCAAAATGACGCCTACAAGCGCTTCGTCTTATGACTACTTCAAAACCTAGAACTAACATTTTTATATGTGTGTGTCTGACGAGCAACAAAAATAAGATACAAAAGATCGCGTATCGAGGTTTTTCGGTACCAGCCTGCAAGGGATAAATCAAGTTGATATCAATATGGTGTCAATATGGTAATTTGCCAACGGGTATAGCTCAGTGGTTAAAGCTTGGCAAATGTTTTAACCACTGAGCTATACCTACTATACGTTGCCGACGGAGATTTTTTTTTTTAAATTTAATTTCAGAGCTCTGAAACACCATCGGTTGTTGTGAATTTGATGCCTCACCCGTAAAATTCCAGTCATAAGCCTATTAGTTAAATTTGGTGGTAGACGAAAGTCGTCCCATGAAGACTACCCATTCATAGTGAATTCCTATGATAATAAGGATGATGCGTGAATGTCGCGCTGTAGTATATGACGTTGGCGGATTAACACTCCACATGCAGCGCTTAATCATATGCACTATGCTAAGCTCTTAAACACCATCGGTTGGTGTGAATTTGATGCCTCACTCGTAAAATTACAGTCATAGCCTATTCATTTAAATTGGCGGTAGACGAAATCCGTCCCGTGAAGACCACCCATTCATAGTAAATTCATGTCATAATAAGGATAATGCGTGAATCTCCGGATGTAGTCTATGAGGTTGGCGGAATAATACTCCACATGCAGCGCTTAGTCATATGAACTATGGTAAGCGTCATAGAATTCCACAGACGTGGAGTATTTATGGTAAAAAAGAATGATATTTTTAAGGAAACGGAAATGGATTATATCTATGATCGAACAGGTATAGAGAGAAGCTCTTTCAAAGAGCCCGCATATTATTTGTTAATTTTAATTTAATAAGTACCTCACCTTAATTTTGATAAGCATTCAATTTAATTTTCTCTTCTGGTTTCCATTTCCAGGCTGGAAATCAAATGCTTCAATACAAACGGTGAAATTCAATCAAAAATATACCTTCGAGAAATACATTGTTCGTGTGATTTACCGAAATTCTATGGCGCTTACAGGAAATGAAGACATTTTGTGGAGATAGAAGCTTCAATGATATTTTAAACGTCATAAATGAACACGGAGTAGTGGAAACATGATGTGCTTGTACTAGACTGGACTTTACCCGCCTCACACCCGCATCACACCGGCGGACAATTAAGTCTCTCTTGATGACGCGCTCATTCAGATTACGTCAGTTAACAACTGATAAGTCCAGTGGGAGTCCTCTCTGAACAATTGTGGCCACTACGCAGAAGTGCTAAAAGAAAGAACCCGTGAAAGAGATAAGAATCGCATTCATGAGTTGTAAGGAGATGGAGACGGAAGATAGATTCTCTCACCGAAAATACGAGGAAAGATTGTAAATGCGTGGAATTTTTTTTTAGTGACCACAAAGTCTGCATGCCCGATAGGGCCAAGGAGATTCCCTCGAACTGCCTCGAAAAGGATTCCTCTTTCTTACGAGAGGAACTGACAGTCCCTGAGAATGTGCTTTGAGATTGTACTGTCAGTTTTGATCTAAGTACGAGGGTTATCCGTAAAATAAGATTCCCATGGCGCTACAGTCCTGAAAAGCGCTGTTTTCGCTGGATCCCGCGATTCTGTAGTGTACCTTGGTTCCCTCACTTCAAATCCCTTCTCTAGCGAGCTGCCTGCGGACCTCAGTCTTGGCTTGGCAGCTGTACGTGATGGATCTCCCCTTCGCTTTGCCCGCCAGGTGTGAGCTGCGCTCGGTGATCCGTTTCCTGTCTGCAAAAAACATAAAAAAATGTTTTTTTTTCCTTAAAAAAAATGTTGAAAAAATATATAAAGTCGCGAGTTGTACCCTGCAAGTTACACACAAGGTGAGAATATACGTCTGAGAAATAGTTGAAGAACGTAGGAGCCTACACCATTTCAGCCTCGTTAACCGCTCGTGTAGCCCCGACGATTTCCCTGACGAAGTTTAACAGCAAGGGACCGTCAGAACTAAGCAGCAATTCAGGTAAATCCTCCCAAAAAATAGTAGAGACTCTCAGGCGACAACACAGAATGAGTCTCCTGTTCTCATGGATGATGCACTCCACGAGAGAGTGTCTCACCGTCCGACAAGAGAGGCCAAATCTTCAAATAGGAATTCTCTGAAAATTCCGTGTCCGGTAAACGCTTGAGCGAGATGAAAGTCCATGGAGTTCTTTTTTTCCAAGTCAGTAAGTTTTCGATGGATGGAAAGGAATACTTGGTTATTCCTCCCGAGGTTGATTCTTGATATGCTGTGCTGGTACATTGCGCTGGTAGAAATCCATTCCCAGCTATGCGAAATCTATAGAGACAAGTGAATGAGCGTACAACACGTGCGCAAATGGTGCAGAGAGTGCAAGAAGGGTACTGACGTCCATCTGTTTCTGACGAAATAATCCCAAAAGTGGAGGCAGCGATGTTCTCAGATCGAAGAGTGATGGTTCGTAAGCTTGTATTTTGTTTGGAAAAAAAAACGTTTCTTTCCATATATTTATATATTATAAAATAATATTTATATATATATAATGCACCAAATATATTATTATCAATTATATATTAATTTAATGTAAAAAATTGCCGGATTAAATTTTTTAAGCCACCAATGGCATTTTCGAACATTTAAAATATCTCCCAGTAAATCACAAATTTGTAGCACATGTTGCTTTTTTTTTTTTTTTTTTCTTTTTTTTTCATTTTTCATGAAATGGTAAAGCATAATATTTCGAATAAATTCCTCATTCGGTACAAAGCTCTCCATTGTATATAGGGTTGTAATCGTTTTTGTTTAAAAGTCCTAGTACACTCCAGGTATACGCAGTCAGAGAAACAACACAGAACACGTTGTAAAAGTTCGACTGCCGAAGCACAACTGACCACTCAAAACCACTTAAAAAAAACGACATTCTTTTCCGGTACACCTCTTACTTAAATCATGCAAAATCACTATGTAGTAACTTTGACAGTAGCAATTTTGTCATGTAACAAATCTAATTACTTTAGTTTACTTTAAGTAAAGGGTCCGCCAAATAACTTTTTTTTTTTAAAACAGGGCGCAAAACATCGAGTGTAGCTTCGGCTGTATGGCACGTAGCGCCGTCTTGTTGAAACCAAATGTTGCCAATATCCTCCTCTTAAATTTTTGTGAACAAAAATTCGTTCAATATGGCCGCGCCGCATGGAAGCGCCATTGATGGCGCTTCACGCACACTTTCTGCCACAGCAGCAATATTCTCGGGTGTACGCACTGTTTTTGGCTTTTCACGCTTTGGTTTATCGATGAGGATGACAGTTTCTTTCACTTTTTTCACAAGATAACGAACATACGGAGCTGACGGTGATTCTCTTCTTCCAAAATCCTTACGCAATTTTCGCACACATTCTGCAACATTACCATAATTTTCAAAGTAATGTCGCAATATTTCCCAGCGTTGTTCAAGCATATACACAACCATATTCGCTTAGCGGAAGGATAAAACTAATTATCTGTCAAATCAGACATGACCTAAGGGTTACCATTCACGAAATAAATACTAGTAGAAAAAAAAACGTTAGATGGCGGACCCTATATAATAAAGAACGAGTATAGTGTCACATTGTTCCTATTTATTTTATATTAAGGTGTTGTTCTATCATAAAACTCCGTGTCGCTTTAGAACAGTAAAACCTGCTCCATACTTCAAGGAACATAATATTATATATCTATGCTATACTTCTATATATTGTGTGTTAAATTTAAACATAGTAGAAATACAATTCCCGGGCGACATAGTCCAGTAGTTAAAGCGTTTGCTTCTCACACAGACGCTGTCGGTTCACATCCCGACCAAGCTTGATTTTCATAAAATCGATTTAATTAAATCTAAATTCTTAATATGCCCCTAGTAGAGTCGAATCACCCCTTAAGGACATTTTTTAATGTAATTCCATGCAGGAGAGCACAGCCGGTCAAGACCAGTGTACTCTATGACGCTCAGCCAGGGAGACTGTATGCTGCATGCGGGAAACGTGTGTTGTGTTCGTGTTTGTGTGTGGGTTGGCGATATTGCAAATGTATATTTATCTGTTTCTTGGAGAGATCTAGATTGTAGGAAGGAGGAAGCACAGACGCTGGAAGAGCATTCCAACGCTTACCGGTGGCATTAAAGAAGGAACCTTGGAAACTGCCAGTTCTTGGTCGACACACTATAACCGTGTATGTTCTGCAAGTGTAAGACGAGTTTGTCGGTTGTGGGTGGGTGCAGGAGGAATTAGTTTTTTAAGTTCCGATGAGCAGCGATCGTGGTAATAACGGTAGAAAAGACTAAGTGAACCAATCTTGTGTTCCATTGATTATAGGTTAGACGTAACAGTGTCATTGTTTATCAAACGAATTGCTCTTCTTTGAACTGAGTCAATTAAGTTTAGAAGGTATTTTGGGGCTCCAATCCAAAGGCGACTGCCGTATTCAAGGATAGGTCAGATTTGTCCTTTATATAGAAGAAAAAGTTGTTTATCGTTGAAATACCTCAGTGATCTATATAATACACCTAGTTTTTTGAAAGCGAGACCGGCTTTATACTTAATTGACTCGTAATATTTGACATTATTCGAGATTGATAATTCAAGCATGTTGATGGAGCTTGCTTTTGGAAGAGAACAACCGATGAAAGACACAGGATCCATAGCAGTCTTCTTGGTGGAGAAATTACATGATTCAGCTTCAGGAGCGTCGCCCTGATCATCCGATAGAAACCCTGATCATCTCACCTAATTTTTATGTAAGCGCACGCCATCCTGCACGCTCTAACATATAAAATCCAACACCACCACCACGCTCAAAGTATACAAAAAAAAACGCAATCGAGTGATGCAAAAATGCATTTTTTTCATTTCATAACTGGTTTTCTCCCACTAGGTGCGAGTGCATTGCAGGTACTTGCATTTCTCGGTGCACTCGGCAAAAATAATTGCATACAGTCCACAACGAACCGCGAAAGACACAGTACCATCGTGTTGCAAGTCGTGCATTTGGTGCATTTACAGTTGCGATACAAAAACTGAGTGATATCACGTAATACGTAATAACGTACTAAGAAAACCGGTCAACCAAGCAACGACCGTAATACAACCTTTAAAAAATTGGCTAAAAGTGAAATCTAATTTAAAATATATAACTTAGAGTGTTAAGTGTTTCTAATTTTGTGATATATATATAATTTCTTATATTCTATGTAATAATGGATACTTCCGGTATACAAACAAGTAGAACCTTTTCAGTATTTTGCGAAATACGAGGGTTATAGGTAAAATAATATTAAATTACATGAATGCGTACATTTTTGGAAAGTTCAGACTTTTACCTATTTTTCTACATAGTCGCCACTGAGGTCAATGCATTTTTGCATGCGGTATACGAGCTTTTGAATGCCCGAGTAAAAAATCTGACGCTAAGCCACGCAGATACCTGAGATCTACAGCTCTTCTTTATCGCTGAAATGCGTTCCACCCAGGTGTTTCTTCATGTCAGGGAAGAGATGTTAGTCACTTGGGGCTAAGTCCGGGCTGTAGGGTGGGTGTTTGATAATACCCCATCTAAATTTTGCGATGAGCTCGTTCGGTCAACATTCTTGGCACCCACTTCGCGCAAACCTTAGCGTACCCTAGATGCTCCGTCAAAATCTTGTCAATAGAGGTTTTGGTGACATCGGGAATCGCGGGATCTACCATAACAGCGCTTTTCAGGACTGTAGCGCCAAGGGAACCTTATTTTACGGGTAACCCTTGTATGTAATAATAAAATTCACTCAGTGGGAACGTTTTTTTACATAAATAATCGCAAAAAAAAAAAATTTAAAGTAAAGTTATCTACCCTTAAGAAAAAATACAATTATCCCTAAGTATTTACGTAAATAATTGTTTTTCATTACATTTTTGTCTATAATAAGTAATAGCTAGTACCTACTTTTAATGATTTTAAGCATTTTAAATTTTACAAAAGCTCGTATTCTAATATTATTATTTTTTTAGTTAAATATTCAGGAATCACGTACTCACATGTAATTTACGTTGATTTTGATACAATTGTGGCTTTTAGGTTTAGCCGTGTGTGGCAAATTTCTTCTTACCAATATTTCGAAAACCATTGCAGGAGTCTTCTTCATGATTGATGACTTAGTTGTTAGTTGGTTTCAGGAGGTAGTTTAGTCTAACGTACCTCCACGAGCTTCATTGTTATCTCCATGGAAATACTCAATTTTCATTGATCCTTTATGTCGGACTAATGAAATTCCGTGTACGGTGGGTATGTTCAAAGCTCGTGGAGGTAAATTAGGCTAAGAGCTAAACTGCCTCCTGAAACCAACTCACAACTAAGTCATCAATCCTGAAGAAGATCCCTGTAATGGCGGTCGAAATATTGGTAAGAAGAAATTCGCCACACACGGCTAAGCCCAAAAGCCACAATATCAAATCTAGCCTTGAAAACCTTAGAAGTTATTTAATAATTTATTTGCTGATTGTTGGGATTCGAACACCAGAGTTATCACTTCGTAAGCATGCGCGTTTGCCATTGCGCCACTCTCACTGCAAGTTATATGCAGTGATATGCACTTTGTGAAAGTATTTGATAATATGCAATATTGCAAGATGTTATGCAATGGCTGTCTTATGCAGTGGTTAAGTTACGTTTAGTGGTACACGATTAGATCGGTCGTTCCTTATCGTGTTACAGTCAAACATACAACAAAGATTTTTATACAGCGTTTGCGACGGTTTTTTGTAAAGCGGTCCATTCTTCAATGAACATTTCGGGACATTTTTCATTATCATCTTCATCTATAAATCTAGTCTTTAAATTAAAATTTGTGGAAGATGAAAGTCATCCCGTGAGCACCGCCAATTCATGGTGAATTCCTGTAATAATTGATAATGCGTGAATGTCGGCCTGTAGTCTATGACGTTGGCGTTTGCAGCGCTTAGCCTTATGTAGCATGGTAAGCATCATACAATTCACAGATGAGATTTCAGCATCACTATCCACCATCTGTTGGTATTCTCCCGTATTTCTTGTACGTAAAAAATGTTTAATTTTATTAGATAGTTAAGGTAGGGTTAGATTAGGTTTAGTAAGCTTACGATAGGTTAGGTTTTTTTATGTTTACACATGCAGAAGAATACTGACATATGGTGATAGTAATTCTGAAGTCTCATCTGTGGAATTCTCTGAAGCTAACAATGGTGCATATGGCTAAGAGCAGCATGTGAAGTGTTGATCCACCAACGTCATAGACTACAGCACGAGATTCACGTATCATCCTTATTAGTACAGTAATTTGCTACGAATGGGTGGTCGTCTTCACGGGACGACTTTCGTTTACCACCAATTTTAATTAATAGGCTATGACTGGAATTTTACGGGCGAGGGATAAAATTCACACCAACTTTTTTAGAGCTCAGAAATCGATTAAGATACTTTTTTTTATTTCCGTCGGGGACCGAACTAACGACCTTTGACCATTGAGCTATACTCGCCGGTGAGTTTAGGTTAGGTTAGGTTAGGTTAGGTTGGGTGAAAATAATTATGAAAAAAGTGTCAAATAGCGCAAAAGAATAATAGGATTATTTTATATTCTGAACAATAAAATATCTTTGATGACCGAAAATAAAAGCCGTTTTAAAAAAAATATCTAAATATTCACTAAAAACAACTTAAAGTATTGTAAGCCGTAATATTTGCACGTGAATGATTCAGTTTACAGGTAATGTTACGAAACACCTGAGAGACACTGAACGTACCTTGGTAGAAAGTTACCTGTTGACTGACGACATCGACAATAACCCTTGCTTTACGATGATATGTATTTACAATTCTACTGTAATAATGAAAATATGTATATAAAATATAAATGTAATTAGTAAAATATATGTGAGACTTATGCAGCTACTCATGGGATCATGTTCAACACAAAGAAAAGCGAATTGATGATATTCAAAGAAAAAAAAAAATTCATTCTGCTACCGTGCCTTCAACGATTGCTCTCTGTGGTACGCTGTTAAAACTAGTGGATAGATTTAAGTATCTGGGCCACTGGGTTACAGAGGATCTTAGTGATAGCGCTGATATTAAGAGGGAGCGGAGGGCGCTGTCGGTTCCATACAATATGTTATTTCGTAGGCACGTTGTACTAAAAACGTTAAGCTGACGCTTTTTAAAGCCTTCTGTCATCTCTCTACACGTGCGGCCTGTGGACTGGCTATACTCAGAAGGTCTACAGTGAGTCTACACTCCGAATCCAGTATAACATCGCCTTTCGAATGTTGTTGGGTCTGCCGCGATACTGCAGTGCCTCAGGCATGTTGACGGAGGCGCGGTCCATGCCATAATAAGGAAGCGTTGCGCTTCTTGTTGGGCGCGCGTTCGCGGCAGTCTCAACGCAATGGTCGCTGTGTGGGCGGATAAGTGGAACTCACGGTTAGAGGGGCTCTGGATGCGCTTTCACGTGGCCATCCAGAAGGGATCCGGTGCTCCACTCACTGAGTAGTACAATAGTAATACTGCGACGTATGTGTACATGCCTTTTTCTTTCTATTCTGTTTTTTTTTTGTATTTGCTTGGAATTATTGTGTGTATAATTTTGATTACGGCACTAGTGGCTAAATAAATAAATTTTATTATTATTATAATAGATAATTAGTGAACATTTTTTTTATTCCTCCATAATATTCTTCTTCGTAGTATCAATCCGGTGGATTGGTTTGCAGCAACAGAATCTTGCATCTCGATCTCCATTCCTCTCGGTCCTCCGCAACCCTTTTCAGCTCAGCATGAGCGCTACAATTCATGTCCTCGAATACTTGCTGTAAATATTCCCGTCTAGGGCGCCCTCCACAGTTTCTACCCTCAACCATCCCCTCCACAATATCGTGAAGAAGACCATCGTGTCGCATGATGTGACCAATCCATCGGGCTCGCCTCTCTGAGATGGTTCTTATTAGGTGCCTATCTTCCTTGATTATCCTGAGAACCTCATTGTTCGTGACGTGGTCTCTCCAGGAAATTCCGAGAATTCTTCTGTACGACCACATCTCAAAGGCCTCTAGTCTTTTTTTATCACTTTCAGATAAGCACCATGTCTCACAGCCGTACATTAAGATGCTCCAAACAAGTGTTTTGGCAAGTTGCTTGCGGAGCCCTAAAGTAATATTCTTTGACTCAAGAATTTTGGCTTTTTTATTGAAAGCTAGCCTTGCTTGATGTATTCGACTGTTGACTTCTCTTTTTGTTCTGCCATCCCAGGTGATAGTACTTCCAAGGTATACAAATTATTTTGCATCTTTTAGGGGTACTCCTAGCATTGATATGTTAATTTTCTGCTGCTCATTGCTATATTATTAAGTATTAAATAGAATGATAATAATGTATAGTTATTCATTTGTAGCAATGGAAATAAATAATTTGTGGAATAATCTGGGATGGAATCACGCGCAATGGTCAATATGCACGCTGAATTTGTAGGCTACGCCAGCTATAGCTTCTAATTGGGATGTTTTTTTTTCTCTTCTTCAAATACTTACATTACAATAATTGTTACATTTCAACTTTAATTACAGCCAATTAAAGCAATATTTAGTAATATTCACATTATTCCTGTTTTTAATCTACATTTTCATATGGTTTAAAAAATACATATCGTCGGAGCTTTAATATGTTTTTAACACAGTAAGGGGAGGGTTAAAAGTAAGTGTGTTATAAGTGATGCTGGGATTTTTTATGCAATCGCATGCGGGAGAGCATAACCGGTCGATAGCAGTGCACTCTACGATGTTAAGCTATACCGGATGTACGCTGCATTCGTTTATTTTTATGTAAACACATACAGGAAAAATTCCGAAAGATGGAGATGGTGATTCTGAAGTCTCATCTGTGGCATTCTTTGACGCTTACCAAAGTGCGTATGGCTAAGCGCTGCATGTGGAGTGTCGATCCGCCAACGTCATTGACTACAGAGATTCACGCATCATCCTTATTATTACAATAATTTACTATGAATGGGTGGTCTTCACGGGATGACTTTCGTCTACCATCAATCTTAATTAATAGACTATGACTGTCATTTTACGGATGAGGCATTCAATTCACACCAACCGAGGGTATTTTAAAGCTCAGAAATCGATTGAATTTTTTTTTAAATTTCCTTCGCGGATCGAACCCACCACCTTTGGCTTGCAAAGCAAACGCTTTGAACATTGAGCTATACCCGCCGGTGTTCGTTCCGGACGTGTGTTGAGTTCCTAATAGTATGAAAGAGGAAACGCATTTTGTATGTTGACGCATACAGGATAATACCGACAGATGGTGATAGTGATTCTGAAGTTTCATCTTTGGATTATATGACGGTTACCATTTAACATATGGATAAGTGATGCATGTAGAGTGTTGATCCCTTAACGTCACAGCACGACATTCATCATCTTTATTATTACAGGAATTCGTTATGAATGGGTGGTCTTCACGGGACGTCTTTTGTCGACCGCCAATTTTAATTAATAGGCTATGACTCAATATCATTGTAAAGATCTAAAAAATAATGACAGACATACGTCTAACTTCCAATCCCTGGAACACAGACGTGCAGAAATATTTATTTATTTACTTATATTCAGTATCGAAATTCCATTTTTTTTTACAAATATTTAGATACATAGATATACAATAAATTATACATAAATATACAATAAATAGAGAAAATAATAAAAAATAAAAATAACACAAAAGAATAAGAAGATGACACGTGTCAAAGATCACAGAGATCAAGTAGAACAATACCATCGACAAAAGAGGAAAAGGAAGCGACATTGCCGTTGTACCAAATTGAGTACTTGAAGCTCCACAAGCATCGACTGGGATCAAAAACAATGGATGGCTACGAGCACGGGTGTACCTATCTGGAACATAGAAGTTAAAACATTGAAGAATCCCAGGGTTGTGAATTGAACCGCGAAGAAGAAGGAATGAATGTTTGAGTGCAGCAATTTTCCTCCGGGACTCTAGCGAATGGAAAGAAAGCATCCCTATATATGTGATCATATTCACATTTTCCAGATGTGGAACGTGTATTGGCAAAGGCTACTTATTATTTTGTCAGTATTCCATTCAATCAATGGTCAGTAAATATTCCAAAAATGGTCGGTAAGAAATATACAAGGTCAGTAAAAAAATTGGCATGAAAAAAATATATTTTGGCAATAAATATTTAATTAATTGATTGAAATTGATAATAGATTAGGTTAGGTTTCAATTTTATGTGCCAATTATTCATACATGTTACATTAATTACTAGCAGTATCGAGTATATTACTGACATTTTAATTGTATAACTGTCCACATTCTTACTGAAGATACTATCAATTTATTTAATTTACTCACAACTTATTTAATTTAGTGTCAATTTATTTTATATACTGAACAAATAAATAAAGACCCATAGGAAGATGTATAGAGATATCGCCGGCGAGTATAGCTCAATGGTCAAAGCGTTTGCTTTACAAGCCAAAGGTGCTTGAGATTTAAAAAAATGATTTTTAATCGATTTCTAAGCTTTGAAATACCCCGGTTGGTGTGAATTGATCTCTCACACGTAAAATGCCAGTCATATTAATCAAAATTGGAGTTAGACGAAAGTCGCCCCGTGAAAACCATCCATTCATAGTAAATTCCTGTAATAATAAGGATGATGCGTGAATCTCGTATATGACAACACTCCACATGCAGCGCTTAGCCATGTCCACCGTCATAAGCGTCATAGAATTCCACAGTTGAGACTTCAGCATCACTATCACCGTCTGTCAGTATTCTCCTGTATGTGCTTACATAAGCAAAAATGTATTATAAAATGTGCCCCAGTAAGGCGCAGGTACATGTATTTCACTGGTATTAACGTAAAGCTATGCAAATCCTAATGCCGGTATAAAAAAGCATTTTGGAAGAAAAAAACCTTGTTACGAAAAAAATGATAAAGTAAGAACAAATGGGGGATATTTTTTCCGATAAAGTGAAATCTCCCGATGGCTCTATGATACTTTTCCGTTATCCTCAAGCTAACCGTGAGTCCTGTTTTAAACGGAACTGTCCTGTTTTTATTTCGAATGTACCGAAACAATATTTTCGGCGAACTTATATAGTTTTTAGGAGTGTCAGATTGATCACAACGCTTATACAGTAGAACCTTGTTATTTCGTTCTCACTTTTTTCGTTTTTCCGCATAAATTGATCATTTTTTATTGTCCCGGTAGGCACCCATAAAAAACAATGTTAAATAATTCCGCATAAGCTTATCGTCAATTTTTTTTATGTAAGCACATACAGGAGAATACCGAAAGATGTTGATAGTAATTCTGATGTATCATCTGTGGAATTCTATGACGCTTACGATATTGCATACAGCTAAACGCTGCATGTAAAGTGTTGATCCGCCAACACCATAGACTAAAGCCCAAGATTCACGCATCATTCTTATTATTACAGGAATTTACTATGAATGGGTGGCTTTCACCGGACGACTATCGTCTACAGTGAATTTTAATTAATAGGCTATGACTGGCATTTTGCGGGTGAGGGATCGAATTCACACCAACCGGGGGTATTTTAAAGCTCAGAAATGTTTAAAAAATCCTTTTTACAGAAAGATTTTTATTGAAACGTCACTTTGTTCTGACAGAGCGAAGCTGTGAGTCTCAGATATTGCGCATGGAAATAAAATAATAAATATTATTTTCTCATAAGCTGTGGTCACCATACAAATCCTGCTATATTCTAATAGTACTTCATTGCCATACAAGCTTTCATATGGCAAATATAAATGTATTCAGAAAATCTCTTTCAGTTTCATATATTTTTTTCCACGTATATTACATACATATAATAAATCCATGTTTCGGATTTACTTTAAAATATACCGAAATATGTGGATATTATATTTGATTCAGGAGGCGGGCATGGCTTAGTGGTTACAGCGTTCGCTTACCAAACCGAAGCTCATAAATTCGTTCGCCAACGGATATTTAAATTAAATGTTTTTAATCGATTTTTAAGCTCTTAACCCTTTCAGTACGGCTCGGTTTGTATTCAAACTATACTGTCAATCATAAAACTAGTATTTGAAGCGTTAATTATTATTATTTTTGTTTTATTAGTATTTGTATAGCGCTCTTTTATGACCGAATGATCATTCCAAAAGCGCTTCTTTGCATCTCTGAGTAAAAAGGTGGGTCTTGAGTCTGCTTCTGAAGGATGTCTCCGCTTTAAGCTCTCTTATGCTTTCCGGTAGTGAGTTCCAGGCCATTGGTGCAGCGTAGCTGAAAGCCCGATTGCCAAAGACCGTGCTAGGACTACCTCCCGTCAGCTGCAGGGTGCTTCTATTTGCTCTAGCCAATCTGAGTGTCTCTCCACGCGCGCTTGTTTTGTTAATGTACTTATCTGGTCTATTTTCATATATCACATTGGTTCTTGTATCGTTTAGCTATCAGATAATGCATAAAAAACTATTCTAAAGTAGCAAGACGATATATCACGTCAACCGATGTCAACGGTCGGGGAATCTTATGACGGCATATGCCGACAACGATGCAAAAGGGTCAAAATACCCCGGTTGGCTTGAGTTTGATTGCTCACATGTAAAATGTCAGTAATAGCCTGAATTGGTGGTGGTAGACAAAAGTCATCCCGTGAAGACCACTCATTCATAGTGAATCCCTGTGATAATAAGGATGATGCGTGAATGTCGGTCTGTAGTCTATATCAAGTTGATTATATATGTTAAAGCATTTGATTGGCAAGCCAAAGGTCGTGGGTACTATCCCCAACGGACAATAAAAAAAAAACTCCATTTCAGAGCTCTTCAATACCACCGGTCGATGTGAATTTGATCCCTCACCAGTAAAATGCCAATCATAGCCTATTAATAAAAATTGTCGGTAAATGAAAGTCGTCCCGTGAAGACCACCCATGCATAGTTAAGTACTGTAATTTATTATTACATCCTTATTGGATGATGCGTGAATGTCGGGCTATAGTCTATAACGTCGGCGGATCAACACTCTACAAATGGGGGTATTTAAAAGCTCAGAAATCGATTGGTGAAAAAAAACTCTCCCTGTCTTGTCCTGTTTTTGGAGACCCAGATGGGGAACCGTTACTGGTCGCACGTAAAAAGCTACTTGTTAAAGAGTGGCTTAAGGCATTCCCGTGATTCTAGGTGCATCAATTAGATGTCAAATATACCTCAGTCTAAGACTGCGAATTTAGTATACTACAGCGAGTCTCGAATTGCCTTCTTTGGTAACACGTTGCTAACCACGAAATACGTGGGAATTTATAAGGAAGAATCGATTACATTTTTTTTTTTAATCTTCATCGGTGATCAAACTAACGACTTTCAGATTACCAAGCAAACGCTTTAACCACTGAGCTGTACCCGCTGGCATTGTCGTTGGTTAATATTGTAAATATAACATGAGTCGTAAAGCTCCTAATTGGTGTTTGAAATTTGGAACATATCAGAACTTCTAAATTGAATTAAATCAAAATTATTTGCCAAAGGAATTCCATAATTTAAGGGTCAAAGTTTTGTTCGATTATGGTAATAGTGGGAGGGCTGAAGAAGTAAAAGAAAATCTCATGAAACAACATGCCAAAGAGTAAGGATTTACATATAAAGTCATGATATTTGTAGTATTATAACATATTATTTTATCAAATTTCTATGTATTGATATCAGCTTGATACAGCTCTTTTAGTCTGATGCCGAAAAGTCTCGAAAAACGATCTTTTGTGTCTTATTTTTGTTCGCTCGACTGACATGCATATCCGATAATTTTAGTTTTACTTAATTATATAATATTACACTTCGTTTGCATACGCCATTTTATTTATTATGACAGTTGCTCCATTTCATGTTGGTGCAACTGTCATCTTAAATTTGATTTTTTGCCGCGATCATTGGGCGGCGCTGCATGTCAGTGTTCCGCAGTTATCACTTAATTCTCGACTGATATTGCGATACGCCATACCGGTTGAATAAGGAAATCAAGTCATTATTAAAAACGCGAATTGTGCTTCGAAACAAGTCTTTGTGTTGTTAATCTGCTCCTGCATCCTTCCTTCACGTATTTATTTTGCTTAAAACTAGTATTTGAAGCATACATGTACTTATCTGACCTATTTTCATATTTCACATTGATCCTTGTATTCTTTAGCTATCAGATGATGCATAAAAACTATTATATTTAATAAACGTTTATTATGTAACTCCATACATGTGGTGGCATTGACACATGTGGTGTACAGAAAAATCGCTCCTGTGACGAAACCTTACGATATTTATTTACATGCTTTACAGATTCCTGTAAAGAATACATGTACATTGATAAAGGGAAATACAGCACTTCCAATTTAGTACCGTAGATGTCACAATGATTACTGAAAGTAGCAAAACGATATATCATGTCAACCGATGTCAATGGTCGAGGAATCTTTGACGGCATATGCCGACAACCGATGCGAAAGGGTTAATGTTTCATACGTTTGCCTCACATAACTAAAAGCTTATATATACAATAAAACTATTTAATGTACTTTAACATTTATATAAGTCAAGATTCTAGTAAATTGAATGTATTTGATTAAAAAGTCGGGAATAAGCCAAAAATTTGGAAGTATAAGATTTTTCGGCGTTGAAAATTTCTTAATCTTTCGAGTCCTGCAAAAGTTATGAAACCTACGAGAAAAGCCAGAAGCTTTTGTGATATTGATCCAAAACAGAAATTTGCATTCCTTGAGATATAATTCATATTACGACATAATAACGGAACCTTAAGGTTTCGATATCATTTCGGAATTTGAATAAAACATGAAAACACTTTGTCAAAAGGGCGCCAAAAAACAATTCACTTTGAAACGAATTATTATTCAAATAAAATGCGAACAGCGCTCTCTGGATATTTTACATCAAACTAAAATTATTTAAATATTATCATCAATATATCCGCTTCTTTAATTAGAGCATATGGCTTCATGAACTGACGCCACAAAGTTATGCCAGCTGCTACAGTTTTCGCCTCATCCCATATCATACGTACATTTTATGGATAGTTCCCGACGGAGGTACAAAAACAGAGTCTTGAAGAAATGCAACATAAGCTTATGCTCTCCTACGGCATTATTAATACATATGCCGGTGGGTATCGCTTAATGGTTAAAGCGTTTGCTTTGCAAGTCAAAGGTCGTGGGTTCCATCCCCGAAGGAGATTAAAAAAATAATAATGATTTCTGAGCTCTAAAGTAAGTAGAAAAATTATTTTGTCCTAGTTGGATTACGAGTCCCAGATAAATTAATTTACAACCTCGATTTGTGTTCCTCCATTAAAATTCGGGTGACCTTTATTTTATGTGTAAGACCTGTGGTTAGATTTCACGTCTCTGCGCTATAAGTTGACACACTGCACGCTATGTTTCGGTATCAAAACATAGCCGCGCGGCTCAAATCAAGAATAAGTTTCCTACAGTCGACAACGGAACTGATGATACCTGAGGCCACCCTGCGGCTGAACATGTGGAGAAGCGCAACCGAGGGGAATACTTGGATTGCCCCGAAAGTGGACCTAGCCCCTGGACACAACCAGGGGTGGAATATATGGAGGTACCTTAACAGACATCGGACCGGAGTATGTACGACGAGGACAAAAATGAAAGCCTGGCAGTTTTACAGTGGACCGAATGAATGTGACTGTGGTGTGGAGCAGACCCTGTCACACCTTCTATAGTGTGAGCTGTGTCCGAGTAGTTGCACCCAGGAAGACCTGATGATGGCTGGGAGTAACGCCATCAACGTCGCCCACTTCTAGGATCTAACACCGACAGGATCTTGTATATAGTTGATACTGGAAAGATGCTTTTGACAACACTCCATTTGCGATTTTTTTCTTGGATAGATTACATATTAAATTATTGGTAGTAAGTAATTTCCTGTTGATTAATTGTCAAATCTGCATATTATAATTAAAATTTGCTAGTTTGCTCGTAACTAGCGCCGCCGCCGACGGTTGTAGGAAGCTCTCGTACTTTCTCTGATCAAATGTGTGTTTATAAGTTGCGAAATGGTAGATGTTAACTTTTCCGCATTGAACCGTGACAAACCTGATACTGCACCTCGTCAGGGAGATCAGAAACATTAACCGGTATACCGGTAAAGAAAAAAAAACATTTTACTTACATTACGGTATGCGGGAACCAAGGTATTGTTAGAAAGGCCGAGTTAAATTTGCGATATGTTTATTTGTAAAGGTACACCTTAGAAGGGTATCTATTACAGTAGGAGTCACGAAAAACCCTCTCAAATATGGAAAAAATTAACCCTTGCTTTGCGATTTTTCAAAGTTTTTTTTTTACACAAACACATGCAGAAGGACGCTTATTATTCTACATATAGATAAACGCTGCATGTAAAGTATTGATATGCCGACGTCATAAACTACAGCCCGGCATTCATGCATCATCCTTATTATCACAGGAGTTCGCTATGAATTTGTGGTTTGTACCGGTCAACTTTCATATTGATAAATAGGCCATGATTGGCATTTTATGGGTGAGTGATCGAATTCACACCAATCGGCGGTATCCTTAGTGTGAATTCGATAACCTATAAAATGGCTGTTATATAATAGTATAGCAATCAAAATTCATGTAGACGTCAGTCAAGCTGTAAAATCATCCCGTGAACACCACCCATTCACAGTGAGTTCCCGTAAAAATGTATGATACGTGAATGCCGGACTGTAGTTTACAACGTTGATGGTTTAGCACTCCACTTGCAGCGCTTTGGTGTATTGAAAAATTGCAAACGTTATAGAATCCTCATATGAGTATTCTCCATTACCGTCTGCCGGTATTTTCCCGTATGTGCTTACATAAAAAAATACAATATATAATAACCATTTATTTTTGTTGCAGATTAACTCCAAGTATAACAAAATGTCAATTTAAGTAAACATAACCAATTATGTCTCTAAATGAAACTTAGCAAAAAAAACTAAATTTTGTGATAAAAATGGCTTTAACCCGCGTTAAACCAAGAGTGATAAACGTTTTAGGATTTGTGCTTTTGCTGATAAATTTTGTGAACTGTCAAAATGCTAGTCTCAATAATGAAGTGTTTCAAAGAAATGGCCAAAACGATACCAAAATTAGTGAAATAATCAACAAAAAACAGAGTATTAAGATTAATACAGAAATTTTAGAAACAAAAAATGAAAGGGCAATTAATGGCAAATACAACAGTGATAATAAAAGTGTTTTTGAAGAAGAAATAAAAGCAGGAGAAGAAGATTTGTCAAATGAGAAAAATTCTCTTAAAAATAATTTAGAACGTGATTCTTCTAATGTCGTTGCTGTAGAAGTGATGTTAAGATTCAGGGATCTGTGGAAAAAGATCCCATCATCAAGCAGCTGCTTCTTTTCAAGGATATTGAGGTTCCGGATGAAGAAGCTTGGACAAAGATGTCATGGTTGGTGGAACTGTTTGACCAGCACAAGTGGAACGTTGGGCATTATGGAAACGCGTCCAGAAACTGCTCCAACGATGTGATGGTGTATCTTGATGCGTTGAAAAGCGGAAAAGCATGGGCGGCAAAGAGTGAGTAAATAATTTATTATCTGTTGGTTTTCCATCCACTGTTGAAAATAGGCCATGAGTCGGCATCCAGGCTATTCCTGCTATTTTTATGATATCACCAGTCAATATTTGTATCAACCAAAACTCAATTCGTGAGTTCTTGGACGCCACTCAAACACTTTTCTTCCCCACCAATCGTCATTTCTTCAACAAATATGTTACTTGAGTGTGCCCATTCGTTCTGTAGCCTCCAATACTTCAGTTGTTCTTCGAATATCCTCGTTTCGGATTCAATCTTTTAGAGACACTCTTCTCATGGATCTCTCCATGGCACGCTGGTTCATCTTTATTTTATTTGTAAGACCTGCCGTAAGATTCTCCGTCTCTGCGCCACAAGTTAATACTGCGAGAATTTTTTGCTTAGACACCTTAGTTTTAAAACATTGCGAAATTTTCGCATTAAAAATGTACTTTAGTATATATTTATTCTCGATTGAAATATCATAGCGTTCAGGTCACTGAGAATAGTGGCCTTTAGTTTTAGAGAATTCCTAAAAATATTTGGTGTCTCTTCTTGCGACGCATGTCCATGTGATCCAGGCATACAACAGACATAGAGACACTCTCTCGTGGAGTGCATCATCCACGAGAATAGAAGACGCGTTCTGTGTTGTCACCTGAGAGCCTCTGCCATTTCTTGGGAGGATTTTCCTGAACTGCTGCTTAGTTCTGACGGTCCCTTGCTGTTAAACTTCACCAAGGAAATCGTTGGGGCTACGCACGCGGTTAACGAGGCTGACATGGAATAGGCTCCTACGTTCTTCAACTATTTGTCAGACGTATAATCTAACCTTGTGTGTAACTTGCAGGGTACAACAATTAACTAAATATTATATTCTACATAAAGCTTCACTATGGTGTTGTACCCGTAATAACTTGCATAAAAATGGAGTATTCTAACACTCGACAATACTCTTTAACTACTTTGTATAATGTAATGGCATATATAATGTATTGATCTTTTGAAATACTCCTTCTGGTATAGAAATTACGTGCAAACCCAGCATTTAGTTTACGCATTGTATGGCCAATAATTCATATCACCCATTCAGTGAATTCCATTCAAATTTTACACAATGAATCGAACAACCTTTATATATACGAGTATGACATTATTATCAGGGGTTTTGAATATAACATATGGAAATAATCACGATTTAAAAGCATCTAGTCATTGACCTAAAAAAACATTTTATCTACTGTGTTATGTAAAATTTAATCCATGGGTATCGCTTAGAAGTGCTTCATTTGCTTACCATGCCAAAGGTCGTGGGTTCGATTTCCGACAAAGTTATACATACATTTTTTTATGTAAACATAAACAGGAGAATACCGACAGATAGTGATAGTGATTCTGTTGTCTCATCTGTAGATTCTATGACTCTTACCATGTTACATATGATTAAGCGCTGCATGCGGAGTGATGATCCGCCAACGTCATATACTACAGCCCGAGATTTACGCATCATCCTTTTTATTAAAGGAATTTACTATGAATGGATTTATGTAAACACATATAGGAGAATACCGACATATGATGGATAGTGATTCTGAAGTTTTATCTATGGATTCTATGACGCTTACCATGTTGCATATGGCCAAACGCGGTGTGGAGTGTTAAAAACGTCAACATCATAGACATTCATGCATCATCAATTTTAAACAATAATTCACTATTAATGGTTGGTGTTAACGGGACAACTATCATATTCCACCAATTTTAATTAATAGACTATGACTGACATTATACGAGTGAAGCATCAAACTAACACTAATTGAAAGTATTCATAGAGCCTTTAAATCGATTAATCTGTCGGGGATCGAACCCACGACCTTCGTTGTGGTAAGCAACCGCTTTCGAAACTAACGCATAACCACCGATATGATCTCAAGTGGTTTTAGTTCGCGGATGCCTTGTTTATTACCGTCTTGATATTAAGTATTGAGTTAATCCTTAACCCAAATTCCCGACGAATAAATTTGATTAATGTATCGATTGAATGCTAATATTACATCAAATATAATTGAATATTTAAATATTTAACCCATAAGCATTCTAACAACAATGGTATATACTCCTGATATAGGCAACCTTTGGTATTAGATGTTAGGATTCGTTCTGCGTAGTGCCAGGACTTAGAGTACTAACGTACTGATCGTACTGTACAATTCATTGGTTCGTAGCATACTTGAGAGCAGATCTATTATTTGGGCTCCCCACGAGTATACAAATGACCTCATGTTGGAGAGGGCTCAGAAGAATTTTTGAGGTTTCTTTATATGACAATGTATGGATATTATCCGTGGCTGTAACCATCTAACTTTATACAGGGTATGTTGGGATACAATGAGCTAAAAACTAGAAGAGATGTGTGCTTGAGTATGCATTTCTTTCGGCTAGTGCGCGGCGTGTTCAGAAATACAGATATTTTGTTGGAAATCGGTTTGCTTGTCTCCGACAATTATTTATGGATAAGGAGGCACAGATTGTTTGTTCTTCATAGAAGAAATACTAGCCTGCTAGAGACTATGCCTCTTGTGAGTGTGATCAGAATGTTCAACCATATCGCCTCAAATATTGATATATTACACTTAAGAGAAGCCCAGTTTGGACATGAGCTCCACGAATTTATTTATCAAAGTAATTTCGTGCAGTCTTCTGTTTAGCGAGTTTTGGGACTTTTTATTGTGTTTTATAAATTTATTATAAGAGTTTAGCCTTAAAATTGCCGTGATCAGTCATGGATTGACTAGTCCAATGGCTTGGAATAGTTAATTCGTGACTGACAAGGAATCTGCATTCTGTCGAGTATAATATTAATGAAGTAATTCATAAAACCAAGAAGTAATTCACAACCTCTCATATCCGGCCCTGAAAATGAGAGACTCCAGCTCTGGCGACAACTTCTTTCAAAGTAGGGGTCATCGCGACTTCGCTAGAGTCTCTCATGGAGCCTGAAGTGTGGCCTGAAAAGACCATCGTTCAAACCTGGATACGCGTAAGACGAAATAATCGCAGTGAACAGTGGTTGAAACCAGCTTAAGTGAAGATATTGACATATTTGCTGTTATATTGCTTCGGATTCAGTGCTAGTGTTGACGAAGGCGAAATTTTGGAAGTTTGATGTTGTGACAATAATGCCATGTTATTTGTGGGTCATCCATGATTTACTTATAACAGGGTTTTTGTTGTTACAAGTCAACTATTTGCATTGAGTCTCCTAACGCTTGTTCTGGGTGTGAGGTCATTGACACTAAATGTGTCAATAAATTTACAGGCTACACTTTTATGTAAATACTTCAATAATGACTTAAGATGTTAAAATATTTTGTAATGTTATTGAAGGAAATAAATAAATAATTGTCTAAAAATTGTCTAAAAGTTGCACCAGAGGATTTCATTACTCCAAATGAAGGCCTCCCAACAGGCAAGAACCTTGACTGGCCGACCTGGAAATCTCTAAACAGATTAAGAACCGGAGTTGGTAGAACAAAGGACAACGTCGAGCGGTGGGGAATTTTTCGACAGGGAGAGCCACTATTGTGCGACTGTGGAGACCTGCAGGCCGCCTCACACCTAAAATCCTTCTCTATGTGCCCAACAAGCTGCACAGATGAAGAAATAATGCCAGGCAACGCACGGGCAATCTATGTTGCTAGATACTGGGCAAAAATAATTTGACGTCGCTGACACGAAAAATAAGAATTTAAAAAAAAAATGTTTAAAAAAATGTTTCGAACATCTGAATTATTTAATATAACAATACACCGTGTTTGAACATCAAAAGATCATTGTTCTATCAAACCACAAAGACTCGTTAACGAATAGCAAAAACCAATTGAACGAAAAAGTACATTGTTCATACTTGTTAATTTTTTAGTATGAAAACGCACTCAGGAGACCTCTTATAACGTTTTTTTTAACTTATCCTCAACTTATGTAAGACATCAAAGTATGAGAACTATGCCAAGCGGCATACTTCAGGGTGTTACGGCCTATCGTTCCCAGACAATTCCTTCAACGACTCATCGGTAACGACGTGGGGCATGCTGCACGTCTGGTACACGAGACATTGGTAGCTGTCTCGCTAAACTAACCTAACCTAAGGATTTTTCCAGTGATCGTAGATTTCAGATATCCATAGGTTAGGTTAGGTTAGGTTAGGTTAGGTTTGCGAGTTAGATTGTTAGATTCCACGTCTCTGCGCCATAAGTTAATACTGGGAGGATGCATTGGATAAACGCCTTATTTTAAAGACATTGCGGAATTCTCATATCGCACATAATCATATATTATGTGCATTGTATCAATGTCAGATAAAATGAAATCTTTATTATTAAGGTCGATCAACATCTCTATGCATAATCATTGCTTATCTTAAGTAACTTACTTAAGATCCGCATACAGAGACATTTCATAACCTTACCCTTACTGCGCCAAAAATATCCGTGAGCTCCAAATGCTCCCCATCCCAGTTGTATACGCCTGTCGATTTCTTTCGAGAAGTTGATTATGATGTGATGTAGTAACACACTTTTTTTCGTGAATGTAAAAAATACTGGCAGATGCTGATATTGATGCAGAAATCTCATCTGTGGATTGTATGACGCTTACCATATTACTTATGGCTAATCAATTAATGTAGTGTTAATCCGCCAACATAAATCCGACATTCACGCAACAATCATTTATCACAAAAATATACTGTGAATGTGTGTGTGTGTGAGTTCACGGGGCGTCTTTCGCCTTCCAACATTTTTTAATTAATAGGCTATGTCTGGCATTTTACGGGTGATGGATCTACTTCAAAGCAATATATTAATTACTTTCCATATCCGTTCCATATCTGGGTCATATGGCCTCCACAAGTGCCACCACTCAGTTCTGTAATTTGCCATTGCCCATGGCTCGTTCCAAGTCATCTATGCACCCAGCATTCCATCTAGGAATATATCGTATTGACATATTTGATGATTAGCTCAACGTTACCGAGCCCTAGGATTTGTAAGATTTCAACCCCAACCAGCGACACGCGGTGTACCGACTCAAGCGGTCACTATCCATTTTTAAGGCGCGTCCAGTGTTGCTTAACTTCTTCGAGCGAACGGAAGCCAGGATTTTACAACACGCAATGGTCGCTGGTCTTATTTTATGACGGTTATCAAATACGTAGAAGTTATTCAGTTAATAAAATATCTTTACGATCCACTAAAAGTAATAATGGTAGTAAAAACTTTATTGTGTACAACTTGGTGAGTTTTATGTACTTAGTGTAATACCATGTTTATAATTATTATGTAATTATTTTTGTATGGCAACGTAACGAATTTTTTATTACAGCATTCGGAAAGTAATTTCAATTTTCTCCTCAAACACACAGAACTTAATCATCGTCATCAGCCTGTATCCTTCAACTGTTGAAAGTAAGCCTCCCGCAAGAGTCTTCATCCTCTTCGATCCTCCGATTTTCGCATCCAGGTCACTCCCGCTATTCTCCTTATATCATCAGTCCGTCTTGCAGCGGGTCGGCCAATGCTTCGTTTGCCAGTTCTTGGGCGACACTCCATTTTTTTCCTTATCAACCATCGTCTCTTCGATAGATGTCACATTGCCACTTGAGTGTGCCTATTCGTTGGGTAGCATCCACTACTTAAATTCTTCTGCGGATATTCTCGTTTCTATCTTTTAGCGACACTCCTAACATGGATTTCTCCATAGCACGCTGAGTGACCTTTATTATATGTGTAAGACCTGCTGTTAGATCCACGTCTCTGCGCCATAAGTTAATACAGGGAGGATGCATTGGTTAAACGCCTTAGTTTTAAGATATTGCGGAATTTTCGCTCTGAAAATGTGCTTTAGTTTTCCAAATGCTGCCCATCCCAGTTGTTTACGCTTGTCGATTTCTTTTGAGAAGTTATCTCGTCCTAGTTGTATTACTTGTCCCAGATAGGTATAGTCATTTACAACCTCAATTTGTGTTCCTCCAATGGGAAATCGGGGTCAAAAGTCTGGAAAATATGACTATTTATCATGAATTTAGTTTTATTCATGTTCATTTTCAGACCAATTTTGTTCAACGCTTCATTGAGGTCGTAGAGCATGTCAGGTGATTCGTCTATTAGCACTATGTTATCTGCAAAACAGACTTATATTATCAAGGCTATTTTTAACTTTATTATTTTATGGAGACACTATTACAATATATTGACATCAGCATGATATAGATCTTTCGCCTCTTATTTATGTTTGCACATGTGTCACCATTTTAGTTGCTTTGAAAGAAGATAATTCGTCAAAGCACCGACAGGTGAAAGAAGGGCGCTGTGGTGTTTCAAAGCGCGCCGTGAGTTTGGCCCGGCTCTCAACGGAGGTAGATCGTTTAAGAAGAACTCTTGTCTGCAGTTGCAACTTTTAGAATCTCTCCGAGGTGCTCATAATATTTGAGGTAGTTTCAAGTTTGTCCTGATGAAGTAGAGTTGCCTTTAGTGATACGGTTCTGTTTTTTTTTTCAGTGTGGGATTCTTCGGGCCGCTACAACGGCCAATTTTTCTTCGGAAACGATTTCTGGCTGGGATCAGCTGGACTGTGCGAAGAACTTCAACTGATCGAAGGTCCACCGTTTGCGGCATCGTTTAGCGTGGCGAGACTCATCCTGAAAGCCGGCGAATACACGCCACAGGTAAAATAAACAAAAAACGGATCATAATATTAGGTATTTTTTTTTCGTGTAAATTTATACAAGAGTGATGATGATTTTTAAGTTTCATATAACAAAGCGAAATAAATAGTTACAGTAAGACCCCGCTTATCGCGGGGGATACGTTCCACCAAAGTAGAGCGTAATGCGAAACAGCGCTTAACGAGGCTTATCTTAATGTGTAAATAATAGAGTTAGGGGAAGATGGATAGAAAATTGGTAAGGTATTACATTTAAAAATTATGTGTTTTTTATATTAAACCAAACATAAATTTCGTTAACGAATAAAACAAATAAAATTCTAAGTCAGTCAGATCATTCAGTCTATTCTGTGTTTCCAATTTTCTGCCTTTTTGTCAAGAAGGCATCTAATGTAGTTTGCGTTTTCCTTTTGTGTTCTGTTAGAAGTTGTTGATAAGTGGATAAAGCATCTATAACACCCCGTCTTGCTTTTGAACTCCTGTCAAAATTTTGATCATTTTCAACAAATTGAGAATATCACTTGCATTTCAGTTTTCAGTGAAATGCTTGTTCTGGTTGCTTTCTTTTCTTGTTTTTCATTATCACCCATGACAAAAACTAAAGATCATAATATTTGTTACTGTATTAATCGTAATAGTATTACATAAATTTATACTTATTTGGAAACCTAGCGCTGCGCACAATTTCGGGGAATCCCCGGGTTGAAATAAAAGAGCGCTAAACCGAAACAGCGCTAAACGAAACAGCGTTAAGCGGGGTCTCACTGTACCATTTTTAAATACTACAAGTAATTGTTTTGTGTAAAAAGTGTGTCGCTTGCAGGTTTTAAAATAAAAACAACAAGTTGACGTTTTGTTAATTTCTGCCAAAATATTAAATACCGTTTAATGAAAAGTTTGGGGACAACTTTTTTCTTTTTAATTATAACCTTATTTTGCGAAAAAAAGTCCCAAAGTATTAATAAAGCCAACGATTCCCAAACTTATATTACTTGAAAACACATTGAGTATTTACAGAAAAAATGTTTTTTTTTTAAATATGATATTTTTGGAACATCTTTTTCTGTAGTTGAAGCATATAGTTGATACAAATTACCGACACGCAGTTTCGTCAGCTGCCATTAATCGTGCCACATCCAATATCCTGCATTTTTTATGGTGGTAACAGACATATGAGAATACCAAAAAAATAAATCGATGTTGTCAGATACTGGGAAAAAATAATTTGACGTCGCTGACACGAAGAAGAAGAAGAAGAAGAGGAAGAATAAGAAGAAGACCAAAAAAATTAAATAATGTTCTGTGGGGCAGTCGAACCGCACCCTTATCGGTCACCCATTCAAAAAATGATCAGCAATCAAAACTATTGTTCACCTATCCAAGAATGATCTGCAGTCACCGATCCAAGCTACATATTATATATATATAAATAAATAAATAAATATTGACACAAAATAAAAAAAATAATGCACAGTGGGGCACTCTAATGGCACCTTTATAAGCGGTCGCCCATCCAAAAAATGATCACCAACAAAAACTAGTGGTCACCTATCCAAAAAATGATCCACACTCATCGATCCAAGTTACATATTGACAAAAAATTTAAAAAATAATGGACAGTGGACAATGGACAAATGGACAGTGGACAATGGGCAATGGACAGTGGACAATGGACAATGGACAAATGGACAATGGACAGTGGACAATGGGCAGTCAAACCGCGCCTTTATAAGCGGTCACCCATCCAAAAAATGAACCACAGTCATGGATCCAAGGTACATATAGTATGTACAATAAATTTTAGAATATTGCACAGTGGGGCAATGAAACAGCGCGCTTCCAAGCGGTCGCCCATCCAAAAAACGATGCTTAAAAAAATAATAAACCATTGAGAAATACGTTGACGACTATGCCACGTTTCCTCGAAACATTTGGGAATCTTTGATCACCCGTCTTGATCTTCTTCTTCTTCACATAATTACATCTGACGTAATTATCATAAATCTCACAACGAAGAAGAATAAGAAGAAGAAGCGCTTTCAATCCAGTGGCGTTCTAAGTCGGAGTATAAACAAGTATCCAATCAAAGTTGTCTCACTGTTTTTTTTCAATATCACTGTTACTTATCGGTACTCGTTGGTTGGGCCGAGCCGCCGCTTAGAACCAAATAAAGCTTTCGAGAGCGTCGAATTAATAATGAGATCTCTTTTAAGAATTCTAATTAACGTCATCATCACCATCAGTCTGTGTCCGTCCACTGTTGAGGCCTCCCGCACGAGTCTCCATCCTCTTCGATCTTTCGCCCTCCGAATCCTGTCGTCTACTCCAGCTATTCTTATGATGTCGTCAGTTCCCGGCAAATTCCATAGCACAATTCCGTAAGAAAGATGAGATCATTTTTTGGAAACTTCATTAATCAGATTTCTTAAAAAGGACTTTGGATGATTAGTCCGACGTTCCCTATGCTTGATTTATTTTATTTTTATTTTATTTTATTAACGGCCTAGGCCAATACATACGGTTTAAAATAGAAAATACAATAAATGAAATGGTAAAACAGAACAAATATAATAGCTAAGACAATACATTTAGACAAAACATAAACATGAGTAAAAAAACAGATCTAGTACATTAGTAGAGGGATCTGCGAAATGCTGGAAGGTCCACCCCGAAAAAGTCCAAGTCACTAGAGGAGTTAACCAGTCTACACATTCTTAACATAGGAGAATAGAAACCGTAGTTGGTTTTGGATGTCCTTACATGTAGCAGGTCACTGCCTCTAGTGAACCGGGAGGGAACATTGAACATTGAACGTAATTTCCTGCAATAATGTCAAATCATCGATTATGGAGTTCATAATTTTGAAAATAAACAGCAAGTCAGTCACTGTTCTACGTCTCTCCAATGTAGATACATTAAGTCGCCTCTCTATATCTTCATAGGAGTAGCTACCTCTCTCAAGGCCGATCAGTCGTGCAACTCTTGACAAGAAGCGATGTTGGACTGATTCAATCCGGTCGATATGAGTTCGATCACCAGTCATTGAAGCGATTGATGTCATGTTGAAGTAGAAGACAATCATTAGGAGATTTGATTAATTTTAGGACTTTGTTGTCGTCTGCAAACAACCAGAAACGTGTATGCAAGAACACATCACTAATGTCATTTATGAATATGTTAAATAGTAATGGAGCAAGATGGGCTCCTTATTTAGTCATAAAGGGCTTTAACCAAACAGAGATAAAAATAATAATAATCGATTTGTATATAATAAGTACTCTCAGTATGTGTGAATTTGATGCTTCACCTTTAAAATGCCATTCATAGCCTATTAATCAAAATTGGTTGTATATATCAATAATAGATGAAATTCGTCTTGTGAGCACCACTCATTCACAGTGACTTCCTGCAATAATTAAACGATGCGTGAATCTCGGGCTGTAGTCTATGACGTTGGCGGATCAACACTCCACGTGCAGCGCTTTAGTTTGGTATATTGCGCGTCATAGAATCCAAAGATTAGATTTTTGCATCACTATTACCATCTATCAGTATTCAACTGTATGTTTTTAATTAAAAAAAACAACGACACGCGGTAAGCAACAGGCGGTAAGCAACAACCCATCCGATCTCAAACCCACGACACATGTTGTTTTACTTCATTGATCTAACGATAACCATTGCGCTATTGTCGTTGGTTTCACGTTACGCATATGCGTTTTTCTCTACTAATTAGACTGGGGCGAGAGCTGCCTTAAATCAAATGGGGTGACCAAACTTCATTACGACGACACGCGTCAAGAAACGAGAGCAATGTCTTAAAAAAGGACCGAAAAATATAAAGGACCGGAAGTGACCCTTTTTCGCGCCACCCTAATTCCTCTTCCTTTCAGATATTACAAAAAAAAACTTATTTGTTCACATTTTTCATTATTTTTTTAAAACTTTTTTTATTATAGTCTTCTTAATCAAATGAAACACTTAGTGCAGTGGGTAAAAGCATTTGACTTTTAACCGATATTGTACAAGTGTAAAAGTATGTATATATTTTTATTTTTATTTTATTTTATTTTATTTTATTAACGGCCTAGGCCAATACATAAGGTTTTGAAATACAAATACAATTAAATAAGATGGTAATACAGAATAAATATATAAGCTAAGACAATACATAAACATGAGTAAATAAAACAGACATCACACCCATCAGTAGAGGGATCTGCGAAATGCCAGAAGGTCCTGCCCGAAAAAGTCCAAGTCGCTAGAGGAGTTGACTAGTCTACATATTCTCAGCATAGGAGAATAGAAACCGTAGTTGGTTTTGGATGTCCTTACATGTAGCAGGTAACTGCCTCTAGTGAGCCGGGAGGGAACATTGAACGTAATTTCCTGCAATAACGATATAATATTGATATCAGCTTGATATAACTCTATTAGGCTGATGCCGAAATGCCTGGAAAAACGATCTTTTGTCTCTTTGTGCTTAGTGTGTTAAGGGTGTATCATTAGAATTGTATATGTTTGTCTGTCATTGGTGCCCCATTAGTTTCTGTAAGGCGCCACTGGGCTGTCTTCCACCACGAGCGCTTAGTGGCGAGTAGTCAGTAGACTGTAGTAACCAGTCTGGGGCCTGAAGCAAGCAAGTTCCGCGAATATATCTCAATTTGCTTTTGAATTCTTTGTGTTGCTCATCTGCGCCTCATCTGTCCACGACGCGTCCTAATAACGATTCCAACGACTTAAACTCGTCTCTTTCCTTAATTAAAGGGGATGTTATTTTGAAAAACAGGGTGAATTTTATACTATTTTCTTTTTGGCAACACTGATTTTGACAGCTCACGTACGTTTGGTGTTTTGTGTCAATGTCAAACATCTTCAGTTTGGTCTATAATCTAACCGTGAATCGTCTTACAAACGAACAACGCTTGCAAATCATTGAATTTTATTGTTCCAAATTTTTATCGAAAAATTGTGTTCAGCGACGAAGCTCATTTTTGGCTGAATGGATTCGTAAATAAGCAGAATGGTCGGTTTCGGAGTGAAGATCAGCCAGAAGCATTGCAAGAGCTACCAATGCATTCAGAAAGAGTTACTGTTTGGTGCCGATTATGGGCTGGTGGCATCACTGGACCGTACTTCTTCAAAGATGATGCGAATCGCAACGTAACTGTGAATGGTGAGCGCTACCGTGAGATGATATCCAACTTTTTTTTGCCCGAAATGGAAGAGCTTGACTTGCATGACATGTGGTTTCAACAAGACGGTGCCACATGCCACACAGCACGCGAAACAATAAACCGATTGAGTGGCAAGTTCGGTGAACACTTTATTTCACGTTTGGGACCGGTTAATTGGCCGCCTAGATCGTGAGATTTAACGCCTTTAGATTATTTTTTGTGGGGATATGTTAAGGCTCATATCTATACTGACAAGCCCGCTTCGATTGACGCATTCGAAGAAAGCATTGAAGCATTTATTCGTGAGATACCGGCCGAAATGTTGGAAAGTGTATGCCAAAATTGGACTAAGCGGATGGACCATTTGAGGCGAAGCCGCGGTCAACATTTGAATGAAATAATCTTCAAAAAATAAATTATATGGACTGTACTATCGATTCAAATAAAGATTTAATGCATTTTTCTTAATTTTATGTGTCTTTTTTTTTTTGAAAAAATTCTTATAGCTATTAAAAAATCACCCTTTACTTGTAATATATCGTAGTTTACGATTCACTGCTTCAATGTACACGTGTAAGTGTACTTTAAATCGTGTACTTTGTTCAGTAAATAGACTTATATACAAGAGATAATGTGATGTATATAATATACTGTATGGAGAGTATTCTGTAAGATAATGTTGCCTAGTCAGTCAAATTTCAAACGTCAGCTTTCAGGGGATTATATCTTACGAGAAGAGTGACGCTGAAGAGCTTTTCTCGTAGATGCTGAATTAATATTGCGAGAGGAGCTTTTGTTGAAGCTCGTGAAAAGCTTTTCACAATACTTATTATTGTAAAATACATATAAAATTTTAAATAATATATTAGAATACCTGACATATGTTATTTTAGAAAACGTAAACGTAGTAAATGTATCATGCTGTGCATTAAAGTCTTCTTCTTCTTCGTGTCAGTGACGTCAAATTATTTCCACCCAGTATCTAGCAACATCGATAGCCCGTGTGTTGCCCAGCATTAGGTCTTGAGGTGTGCAGCTTGTTGGGAACATGGAGCAGGATCTCAGGTGTGAGGCGGTCTGCAAGTCTCCGCAGTCGCACAATAGCGGCTCTCCTTGTCGAAGAATTCCCCACCGCTCGAGGTTTTCCTTTGTTCTACCAACTCCGGTTTTTAATCTGTTTAGGGATTTCCAGGTCCGCCAGTCAAGGTTCTTGCTTGTATTACAGAGCAACCCTGTTATATCGCATTCACTTTCAGATCCATTTAAATATTCAATAGATGCATATTTAATATATTGTTTTAACATGGATCACATTGAGCACTGTTAAATCACATGCTGGGAGACCACAATTTCGCCTTCTATGAGCGTCAGTTTTCAACGTGTATAAGCATACCGGGTGGCATAGTCCAGTGGTAAGAGCGTTTGTTTGTCATGCAAACGCAGTCGGTTCAAATCACGACCAAGCTTGTTTTTTTTAAATTTATGTAATCAAATCTTAGCTCTATACATGCCCCCATTAGGATTGAGCCACCCCTAAAGGACAAAATTAATTGTCCAAGTTTTGGGAACGTTGAACTGACCATCTCCTTTAAAAAAACATATTAAAAAATCACCAAAAGTATGCCTGATAAATGAAAAAAATTATGATCAACATCTGTCGGTGTTCACCTGTATGCGTTTACGTAAATTGTATTGACATCAGCATGATATAGCCGTTGCTGACTGGTACCGAAAACCTTGATATAGAATCTATCGTCTCTTATTTTCGTTCGTTCATCGGACACATGTGTTGTCATTTCGTAATGCCGTTAAGAGGACTAATTATATAGATCGCCACTTGCGACGCTGACCGACCACGGCGCCCGGTGCGCAGTCAGTTGTGTGCCGACGGCGGAGAGGTCGTATTGTGGTTGGCCCAGCCTGAATACTGTGACTAGTGTCGGGCCAGAAGTTTGTACAGTTATCGAAATATATATGTCAATGTGCTTCAGAAAAAGTCTTTGTGTTGTTAATCTGCTCCACATCCTTCCACCACGCGATTCAATAACGAACTTAGAGAGGAGGATGTCAGTATATCCTGCTTCTGATTCAGTGCTGGTATTGATGAAGGCGAAATGTTTGATTTTGTGACAATAATGCCGTGTTATTTGTGGGTCAACCATGATTTACTTATGACAGGGTTTTTGTTGTTACAAGTCAACTATATGCAATGAGTCTCCTAACGCTTGTTCTGAGTACGAGGTCATTGACACTAAATGTGTCAATTAATTTACAGGGCCACACTTATGTTACTTATGTAACTTATGTTAATATGTACTTTAATGACGAATTAAAATGTTAAATATTTTGTAATGTCATTTAAAGAAAAATAAAAAGAATTGTTGTTGATGTTGTGTATATTTTTATAATTCATGCAATATTTCGTTTTACTATTTCAGAAAAGGACCGTATTGATGGGTATCTGCATGCCTTCGAGTTGCTCCTCCGGAGACCTAGAGACGATTCTTCGTGCAGGTGCCCAAGAGGCGGAGGGCGTCGCTCGTGACAAGATGGCCGCCGCTATCAACAAGATTGCGGACGCACGAAATGGCGGCAACTCCACAGAAACTCTTTCTTTAGAAATTGTCAACGTCAGAGCCGTTCCCGGGTCATACAACATGTGGAAGGATACAAAATTCTTCATACTACTGTAAGAAAAACATAGTCTTGTTGAACGTAAGCCTCCCGCCTCCTGCGGCAGTCTCCATCCTCTTCGATCCTCCGCATCCAGGTCACTCCCGCTATTCTTCTTATGTCGTCAGTCCCTCTGGCAGGGGGTTGGCCAATGCTTCGTTTGCTAGTTCTTGGGCGCCATTCCAATACTTGTCTTCCCCGTCGACCGTCGTCTCTTCGACAGATATGTCCTGCCCATTGCCACTTGAGTGTGCTTATTCGTTGGGTAGCATCCACTACTTGAGTTCTTCTGCGTATTTCCTCGTTTCGGATTATATCTTTTAGCGACATTCCGATCATGAATATCTTCATAGCAATTTTTTTCTTAATTCAAATCTCAATTGCATTAATTTTGCTCGTATTTCAAAGCAAAAAATTGCTCGCTTGACGGCTCGTATCTCAAAAAACTTTTAATTTGGGGCACTCGTATGTCAAGGTACCACTGTACAGGCCTTAAAATTAGGATTATTACATTAAATAATGTTTTATTTTCAGAGGTGTCGGTAGTGCTACGGTCGTGCTGATGCTGATAGCGTCTTGTTATGAGATGTATGTCAGTAAGCATAACAGCTCTTATCAGCTGCCAGGACCCTCGCAGGCCTCCGACGGAGACGGAGAGTGTCATAACAACAATGTGGCGGCCAATGGCTCCGGAAAGTACAGAAACGGATCGTCGCAAACGGCGAACGGAAACGGAAACGGAAACGGCAACGGTACATTTGCAGAAAACACCTGCGAAAGAGAGCGCAAAACTGGAACAGGTAATACTTGTTTTAATTATTTTTTATGTAAGCACATACAGGAGAATACTGACACATGGTGATAGTGTGGCATGCTGCATATGGCTAAGCACTGCATGTGAAGTGTTGATCCGCCAACGTCGAAAACTACATCCCGACATTCGCGTATAATACTAGTTATTACAGGAATTTACTGTGAATGGGTGGTCTTCACAGGACGACTTTCTTATATCACCAATTTTGATTGATAGGCTACGACTGGTATTTTGAGGGTGAGGGTCGAATTCACACCAACCGGGGGGTATTTAGCTCAGATATCGATACAAAATATTTTTTTACTTTTTGATGAGTTGAGGAAGTGGACAAGGCAGCCTTTCATACAACAGTTGATCGAGAAGGAAAGATGGACTTGGTTGGAACATACATAATTCGGAAGTCATAGGAGAGCGTAAGCCGTAGCTGCTTTTTATGATGGGCATCAATAATCTTAAAAAATTTTTAACAAATTACTTAAAAATATGTGTAGGATACCTCAGCTACCCTTTCTTCAAGTTCTCTGACTTCTGCTTTGGAGGTTGTCGGGAACCTTATTGAAATCCTCCTATCTACGGAAGGAACGCCTTCACGTCGCCGGGATAATTATCGGATCGAGTGGTGGAAGAATGAGGAGCAGATTAACAACACACAGACTTTTTCCGAAGCACATTGACATATATTTTCGATAAAGACTTGGTTTCCCCGCTCGACTGCAGCATGGCGTTACTTTCGCCTCCGTGGAAAGGAACGTAGCTCACGACTGAGCGCGCTCGTGATGGACTGTCACCGAGCGCCACAGGTGGCGATCTACAGAATCAATGGCCCACCAATTACAGCAGCCGAGTACATACTAACGTCACACTAATATGGCGACTTATACGTGTACGACAAGCGTACAGAAATAAGAGACGAATGATTTTATATCGAGGTTTTCAGTACCAGTCAGCAAGGGATATATATCAGGCTGATATCAAAATATATGTTTCCAAGTTGACCTTCAGATGCAGATATGTCCTAGAACGATAAATGGACAGTGGCGGCTGACAGAACTGAGTGGCGGCACTTTGTGGTGTTCATATGTTCCATAAAAGTAACGGATAAGAAAAGATAAAATACATATACAATTGATGTAAATTTCTCGACTCAGTGAGCGTAGAAAATGGTCATGTAGCCAGCGCTGACTAAAGACGTTAACATGGTTGCAAATTTTTGAGAATCGAATCCTAGTGTTTGCCGTTTACTTTTCTCCGATTTATTAATGTTTGAAATTTCATCTAGTATTGCGAATTTAATGATAAGGATTTTTAATGTATCGGTGTTGAAAAATTTAAAGAATTGTTATCTTATACAGGTATATGGATCACATAATTGTATGGTGTGAATTATGTTTCCAGGTGTTTGCTCTCAAATTCTTCTTTCGTTCTCTGCAATCTCAAATACAGAAAAAATAATGAGAACAGAGGAATCTTCGGAGGATTCTATCAGCTGCATTCATGGTCTAAGGTAAATTATTTATAAAAGGCATGTATTTACTTGTTCAGTAACTAATTCAAGGTTTTGGTAGTAAATTGAATTGAAAATGAATTGGCAAAATCCACTGTGTTAGTACGAATATAGGCAGTTATAAAATTAGAATGTTAGTTATATACTAAATACTATACTGTACAACATTTTTAAAGTGCAATTTCTTAAAATAAGGCGTTTAACCAATGCATCCTCCCTGTATTAACTTATGGCGCAGAGACGTGGAATCTAACAGCAAATCTTACTTATAAAATAAAGGTCACCTAGCGTACCATGGAAAGATCCATGAGAGAAGTGTCTCTAAAAGATATATTCCGAAACGAGGATATTCAAAGAAGATCTCAAGTAGTGGAGGCTACACAACGAATAGGCACACTCAAGTGGCAAGGGGCAAGAAATATCTGTCGAAGAGACGGCGTTAGATGGGGAAGAAAAGTATTAGAGTGGCGCCCATGTACTGAAAAATGAAGCGTTGGCCGTTCACCTGCTAGACAGACTGATGAATTTTTCTTGAATGAAGAGTAGCGGGAGTGGTCTGGATGCGGAATGCAGAGGATCAAAGAGGATGAAGAATCATACTTGAGGCCCTCGTTCAACAGTTAATGGACACATACTGATGATGATGGTGATGATACTCAATACTGCCAGTCTTCTTCGTAGTATAAATCCGGTGGATTGGTTTGCAGCAACAGAATCTTGCATCTCGATCTCCATTCGTCTCGGTCCTCCGCAACCCTTTTCAGCTCAGCATAAGCGCTACAATTCATGTCCTCGAATACTTGCTGCAAATACTCCCGTCTAGGGCGCCCTCTACACTTTCTACCCTCAACCATCCCCTCCACAATATCGCGAAGAAGACAGCCAGTAATTATTGAAAAATGGTCGACGTTTAAACTAAATGATAACTTTATAAATATATATAAATGGCTAGTTTTGGCTTGACAGCAAGTGAGAAGGTCGTATGCAAATTTTTGGCCAGTCTATGAATAATTATCACATTAAATATAAAGCTAACTTAACCTAAGATTACCTATCATTTATTAATTATTTACTGGATAATTTATTATTTTTTTACATTTAATTTATATATTTCAAATGCCAATTTATTATTTTTATTGACCTTTATATGTATTTATTACTAAACAATTTTTAAAATATTTACTGGCCATTAACTGACTAAAATACCGACAAAATAATTAGTTGCATTAAACTTGCTATAATAAATTATTATGTTCCCTATTATATTTATTATTTATAAGTTTATTTACTTGATGGGAAGTTTTTAAGAATAGATAAATAAGCATTAAATTGGTTTAGCTGTTCACGTAAACCAATTTATTATTAATTTAATTATGTTTTTCTAAATTATATATATATATTGCAGGTTTCTGTCCTTGGCTTGGGTGATCATGGTTCACACCTATCTTCAAGTATTCGCCGTCTCAGACAATAAAGCCCTTCGCATCATCATCGAAAGGAATTTCTTCTACCAGACTGTTGGAAACGCATCATACTCCGTTGACACTTTCTTCTTCATCAGGTCAGTATAAGCAACAATTTAGTAGTTTCCAGTTAGTGAAAATATATCGAAATCATTATCAAGTAAAAGCTACAAAATACGGGTAATAAAGTCAATTGAGTCATTCAAAAACATTAGCAATAAAATTGGACCAATAACGGAGCCTTGAGACACTCCTGAATAGATCAAAAATAATTCATAGATGTATATGCACCACGCAACGACATGAAAAGGATCACCGAGCGCAGCTCACGCCTGATGGGCAAAGCGTGGGGGAGATCCATTACGTACGGCTGCCAAGCCAAGACTGAGCTCCGCAGGCAGCTGGCTAGGGAAGGGATTGGAGTGGAGGAACCAAGGTACACTACAGAATCGTGGGATCTACCATAACAGCGCTTTTCAGGACTGTAGCGCCATGGGAAACTGATTTTACGGATAACCCTCGTATAACTCTTTGGAAGAACTAACGATTTGTGCCTTCTAATCTTCAGATAATAATTTAACAAATATTTAAATCTATCAATAAAACCATATCAAAATGTTTTACTTTAATAAATGATTTGTATGTTTCAGTGGTCTACTTGTAACGTTCCTCTACTACAAATCAATGGACAGCAAAAAGAAGGCGTTGGCCAAGCGGCACGCAAGAATGCCTTCGAAATCTTCACAAGCTTCCACAAACGGACATCAATTCAGCGCTCCAACAAACATAAACGGAGAAACGAGATCCAAGATCCAACAACAGCATCAATACACCTACACCAACGCCATGATGATGCAAACACCAAGACTATCAAGTGATCAATCAATAGACGAGTTCCAACAGATCAACACTGTGTTTACAAGACAAACATGTCCAAAAGAAGTTAGAGACAACACTTTTGAATTCTTGGAATTGCTGTTTTACAGGATTGTTCGTCTAACACCTGCTTATTTATTTGCCATCGGTATCAACGAGCTGGCTTTGAAGTACAGTCATAACAACTCTGTTTTTGAACCAATGATTATCGATCATGTCACGTGTGATAAGTACTGGTGGAGGAATATGCTGTACATCAATAACTTGTACCCTCAAACGGAAATGTGTATGATATGGTCGTGGTACATGGCTAATGATACTCAGTTCTATATCATCGGTATCATACTACTGCTGATATCAAAAAGGTAACTATACAACTATTTCGAGCATTTTTTCATCATTATTTTTGCCACCTGTAGCCTTTAAGATGTGGTCATACAGAAGAATTCTCTGAATTTCCTGGAGAGACCACGTCACGAACAATGAGGTTCTCAGGATAATCACAAAGATAGGCACCTTGTAAGAACCATCTCAGAGAGGCGATCGATCACATCTTGCGTCACGATGGTCTTCTTCACGACATTGTGGAGGGGATGGTTGAGGGCAGAAACTGTAGAGGGCGCTCTAGACGGGAGTATTTGCAGTAAATGTTCGAGGACATGAGTTGTAGCTCTTATGCTGAGTTGAAGAGGGTTGCAGAGGATCGATAAGAGTGGAGATCGAGATGCAAGATTCTGTTGTTGCAAACCAATCCACCGGATTGATACTACGAAGAAGAACTGTAGCGTAAAATCGTCACCTGCTGCTGCCACAAAGCTCATCAGCAGCCGTTGTATTGTACAACTTTTCCCATGTCAGCTTCGTCAAGTCTTTTTTTTTAATGTAAACACATACAGGAGAATACCAACAGATGGTGATAGTAATTCTGGAGTCTCACCTGTGGATATCTATTACGCTTACCATGCTGCATATGGCTAAACCCTGCATGTGCAGTGTTGATCCGCCAACTTCAAAGTCTACAGAGATTCACGTATCATCTTTAATTATTACAGGAATTTACTTACGCTTTGACCATTGAGCTTTACCCGCCGGTATATAATATCTATAGTTCCTAGCAGAGGCGCAAGCACAGTGGCTTGAACAAAAAATATATGTTGTTTATGGTGTCCTGCGGCATCAAGAGAGGGCTTATTTTGCCTCTTTCTCACCTTGTCATTCCTCATAAAGTAAAACCATTGTACCCCTAATAATCTACGCAGAAATCTGCTTTCGAAACATATTATATGGCTGCGTTAGCTTTTGGTGAGATGTCAAGATTCACAACCAAGTATTTTTTTGATCAATCCATATTGCTGTCACATATTTCTCTCTAAAACATATCTGCATGCAGTGGTACACATGAGAACATATATGGTTTCCAGGACTAAAGCTCAGGGATTGGTGTACGTTATGTTTATGATTTGAATATGCGAAACGGCGAGGAGAACGATTCAGAATTAAGAAACGACTCAACCTCGACCCGCTCGCAAGCGCTATAGGCGGCATACTCACTGTACCACGTGGAGAGTGATACCTCGCTCGTACTGATTGGCTACGTCAACTGTCCTGTCACCCACGGCAACACAGAGAGCCTCACGGTTCTCTCTTTAGCCACCGGTTAGCAAGAGTGCTAGTGGTTATCTTTTGCGAGATCATGAATTACGATGCAGTGTATACGTTATTAATATATATTTTTTGATCTTCAGATACTTCAAGTTCTCCGCCATCATCCTGTTCCTACTGATGATCTCTTCATGGCTCGTCACTGGATACATCTCTTTAGCCAACAACTACAGGGCAAAGATACAAGAACCTTTTGAGATGTTCGACCAGCTCTACGACAAGCCTTGGTCGAGACTAGGACCATACTTAGTTGGTAACTACACAAAACATATCATCAATGTTTTTCATATCCGTTTATTTTTTACCGTACCTCATCCATATTTAAAGCATTTGGACACTGCAAATTGCCGTTTCACAGTTCTGTAAGCTCAGGTCGTCAATGCTTTATCCCAGAATAATTGTATACCCGGAGATCCACATGAAAACATATATGGTTCCCGAGAGTCTCCGGGGTATAAACTGCAGCTGTTGTATCAGAAAAATACTTGCGTGTTCAATCATCAGCGTTTTTTTGTTAGAAGAACGGAAGATAAGCCCGATACTTCCTAGGCCTGGACAACTTGTTGTCCTTAAAGATTGTCTGAAACCCTACCGGGGGCGTGTATAGACTTAGATTTGAATAAATCATTTTCAACTGAGGCGCATAGTTCGTGGTTCAAATCCCAGCGTCTGCCGGTTATTTTTTTCTGAAGTTGACTAGAGAAATGTCATAAATAAGGTATTTGATGTATTTTTTTATTTATGTGTCAATTTGTTATATGATATTACAAACGCTTTTAACAGTAGACTATGCCGCACAGCAATTTTTGAGCATTCTTAATGTTTTGATATCAGCTTGATATTACGCCTTTAGGCTAATGCCGTAAAGCCTCGAAAAACGATCTTTTGTCTCTTGTTTTGTTCGCTCGCCTGACATGCACATATAATATTTTTAATCGTATAATGTTGCACGGCGCTTGCATGCGCCATCTTGTTTGTTATGACAGTTGGTCCATTTCATGTCGGCCACTGTCATATTTACCTCGCGAGTCCGCCGCTAGGATTTGCGGCGTTATAGGTCATAGGCGCGCGGGCAGTTGGAACTCGCCCAGCATCGTGATAGAAACGCCTTAGGGCGTCCCTATAACGAGCGACGTTATTGGCGAATAAACGAGTAATATGTGAAACAGAAACAGGTGCTTGTATTGTGAACCTGATCCTGCATCCTTCATCCAGTTAATCGCTATCTAACTTTTCGAGGAGGATATCATTTTATTTTGGTTATTTAATCCATGCATTATATAATAGCTTACTTTGTTAAATTTTCAGGTATGGTAACCGGTTGGTGCTTATGGAGGGTACGTGGTAAAGTTCTTTTACCAGCTTGGGCTGGAGTACTAGGATGGCCTATCTCTATAGGCATTATAGCATCACTGGTCTACGGTATGAAGGACGGCTATTTGGAACTGTGGCCTACAGCATTCTACGTTAGCATTGGACATACTGGTAAGACATTTTTTTTGGGGCTCAAGGCCCCCGGGCTGATCGCCTTGTACCTGCGTTGCTTGGGAGCACTTACCAAGGCATTGTTTTCAGAGTAATTTCTTGTTACACAAGTAACGGGCTTTGATGAGCAACACCAAACGTGGGTGAAAAAGTTAGTAGTTCAGCCGTTAAAATTTGAACTTTTTGACATCTACGCCGAAGGTCGCGGAGTATACAGAAAAGTCATGGTAGTTGGACTCCGTAGCGACGAGGTCGACATATCCAGCCGGTCCAGGTTTCTGTTAGATTATGCTAAAGAGCCTTTCCCTACTTAAATCTAATATTGGGCAATGCCACAGAATGTGTTCAGCGTCCTGCAAGGGGCTACCACATGGGCAGTCTGGACTATGACTATGAAATAGACTTTAAAATATACTAATACAAGTAAGACATTGAGAGTGTTCTATAACCTACAGGATGGCGCAAAATAAATTATTATTCGGTAATAATCCATGCAACTGAAGGTCAACAGACATTAACTGATGCACATTTGCACTTTGGACTATAACGTGTGTAAATCTTTCACTAAAATTTGCTGCAGAGTTCTTCTGGTGATGCTTTATTGCGTGGCCCGTCGTCTACTTAATGTTTCTTCGTTCTCAGCGACATAGGCAGCCACAGCTCTAATATTCTCTATCCCTGCAAGGTATCCTGTGGTTTCAGTCTTTTTTTATGTAATCGCATGCAGGAGAGCACAGCCGGTCAAGACCAGTGCACTCTATGACGTTTAGCCAGGAACGCTGGACGCTGCATGCGGGAAACGTGTGTTGTGTTTAGATTGTAGAAAGGAGGAAACACAGACAAGCTGGAAGAGCATTCCAAAGCTTACCGGTGGCATTAAGGAAGAAACTATACAAACTAATACACCTAGTTTTTTGGAAACATCTAGTCTGTTCGAGTCGAGTAGGTAACGCCGTTATTTTTGCCCAGTTAGTGCGACACGATTAGGAAATTGACGTCAAAATTCCGACCATTATTAGTCGAAAAAATCGACCCATTTACGTTCTTGCGGAGTATAGCGCTTTATTTCTTATCTACATAGTTACAAAATGTCAAATGTATTAATTCCCAAATATTTTGTATGATGTATCACATGATCTGTATGATGTTTCAGCCTGGGGTGTTGCTATAGCCTGGGTGGTACTGTGGTGTGTCTCACGTCGTGATGGCCTACTCTCGAGACTGCTTGGATATCGAGGAGTCCTACCTCTTTCTCGGCTGGCATACTGTGCCTACCTGGTGCATCCAACTATCATGATGCTATCAACTTTTCAGATGGATGGACCAGTTCATCTGCACAACGGCATGATTGTAAGTATCTATCATTTTTAAATAAAGAGTTAAAAGGTAGCTATTATATATAATCGTGTCGGAAACAACAGGGTCATATCCTGTCTGCCCAAAAGTGGACGACGTCGATGGCGTTACTCTCGGCCATCATCAGGTCTTCCTGGGCGCAGCTACTCGGACACAGCGCACACTCCAGAAGGTGTGACAGGGTCTGCTCCGCGCCGCAGTCACATTCAGTCGGTCCGCCGTAAAATTGCCAGCTTTCATTTATGTCTTCATCTTGCATACTCCGGTCCGAAATCTATTAAGAGACCTCCATTTATTCCACTCCTGTTTATGTCCAGGGGCTAGGATCTCTTTCGGGGCAATACAAGTATTCTTCTCAGTTGCGCTTCTCCACTTGTTCAGCCGCAGGGTGGCCTCAGGTATCACCAGTTCCGTTAGGTAGCTATTGACACAACTCCAAATAAAAATCAAAATTCTTAGGTTTAAAATATTGAGAAATAAATAAGTAATTACAAAAACTCATCGATGTCTAGATCAAGTGTTCAGTAGCGGGATGACGAACGTCCAAGATTTGATATAACAGTTAACGGCTAGCGGCGTATTAGAATTTTAATATTAATTAAGGATAAGTATTTCATACCTTGTTTTAATAATAATCACACTGAGTACTGTTTGTAATGAAGGCTTCATCAGTTCCAATGTGTACAAACGTACTGACGTGTGAACGAATATTTACAAATATATTACAAGAATTTTTACTTGAAAGTATGAAGAAGGTAGAGTGGTGTTTAAAAGTGGGGTAAATCTTCCAACAAGTAAAATAGTACTCAGTGTGATCTATATTAAAAAAAATGTATGAAATACTTATCTATTTAAGATCATTTTTGTCTCTTAACCGACTGTAGTACGGGAAGGCTGCTGTAATCCTTTTTATTACTCTTCATTCAATCCTCCACAGATTCCACGAATCCCACGGATAAGAATTCAGAATTACTACCACCATTTGTCGCTATTCTCCTGTATGTGTTTACATAAATAAAAAACTTGGATTTAAGTACATTTTGATGTAATTTTTTTGTATGCTTGTTTCAGTTGATCATTTATGCAGGAAACGCAGTTATGAGTTACCTAATGTCCTTTGCCATATCTTTGGCATTCGAAGCGCCGATAGTTCGGCTGCTAAAGATAAATTACCTGCGACCAAACAGAAATAAGCACACGTGAGGACGATGATGATGATGATAATGGAGAGGTGGAAGAAGAAAACGAAAAATAAGAACAATGAAAAATACGATGTTTATAAGTACGATGAAGAAGAAGAGGTTGTAGAATATGTAAGATAACGACAATAAGGAGATAATCACAAGAAAATGAAGACGTTAAAGGAGACAATGAAGATGTAGGAGTAGAAGAAGAAGAATAAGAAGAAGAAGATGGAGAATATGAAGGCGTAAGGCAAGACGAAATAGAAGTGGAAGAAGAAGAAAAATTTTGAGGAAGACAGAAAATGTCTACTTCTAATAAGGTGGATATTATAAAGAATAAAGAGAAGATCTTAGATAAGAGAGCCCGATGGATCGGTCGCATCACGCGACACGGTGGTCTTCTTCACGACATTTTGGAAGGGATGGTTGAGGGTAGAAACTGTAGATAACGTCCTAGTGTTTGCAGCAAGTTTTCGAGGACATGAGTTGTGGCTCTTATGCTGAGCTAAAACGGATTGCAGAGGATCATTGCAGTGGAAATCGAGATACAATATTTTGTTGCTGCAAACCAATCCGCCGGATTGGAGGCGAGCCCGATGGATCGGTCACATCATGCGCCACGATGGTCTTCTTCACTAAATTGTGGATGGGATGGTTGAGGGTAGAAACTGCAGAGGGCGCCCTAGACGGGAGTATTTACAGCAAGTGTTCGAGGACATGAGTTGAAGCTCTTATGCTGAGCTAAAGAGAATTGCAGAGGATGGAGAAAAGTGTAGATCGAGATGCAAGATTTTGTTGCTGCAAACCAATCCACCGGATTGGAGGCGAGCCCGATGGATAGGTCACATCATGCGCCACGATGGTCTTCTTCACTAAATTGTGGATGGGATGGTTGAGGGTAGAAACTGCAGAGGGCGTCCTAGACGGGAGTATTTGCAGCGAGTGTTCGAGGAAATGAGTTGTAGCTCTTATGCTGAGCTAAAGAGGATTGCAGAGGATCGAGAAAAGTGTAGATCGAGATGCAAGATTTTGTTGCTGCAAACCAATCCACCGAATTTATGCTACGAAGAAGAATAAAGAGAAGACAAGAGAGAGACATGCATAGAAGAATATTGTAGAGATGATAATGACGGGGAAGAATAATGGGATGGTGATAAATAAAAAGAATTACGAAACAAAAACCACACGACCATCGAGAGATAAATATTAACGGAGAGTACATTTCTCACCTCCGATTTGCAGATGACATAGGCTAATAGCCGAATCACCTGACAAGCTCTAAGACATGCTCTACGACCTCAATGAAGCGTCGAACAAAATTGGTCTGAAAATGAACATGGATAAAACAAAAGCCATGATTAATAGTCATATTTCACAGACCTTTGATCCTATTTCCATTGGAGGAACAGAAATAGAGGTTGTAAACGACTATACCTATCTGGGACAAGTAGTACAACTAGGGCGAAATAACTTCTCAAAAGAAATAGACAGGCGCATACAACTGGGATGGGCAGCATTTGGGAAACTAAAGTACATTTTTAAAGCGAAAATTCCGCAATGCCTTAAAACTAAGGCGTTTAACCGATGCGTCCTCCCTGTATTAACTTATGGCGCAGAGACGTGGAATCTGACAGCAAGTCTTACCCATAAAATAAAAGTCACCCAGCGTGCTATGGAGAGATCCATGCTCGGAGTGTTGCTAAAAGATAGAATCCGAAACGAGGAAATACGCAGAAGAACTCAAGTAGTGGATGCTACCCAACGAATAGGCACACTCAAGTGGCAATGGGCAGATCATATCTGTCGAAGAGACGACGGTCGATGGGGAAGAAAAGTATTGGAATGGCGCCCAAGAACTGGCAAACGAAGCATTGGCCGACCCCCTACAAGATGGACTGACGATATAAGAAGAATAGCGGGAGTGACCTGGATGCGGAAGGCGGAGGATCGAAGAGGATGGAGACTCATGCGGGAGGCCTACGTTCAACAGTGGACGGACACAGGCTGATGATGATGATGATGATGATGACAAGCTTGAGCGGTGGGGAATACTTCAGCAAGGAGTGTCACTGTTGTGCGGCTGTGGAGACCTGCAGACCGCCTCACACCTAAGATCCTGCTCCATGTGCCCAACAAGCTGCACATCTCAAGATGCTGGGCAACACACGGGCTATCGATGTTGCTAGATACTGCGTAAAACTAATTTGACGTCGCTGACACAAAGAAGAAAAAGATGATCTGGTTTTTTGTAACACATGTATTTCATATTTTTTTATTGTATAAAAAACACGTATCTTAATATATAGTTATAAACTAAGTTAACGAAATGTTATTATAGATATTATCACTTAAGGTTTATGAATTTAATGTAAATATGATATAAAAATAAAGGCTTTAATGTATGAATATTTTTTTATTAAATATTTCTAATATTAAATGGCGTAGTGGTCAGAGTGGAAGACTTGAGTATACTGTGACATCTCCCATCTTTAAAAAGGCGACAACAGGCGCGGGTTCGTCATCGGGATGCATGGAGGAAGAATGCAGGAGCAGGTCGCAAAGCAATGACACAATTCACGTTTATTTCCAGTTAAGACTTCGATTTCCCCGCCCGACCGTAACATGTTGTATCGTGGGCAGCGGTTGAGCGGAGACTGTCGCCGACACTTGCTGACTGCTGGGTACAGTAACAGTTAGCGCCCCAAAGACTATCGCGGCTAAATAAGAAACTTAAGTTAACAGTTGAACCAACACGCAAACGCCGTGTATTATATATAAAATTAAGATGAACATTATTAGATGTGCAGGTTAGGCCAGAGAACAAAAATAAGACACAAAAGATCGTTTATCGAGGCTTTTCGGCATCAGCCTGAAAGAGCTACAGCTAGTTGATATCAACTGCTTAAGGTTCGAATCCTTTGTCTATCGATTATTTTTTTCTAATGTTAAGTTTTGGTTTGTATCTATCTATTCAGTAACTAATTCAAGTTTTTGTTGGTAAATTAAATAAATTGGTAGTAAAATAAATAAACTGGCATTAGTTAAAAAAATGGCACCATCCACTGTGTCAATACGAATGTGGTGAGTTAAATATATGAAAATGTCAGTAATATACTCACTAATTAAACCAACATAAACCTTTATCAAAGGAGATTTTATGCTAGTGGAACCTCCAATATTGTCTTATAAACTTGCATTCGACTATTCACTTAGTAAATAATTGATTCCAGGCATTTTCAAGCATTTTATAAGAATATAACTATCGGAATGTGTGTGAGTGTTGATCGGATTTGCGAGAAGGAAATTGTTGTGCGTGTTAGGAGTATTGATCAGATGGGATACGAACATTCCGAACACAAAAAGAGAAAAAATAATACACTGTGTGTCACGGAGAATTTTATTACAGGTAAGCAAATAAAATTTAATGTACATTTACACTATATTTAATTTAGAATTGTCGAATTATGGTAGATTTCTTAACTCTAAAATACCCCCGGTTTGTGTGAATTTGATCCCTCACCCATAAAATGCCAGTCATAACTTATTTATCAAAATTTGTGATAGACGAAAGTCTTCCCGTGAAAACCACCCATTCATAGTGAATTCTTGTATTAATGAGGATGATGCGTGAATGTAGTGCTGTAGTATATCACGTTGGCGGATCAACACTTTAAATTGTAAGCGTCGTAGGATCCACAGATTAAAATATTCAGAATAACCATCACCATTTATCGGTATTCTTCTGAATATGTTTATATAAAAAAATCTACGCCTCTTGACCGACTGTAATATGAAAGGCTGCCTTGTCCGCTCTCTTACTTCGTCATTCTTCACAAAGTCAAACCATCGTACCCCCAGTATTCTACGCAGGCATCTAATCTCGAAATCTATTGTACGACTTCACTGCCTTTTGGTTAAATACCAAAATTCACAGCCATTACGAAGAATGGGGATGCTACACGCGCTGTATAGATGGCAAATTATTTTGTTCGAGTAAAACTGTGAGTCCTACATATTGCGCATATATTTTGTTGTATTATTTAAGACTGACATCAGCATGATAGACCCCCTTGCTGACTGACACCGACAACCTATTTCAATCTTTCGTCTCTTATTTCTGTTCTCTTGTCGTAAATGTATGTGTTGTCATATTGGAATTTAAGACTAGTTGCATAGATTGCCACTTGGGCGCTAGGCCACAGCCTCAGCGCCAACGAGCGCTGGCAGTCGTGTGCCGACGTCGGCGAGATCGCATAGTCAAAGTCCCGATCGATCGAGGCGAAAGTAACGCCATGTTACGATCGATCGGGGAAACCAAGTCTATTTCACGAATATATATATGTGCCTCCGTCGGCGAGAGCATATTGTATTGTGGCTCGGCCTGAATGATGTGACTAGTTCGGGCCATAAGTTTGTAAAGTTTATCGTAAATATATGTCAATGTGCTTTTGAAAAAGTCTGTGTTATTAATCTGTTTCCCATCCTGCCACCACGCGACTGAATAACAGTATTTTTAAAGAGAGTAGTCAAGACATTTGCAACATTCCAAGGCAGGAAGCGAGATTTTTCCACAGGCCACCATTCTTAGTGACCTGTACGATACCTGAATATTTTTTAAATATTTTTAAGCGTGGTCTCACTCTCTAAGAAGCTTGGAAACTCCTGGTTCAAAGGCTTGGTAAGGGATTCGAACTGTAATCTTATAATTCCTCAATGTCTTTTGACCCGTGGCCTAGTGGTTAACCGATGGGGAGTCGACAAAGAGAATATTTAACGAGGTAAGATTGTTGAAAAGGCCTCTCCTTCTTAGGGCTTACCCAAATGTAAAACCTTTAGTCTGTTACAACACGGTGGTTATGGCTTAGCAGTAAAACGGTTGCTTACCATGCTGAGAATCACGGACTCGATTCCCGACAAAGAAGCGATTTTCAATGGCTTATTATTTTTATTTTTATGTAAGCACGTACAGGAGAATACTGACAGATTGTGATGGTGATGCTGAAATCTCATCTTAGGATTCTATGACGCTTACTATACTACATATGGCTATGCGCTGTACGTAAAGTAATGATGCGCCAACAGCCTTAACAACAGTTCGACATTCACGCATCATCTACTAATTACAAAAAATCATTATGTATGAGTGGTGTTAACGGGACGGGTTTGGTCTAATTGCATTTTTTATTAATAGACTATGACTGTCATTTTACAGGTGGAAGGTCAAAATCACGCCAAACAGGGGTATTCACTTAGCTAAGAAATCGATTAAAAACCTTCGTCGGGTACCAAGCCCACGATCTTTGATTTGTAAGCAAACGCTTTATCCACTAGCTTGCTAAGCTCTATTGTATGGTGTGCGATACGATCCCAAAAACGTAAAATGTCAGTCATTTTTATGGAACATACATGAAACATATGGTCACCACAAATTGCCGCCACTTAGCTCTGTCAGCTGCCACTCCATTTATCTTTCTAGAACATATCTGCTCCTGAAAGTCCACTTGGGAACATTTATGGTTCCCGACAACCTCCACAGCAGAAGTTCAAGTACTTTAAGAAGGATAGCTGTAGTATCCGAGGCATATTTTTTATTTACGTTAGGTTTGACCGGCGGGTATAGCTCGATGGTCAAAGCTTTTGCTTTGCAATCTAAAAGTTGTTGGTGTGATCCCCGACAGAGATTAAAAAAAAAGGATTTTTATCGATTTCTAAGCTCTAAAATATTGGTGTGATTTTGATCTCCCACCCGTAAAATGCCAGTCATAGCCTATTAATTCGATTTGGTGGTAGACGAATGTCGTCCAGTGAAGACCAACCATTCATAGTAAAATTCCTGTAATAATAAATAATGATGCGTGAATCTCGGGCTGTAGTCTATGACGTTGGCTGATCAACACTCCACATGCAGCGATTTGCCATATGCACCATGGTAAGCTTCATAGGATTCCACAGATGAGACTTCAGAATTACTATCACCATCTGTCGGTATTCTCCTGTATGTGTTTCCATAAAAATAAAAAATAAAGTTAGATTAGGTTACAAAAGTTAGGTTAAGTTACAAAAGTTAGGTTAGGTTACAAAAGTTAGGTTAGGTTACAAAAGTTAGGTTAGGTTACAAAAGTTAGGTTAGGTTACAAAAGTTTGGTTAGGTTAGATTAGGTTAAAAAGTCACTGTGAAATTTAGAAGTTAATTAAAAAAATATATAAATATACAAAATAATTTGTTTGAAAAGGCGATCGAGAGGTTGGATGAACAGATGCTACTGTTACTGATGATGATGATGATGATCATCCCCCCCCTCCACGGCATCTCCGCCCCAGGTGTCTGTTAGCGGAGACGGATTAAATTATAGATATACCTGTCTGCCCCCTCCACTGCCTCCTGATTAATACTCTCCAGCAGTCATAACCTATCAGTGGCATTCGAAAAACAAATAAAAAAAAAAAAAATTACAGCATCTGGACTTTACCCGCCTCACACCCGCATCACACCAAAGGACAGTTAATTCTCCTTGATGATGCGCCCATTCAGATTATGATCAGCTAGCAACTATTAACTAAGTCCAGTGGGAGTCCCCTCTTAACAATGTGACCACTGCACAGAAGTGCTAAAAGAAAGAACCCATGAAAGAGATACGATTGCATTCACGGGTTGTAAAGAGGTGGAGATGGAAGATAGATTCTCTCACCGAGAATACGAGTAAAAATTGTAAATGCGTGGAATTTTTTTTAGTGGCTAAAAAATCTGCATGCCTGATAGGCCCGAGGCGATTTCTTCGAACTGCATCGAAAAGGACTCCTCTTTCTAACAAGAGGAACTGACAGTCCCAGAGAATGTGCTTTGAGGTCTGGAAGTGAGCGCTACAGAGGCAACTAGGGCTTGAAACTAAATTAAATTAGTATAATCTGTCATTAAAATCACCGTGCCCAGACATTAGTTGGGTAGACCACTGATCAGGACTTATCCATTTAGCAGTTAGTCTGAAGTAAATGTCTGGGAAGAACAGAAAGGTTGTGGAAGTGGCCGGAGTGGCCCACTCCCACTCTCTTTCCTCTTCCTTCACAGTGAAGTATGAAAGAGTGAGATGCGAATATAATGTCACGCTTCCCGCACACTGTCGAGACCCAAGATCGAGGCACTCACAGCGCGGATTTGTTTTTGATGTTCACAAAATAACTCCGATGTACTCTTTCAAAGTTTTCGGATCACTGTTCGACCCAATTGTCTAAGAAATGATCCAATAGACATCTGGTCTCTCCCATGGACCTGTTTAGTTCCACCTCAATGGATTACTCAATTTGGGCCTCGCCATCTAACATCCCCAAACTGAACTAAATTATACCAGCATGCTTTGACGCGGCCATTTAAATTTTCGGCATTTTCGAATGCTTTGTGATCCGAACATTGGTACATTCTAAATATATCGATATTAACCTTTCCTTCCCTGTGATGTGTATTGACATCAGCATGATATAGCCCTTGCTGACTGATACCGAAAACCTCGATATACAATCTTTCGTCTCTTATTTCTGTTCGCTTGTCAGACATGAATGTGTCTGCCATATTGGCATTTTGGACAAGTCCGGTCATAGTTATATAGACCACCGCTCGGGTGCTCCAGTCGTGTCCCGCCCTTCGGCGAGAGCATATTGTATTGTGGCTCGGCCGAATGCTGTGACTAGGTCGGGCCACAATGTTGTAAAGTTTATCGTCAATATATGTCAATGTGCTACTGAAAAAGTCTATGTATTATTAATCTGCTCCTAATCCTGCCATCACGCGACAGAATAACAACCTTTTTAAAGAGAGGAGGATGTTAGTATCTTTTACACATTGCTGCTTATAACCATCAATATCTCTATAAATATAATAAATACAAGGTTAAGATTTTGTGTATTCCTCCATGATATATTTACGCATTGATTTAAAAAATAAAATCAATAATAATCAGAATTTATTGCGTACATCGGAGGTATTTTGTGAACATTGGAAACAAATTCGCGCTGTGAGTGCCTCGACCTTGCGTCTCGTATATTCGCATCTCACTCTTTCATACTTCACTGTGAAGGAAGAGGGAAAATAGTGAGAGTGGGCCACACCAGCCACTACCACGACTAGCGGCAGTAGCTCTCGAGCTTGAAACTAGAGTGAACTTATCCCGTTCCGTGAGCGTTGCCAGATGGTTTTTTATGTTTTCAGCCAATAAATCTCAATAATTATAATTAATTAAGGGGATTAGCTACGAAATTTTTCCGATTTAAAAAAGATGATTTTTTATTGTGTACTGACTACCCAGCACCGGAACGCGCGTTTTAATTAAGTTATTTGATCATTTTTTTTAGTTTTTTTTGGTTTTGTTTCAAGGTTCTAATTTTTCAATTTCAATTTTTCAATTTTGTTTATTTTTTCCTTTCAGAAACATTACAAATTATATCATTTCTGAAGTACAATAAAAAATAAAAATTACAATATTTACAAAAATAGGTACTTATGATTAAGTACTATGAACAAAGCAATAAAGACAAGCAACAGAAGGTCCCAATGCTTATCAGACAGACGACGCCAACCAATTATCCCTCCAAAGAAACTCTTGGAGTTCTTGTCTGAATTGGGCCTCTCTTACGTGAAATATATCAACATCCGACGTGATTTGGTTAAACAATCTGATCCCTCTCCCACGAGGCATAGTCTCCTCTAATCCTTCTTCTCATACGCCTTCAGTTTGCATCCCGACTATGCTTGATTTTCTTAAATCGATTTAATTAAATCTAAGCTCTTTTCATGTCCCCAGTAGGGTCGAGCCACCCCTTAATGACGAAAAAAAATTCCAGGCCTCGGGAGCGTCGGGTTGCACATCCGATTTCTTTACAAAACCTTGATCATTGAACACCCAAATATTTCTTTGGTACTACAGCCGCAGTCTATGCAAGTTCGCGTTTGTCGTGTGACGGTCAGTCGAGGAAATCAAGTCTTAGTCGAAAATAAATGCGAATTGTGCTTCAAAAACAAGATCTGCTCCTGCATCCTTCCTCCACGCGGCCACGTCACGAACCAGCGATTTGTTGCCTTTTCAAGGACAGTGGATATCAAGGCATATATAAGTTACAATAATTAAGATCACTTAAAGTGGATTAATAATATTACTTATTTTTATATTGAGTATCCATTATTTAGGTAAATTGAGATAAAAACAGAATCCATAGATGAGATTTCTCCACGACCACCTGCCGGTATTCTCCTCTATGTGTTTACGTAAAAACATAAAAGAATAGACGAACACTTTACCGTTCTTCTTTGAACTCTGTTTTCTATATCTATAATCAATCATTGAAATAAAAGCTGTAAAAGAAGAACTGAAGAAGCGTACTCAGAACATAAGAATAATTTGTTAATATAATATTTTTTTGATGCCGTTCGTGTTTGAATGCCATATGCTTCAGTTAAGGGAGTGGACATGATATTTTATTTTATGTAAACACATACAGGAGAATTCCGACAGATGGTGATTGTGATTCTTATCATAGTGCATATGGCAAAGCGCTGCATGTGAAGTGTTGATCCGCCAACGTCATAGACTACAGCCCGAGATTCACGCATCATCCTTATTATTACAGGAATTTACTATGAATGGGTGGTCTTCACGGGGCGACCTTTGTCCACCACCAATTTTGATTAATGTACAATGACTGGCATTTTACGTGTGAGGGATCAATTTCACGCCAACCGGGGTATTTTTAGGCTCAGAAATCGATTGAAAATATTTTTATTTTTTTTAATCTCCGTCGGGGATCGAACCCATGACTTTTGGCTTGCAAAGCAAACGCTTTGACCATTGAGCTATACCCTCCGGCAAATGATGATGATGACACCATGTCTCAAGACATATCCACCTTTTGTCTACCTATGATCACGTAATGATTATGGGGACTTAAAAGACCTTTTTTTTTACGTTTTTTAAATCTTTTTATTATTAAATTTAGTGTTAAGACTCCCCTTTAGACAGTGATGGATTGAGGAAGGCTACGAGTTAGTCGAAACTGCTGTCTCCTAAGCAGAGGTCATATCTTACGTGATCCATGTAAAAACAAGGTAAATAAATAAATATTTTTAATAAAGACACCTTTCTGTTTTTAATGCTTGCATAGTATGATTAAAAACACCTATTTGTTTGTATGCACTTGTCGGCCCATATTTACTAATCCTTCAGGAGATATTCCGACTTCCCGTGTGCCTCGTCCGGCTCTGTGCTGAAATACATTTTCCGCAGAGATGCCGTTAGACTTTGACAGCTATCACAAAACTTTTCTAAAAGAAAACCGATCGAGGAATAAAACAAGTAAAACTTCGCTTACAACCACTTAGTTTTTAATAATAATCGCTCTATACGGTAGCGTGATTACTATCAAAACTCAGTGGTTTCATACAAAGTTCAACTAATTTTATTCTTTAAATATGACAAACTACAAGTTACTGTGTTCTAAGAATAAAAAAAAAACATTCAATTTAAAAAATAATAATTTCATCCTATGAATAACATTATTGCATTTATTTTCTTCATATATCGCGTCCGAAGAACTCTTTATCCCGACCACTTTCGAGAAAGGTCATCGCAATAAGACAGATATTCTTCGAAGCCAGTGCTTAACACTATGTATCAAAGTGGAAAATAGAAATTTGTTGTTGCTTCTCTTTTAAGCGCTATATTTTCTAAAATACCCCCGGTTGCTTTGAATTTGATCCATCACCCGTAAAATGCCAATCAAAGCCTATTAATTAAAATTGGTCGTAGACGAAAGTCGTCCCGTGAAGACCACCCATTCATAGTAAATTCCTGTAATAATAAAGGATGATACATGAATCTCAGTCTATGACGTTGGCGGATTTGATCCACTCCACATGCAGCGCTTTGCCGTATACACCATAGTAAGCATCATATAATTCCATATATGAGACTTCTGAATTACTATCACCATGTGTCGGTATTCTCACGTATGTGTTTACATAAAAAAAGGGATGTTTGTAAGTTCATTGCGGGTCGCAGGCCGCACTTGACGATCGCTGGAATGTGCGAATAGTACAGACACTGCACTGAATGGAATGGCTTTCCTGCATAGACTTTTGAATTGAATGTATTTTTAGAATCTAGAACTGTTATTCTACTTTTGTCTATGTTGAGAACACTGCTATAGGGAGAATAAGTCTCGTATCAACAGTCTATCTAGTCTTTTATATACATTATTTTTACATTTATAAAAAATTTAGTTATAAAAAAATAACATCCTCCTCTCTAAGTTAGTTATTGAATTGCGTGGTAGCGGGATGAGGAGCAGAAGAACAACACACAGACTTTTCCAGAAGCGCCAGGTCACTCTCGCTATTCCTCTGATGTCGTCTGTCCATCTTGTAGGGATATGCCAACGCTTCGTTTGCCAGTATTTGGGTGCCACTCCAACACTTCTCTTATCCATCGACCGTCGTCTCTTCGACAGAATGTCCTGCCCACTGCCACTTGAGTATGCCTGTATTAGTTGGGTAGCCTCCACTACTTGAGTTATTCGGATAGCCTTTAACAGCCTCCTTTCTTAGATCGTTATTGAATTGCGTGGTGGCGGGATGAGGAGCAGAAGAACAACACACAGACTTTTCCAGAAGCACATATATTTTCATGATAAGCTTTAAAAACTTTCGTCCTGCTCACGGCATTACAAAATGACAACACGTGCGTGTTCGATGAGCGAAATAAAATAAGATTTAGATTTAGAAAATAAGAAAATAAACATTTTCGGTACCAGTCAGCAAGGGCTATATCACGCTGATGTCAGTAGCTACAATTTAGCAAATGGTTAGTAATAAATACTTTAAAAAGTAAGTGATTAATAATAATTTGGCGGTAGAAAAATATCAATCGGCTGTAGAAAAAAAAATGGCAAGATATAATTTATGAATGTTAATTCATAAAAGGAACATCAATTTTAACCAATATTGTATATATTGGTAAAAATTCTGGCGGGTTTAGCTCAATGGTAAAAGCGTTTGCTTTGCAATCCAAAGGTCGTGGGTTCGATCCCCGACAGAGATTAAAAAAAAAAAGTTTTTTTATCGAGTTCTAAAATAGGTTTGTGTGAATTTGATCCCTCACCTGTAAAATGACAGTCATAGCCTATTAATAGAAATTAGTGGTAGACGAAAGTCGTCCCGTGAAGACCACCCATTCATGGTAAATTCCTGTCATAATAAAGGATGATGCGTGAATCTCGGGCTGTAGTCTATGACGTTGGTGGATCAACTCCACATGCAGCGCTTAGCCATAAACACCATGGTAAGCGTCATAGAATTCCACAGATGAGACTTCAGAATTACTATCACAATCTGTCGATATTCTCCTATCTTTCTTCGTAGTATCAATCCGGTGGATTGGTTTGCAGCAACAGAATCTTGCACCTCGATCTCCATTCCTCTCGGTCCTCCGCAACCCTTTTCAGCTCAGCATAAGCACTACAATTCATGTCCTCGAATACTTGCTGCAAATACTCCCGTTTAGGGCGCCCTCTACAGTTTCTACCCTCAACCATCCCCTCCACAATTCTCCTATATGCGTTTACATAAAAAAAAAATATATGCGATAGTAATTGAAATAACTTCTGGTGATTCTAACGACATCTATGGGACATACAAGGCAAACATTAATAGACAAGACACAGATACAGGATTTGTACTGTTAATGAAACAGAAGTCCGTCACATAATAACTTTTTCTTATATTTTTATTATTAAGCTTCGAACCCGGAAACGATTGCATAAAAATCAAGCGCTTATTTCACTGGACCGCGGCCCTCCACTGAATGCACCGGGAAATACATCCCCTGGCTGTCAGAAGTTTTCAAGTCTTGCTTCCGCGACCCAATTAGGCCCAGCCAGGCTAAATATAGGACATCTAGTCTGCAAACGAGGCTTCCTGGGAGTTTCTGAAAACAAACTTCCTACAATGTGAATAGACTATACAGTAACAATAAAGACAAGACTATAGAAATCGTATCATATAGTGAAAACTATGGCGTTTAATAAATGCATTTTCCAGTATTAACTTATGGCGTAGAGACGTGGAATCTAACAGCAGGTCTTACCCGCTTGGTGAAAACCCTCCCTGTCCCGTCCTGTTTTTGGAGACCTAGATGGCGACCAGTTACTGGACGCACGCAGCTACTTGTTAGGGAGTGGCTGAAGGCCTTCCCGTGATTCTAGATGCATCAGTTAGATGTCAAATAGACCTCAGTCTAAGGCTGCGAAATAAGTATACTACAGCGAGTCTTACCCATAAAAAAAAGGTCACCCAACGTGTCATGGAGAGATCCATGTGAGGAGTGTCGCTAAAAGATAGAATCCGGAACGAGTACAGGATCCGCAGAAGAACTCAAGTGGTGGATGCTACCCAACGAATAGGCATACTCAAGTGGCAATGGGCAGGACGTATCTGTCGAAGAGACGACGGTCGATGGGGAAGAAAAATATTGTAGTGGCGTCCAAGAACTGGCAAACGAAGCATTGGCCGATCCGCTGCAAGATGGACTGATGACATAAAAGAATAGCAGGAGTGACATGAACATGGATAAAACAAAAGCCATGATAAATAGTCATATTTCCCAGACGTTCGACCCTATTTCCATTGGAGGAACACAAATAGAGGTTGTAACCGACTATACCTATCTGGGACAAGTAATACAACTGGGACGAAGTAACTTCTCAAAAGAAATAGACAGGCGAATACAACTGGGATGGGCAGCATTTGGAAAACTAAAGTACATTTTTAAAGCGAAAATTCCGCAATGTCTAAGAACTAAGGCGCTTAACCAATGCATCCTCTCTGTATTTACTTATGGCGCAGAGACGTGGAATCTGACAGCAAGTCTTACACATAAAATAATGTCACCCACCTTATAAATTTAATACATAAACCACGAAAATAGATTGCTTTCTTTTTTTATTATTGCAAGTACCACGCCATAAATCTTTTCGATATTAAGAGCATCATTTTTCATAAAGTGAACACCCTCTAAGTATCGTGTGACAATATGGAGGGGAGGGTGTGTAATACTGAACAACCAGTACTGAAGCATTTCGTCACCATCGTTATAAAGAAATATTTCTCTTCTAATTATTTGCATAGCAACTTTTACACTGTTTCAGAATATGTGTGAGGTTCGGTTGTGTGATGGTTTAAGTTCAGTTAACATAAGACTTGAAGAATTCAAATAAACTTTGAATGTTCTGAAATCGTTTGATGGCGGGTCGCGAAGTTACGTCGATAATCTAGCGGGAGTTGGCCGCCGGAGGTCCGAGAAGTGGAGCGCAGAAAAAGGACTGATCTAATGTGGTTTCTCCTTTATATAGACACTCTTGGTGAAACAAGGCAATGTATATTGTGATTGGTCGAAATCTGTGGGACATATAATACAAACATTATAAACGAGTCATAATAACAAAAAGTGTACTATGACTTGCAGTGACGCATTTAGTTACAGTTTAAGCAAACGAATATTCTCACATCTTAACACCTTTCGAATTAAATCTCATCTCTTTAAAAAGGTAGTTATTCAGTCGCGTGGTGGCAGTATGAGGAGCAGATTAATAACACACAGACTTTTTCTGAAGCACATATATATTCACGACAAACTTCCGGCACAGGTGGAATAACATGCCAGTAGATTGCGACCTTCTGACGGTCGGCACACGACTGTGCGCGCTCGTGGCGGGCTGTCGGCCAGCGCCCGAGTGGCGATCTGTATAACTAACGTCACACCCGTGACCGGACTTGTCCAAAATGCCAATATGGCGACACATACATGTACAAGCGAAGAAATAAGAGACGAAATATTAGATAGTACCAGTCAGCAAGGGCTGTATCATGCTGATGTCAATACCTTATATGCAAATCTTTTACGAATTTTTTGAAAACGCCGCAAGTATAACAGATTAAAAGAGAAAAAAAAATACATGAAATACAAATCATTTGTTCTAGTGTATAACTAGCATAGTTTGTTTGGTCTGAATGCGAGGGTTCAAATTTTTTTTTTATTTTTTTTTTTTTACATTCGCTTACCACACCACTTAAAGATAAGATCTTGTGTGTGGCGTGGGATTCATCTATGTTATTTTACAGTTTTATAGAATTATACAGAGTATTACATATTTATACATTTACATGATTTTGATATAGAACTAACATTATATGATTAAAGACTTAATATACTATATGTTGAATTAAATTTAATGTATATATAATTTAATAATGCATTTTTGGTACATTTCATTATTTCAATTTGTTATGCAGTGACGTCGGTTCTGTTCGTCATTATTTTAAAGTACTGTTTCACCTTTTTAATCAATATTTTAATATCGCTGATCTCTTTTATTTCCCGAGGAAGATTGTTAAAATTAACTATTCCGTTATATTTGTAACCATTTTTTGCATGTTGTGTGTTAAATTTTGGTATTAATAAATTGTACATATATTGACTTATTATTTTCTTACAGCATTTTTTATACTTTACCAATGCAGCCGTATAATGACTTATGATATGGTTCAGGGGACGAAGGCGAACCTTGGGAGGCTGGAAAACATTTTCCGGTGACGCGGGAGGTGTATTTTTTTTATGTAAGCATATACAGAAAAATACCGACAGATGGTGTTAGTAATTTTGAAGTCTCATCTCTGGAATTCTATGACGCCTACAATGGTGTATAAGGCTATGCGCTGAATGTGGAGTGTTGATCCGCCAACTTCATAGACTACAGCGCGAGATTCACGCGTCATCCTTATTATTACAGGAATGCACCATAAATGAGCGGTTTTACGGGACGACTTTTGTCTACCACCAATTTTGATTAATAGGCTATGACTGGCATTTTACGGGTGGGGAATCAAATTCACACCAACTAGGGTATTTTAGAGCTCAGAAATCGATTAAAAATATTTTATTTTTTAATCTCCATCGGAGATCGAACCCACGACCTTTGGCTTGCAAAGCAAACGCTTTGACCATTGAACTATACCCGCCGGCTATATATATGGACATTACAGTAGCCTTCCAAGGCGGCTGACATAACTTACATTATGTTCAAAAATGATGATGTGGAAAACTGAGTAGCGTGGTAATATTTTTTTTACTAAATGGCGTCGATAGATCGTCCCAGACATTGAACAGACATGCATACATGAGTTTGATATGAGTTTGTAATCCGGCCATAAATTATATTTGCGCTCCACTGCTGGCATGCAACGCGCGGCATAGCCTATTATTGCGTCATATCCTATTAGTGCGACAAGCTTTCAAAGCTGCAAACAAGGAATATCGATATTCCTGTGATATTGTAATTATCCAGCTGCTAAGGGTATATGAAAAGTTAGGTATCCAAAGACTGCGCGTCGCTGAACGTAGTGTTACGCAAAATTTGCAGCACTGTCGTGTTTGTTGGATCTTTTAAATCCCGACCGCACAAATAGTAACTTGCTAGTAAGCTCAATGTCAGCGCGGCAGCCATTCGCGATGATGTCCCCTTACTCCTACCAAATGCGAATTGCAGCTTTTTTTCTTTTGATTCCATCTTGCAAGGGGTCAGCCAATGCTTCGTTGTTCAGTTCTTGGGCGTCACTCCAATACTTTTCTTCCCCAACGACCGTCGTCTCTTCGACAGATATTTCCTGACCATTGCCACTTGAGTGTGCCTAGTCGTTGGGTAGCATCCACTACTTGAGTTCTTCTGCGGATATCCTCGTTCCGGATTCTATCTTTCATCGACACTCCTAGCATTGATCTCTCCATAGCACGCTGGGTGACCTTTATTTTATGGGCAAGGCTTATACTAAGCAGTATACTAACTTCGCAACTAACTACGCAGCCTTAGATTGAGGTATATTTGACATCTAGCTGATGCACCTAGATTCACGGGAAGGCCTTCAGCCACTCTCTAACAAGTAGCTTTTTGTTTACGTCCAGTAACGGGTCCCCATCTGGGTCTCCAAAAACAAGACGGGAAAGGGAGGGTTTTCACAAAGCGGGCAAAGACTTGCTGTTATATTTTATGTCTCTGCGCCATAAGTTAATACAGGGAGGATGCATTGGTTGAACGACATTGCGGAGTTTTCGCTTTAAAAATGTACTTTAGTTTTCCAAATGCTGCCCATCCCAGTTGTATACGCCTGTCGATTTATTTCGAGAAGTTATTTCGTCCCAGTTGTATTACTTGTCCCAAATAGGTATATTCATTTACAACCTCTTATTCGTGTTCCTCCAATGGAAATAGGGTCAAAAGTCTGGGAAATATGACTATTTGTCATGGCTTTTTGCCATGATAAATAATTAAAGTCTTACAATATACAGGTATCATCATCATCAGACTGTGTCCGTCCACTGTTGAAAGTAAGCCTCCCGCATGAGTCTCCATCCTCTTCGATCCTCCGCCTTCCGCATCCAGGTCACTCCCGCTATTCTTCTTATATCGTCAGTCCATCTTGTAGGGGGTCGGCCAATGCTTCGTTTACTACTTCTTGGGCGCTACTCCAATACTTTTCTTCCCCATCGACCGTCGTCTCTTCGACAGATATGTCCTGCCCATTGCCACTTGAGTGTACCTATTCGTTGGGTAGCATCCACTCCCTGAGTTCTTAATACGCAGAAGAACTCAAGTAGTGGGTACAATATATAACGAGATCTAATTTGTATTCCCACATTAAGTTTTCAGTGTTAAACACTTTGCGTAGGGATAAACTTTACCGGTAATTTCCCTTGTGTCGACTTTTTATTTACCGGGAAAGTCCCGGACAAGTTTCGCTACGGCAAATGATAATCGCATTAGCGAGCGTGAAAACAGGGACGCACATACCCTAAGACTTATCACTATGTAGAATGGTAGGCCGGAGCAAATAAAAGTCTACCCAAAGTCTAATAGTCTTAGAAGTACAACACAGTAAGTAAAAAATAAAACTTATGAGTCGGCATGGCGCTTTTAAATGACAGATTATACTCATATAATTTAGAGGTCAAAACTGAATCCGACGTGGAGCATAGAATAAACACAGGATGCCTGAAATGGAGGTCTCTCTCTGGGGTTTTGTGTGATAGCAAGATTCCAGTTAGGACTAAAGGTAAAATCTTCCTCCCCTCTGACCCCTCTGAAACGTGACTTGGATATGATTCATGTGGCAGTGATGAAGATACTGAGGTAGGCGGGCGGTGTGACTAGAGTGGACAGAGTTCGAAATGAGCATATTCGGGGTTCATTTTGGATGGCCCCCTTAATAATGCATGCAGAGTCGTCACGGGCTGCCTCAAACCAACACCCATTTCAAAACTATACCCCTTGGCTGATATCGCACCACCAAACATAAGACGCAAAGTCATATGCGCCGAAGAAATACGTAAGGCAATCAACCAACCGTCCCACTGCTTGTATAATCAGATACCCCCAACACCCAGACTGAAGTCGCGAAGCAGCTTTCTGAGATCCACACAACCTCTCACATACGGCCCTGAAAATGAGAGAAAGTTGCATCAGAGGATTTCATTACTCCAAAGGAAGGCCTCCCAATTGGCAAGAACCTTGACTGGCGGACCTGGAAATCGCTGAGCAGATTAAGAACCGGAGCTAGTAGAACAAAGGACAATCTCAAGCGGTGGGGAATGATTCAGAAGGGAGAGTCACTATTGTGCGACTGTGGAGACCTGCAGATCGCCTTACACCTAACATCCATGTGCCCAACAAGCTGCACATCTCAATACATAATACTGGGCAACACACGGGCCATCGATGTTGCCAGAAACTAAAATAATTTGACGTCGTTGACACCAAGAAGATCTTTACTTAAGAAAAAATCTACAAAAAATCAAATACGATACTTTACTCTTGCGAGCTTATGTTCTAGGAATGACTTATAAGTTATGGGGCAAGGTGAAGCATTTGGCCATAAAATGTGTACAAAGAACGTTGTGCCTATAGGCACGAAGGAAATTTGTGACTTATTTGAATACGTAATGTAGCGGAGAGGACATGAAAAACTTCATCAAACTTAATGAACCAGTCTAAATTGTACCATACTGTGTTGCCTAGTATTATTTTGTTAAAATATTATATATATGTGTATATCGTCGGTATTTCAACGATAAAGAACTTCTTCTTCTAAATATATAAAGGACAAATCAGCCCTATCCTTGAATACGGCAGTCACTTATGTGTTGAGACACAAAATACCTTCTAGATTTAATTGACTCAGTTCAAAGAATAGCAATTCGTTTGATAAACAAGACAGTCTTACGTCTAACCTGCAATCAATGGAACACAGGCGTAAGATTGGTTCACTTAATCTTGTCTGCCGTTATTACCACAATCGCTGCTCTTCGGAACTTAAAGAACTAATTCCACCTGTAACCACCCACAACCGACAAACTCGTTGATACACTTGCCGAACATCCATACACGGTTAATGTGTCGACCAAGAACTGGCAGTTTCCAAAGTTCCTTCCTTAATGCTAATATATAACTTATGTTACTTATGTTACTTATGTTACTTATGTTACTTATGTAACATATGTTACTTATGTAACTTATGTTACTTATGTAACTTATGTTACTTATGTAACTTATGTTAATATGTACTTTAATGACGAATTAAAATGTTAAATATTTTTTAATCTCATTTAAAGATAAAAATATATATAAAAAAAAAATATATATATATATAAATCATACATATATACACTTGATGTGTTTACATAAATCTTACATAAATTACAGTTACATAAAATATATATGTACATATCTATATAATAATATTAATCTTGTCGGAGATCGAACCTACGACCTCTGGTGTGATAAGCAAACGCTTCACCTCTAAACCACACATATTGATGTCTGTTTACAGTATAATTACGATAATGCAATAACTTATTATTTATGTAAACAAATACAGAAGAATACCGACAGATTTTAATAGTGATGCTGAAGGATTCTAAGACGTTTACCTTTCTACATATGGCTAATCGCCGCATGTGAAGTGTTGAGCCGGAAACGTCATAGACAATAGCTCGTAATTCACGCATCATCCTTATTATTATAGGAATATACTATGAATGGGTGGTAATCATGAGACGACTTTCGTTTATCACCAATTTTGATAAATAGGCAATGACTGACATTTAACAAATGTAGGATCAAATTCACACCAACCGGGGGTATTTTAGAGCTTATAACTTGGCAGATGAACAACACACAGACTTTTAATAGATAACTTGACAAACTTTTCAAAAAAAAAAAAAAAAAATCTCTGTCGGGGATTGAACCACGAACTCCAGCTTGCCAAGTAAGCGCTTTAATCACTGAGCTAAACCCGCCGGCAAATATTATAATAATGCATTTTGTATTTGAGGTCATGTAATCGATTATATTAACACGTTATCGTATCAAAACAATGTAACTTAAATAACTAAAATAAATAAATCGATTAAAAAGCAAACGCTTTAACCACTAAGCTTTACCCGCAGGCAAGTTTATATAAAAATGAATGATTATGTACTTACATATACAATATGGTGTCACAACCTATCGTTCACAGACAATACGTTCAGAGACTCATCGGTAAAAACGTGGTGCGTACTGGACGTCTGGTGCACATTTGGTGCACGGAATAACTGGATGTCTCGATAATTGTACAAATGAATTACCGACATTTCTTTAACGAGACATATCTCTGGACTCGACGATCACTGGACAAATTCTCAGGTAAGGTTAGGTTAGCGAGACATCCAAAGCACCAGTGCACCCCACGTCGTTACCAAAGAGTCGCTGAACGAATTGTCTATGAACGAAATGCTGCGGAACCATTAAATATATGCTGATATAGCCGTTTGAAAAAAATATATAAATACGTAGTTTTGGCGATAGGCAGTCGATAGTAGTAAAAACCAGTTTCATAGAAAACAAACGTCTAATAGAGTTGTTTTGCCGGTTCTTATCGAAAATATCTTCTAAGCCAATATCATTCATTATAAACGTCACTATAGTGCTAAAGTCACCATAGACTATAGTCACTATAATCTATACTTACTAAAGTTTAGTTTCTTGTTACGATTTCTCGTGTCTATCTTCAAGAAGCGTTTTCTTGACAGTAAAATCAACAAGTTACATATTAACATTTAAAAATGTTTAAATTGTTGTTTACAGTTGTGTTTTATGTTGTTTTGGTTAACGTTTTGTGCCAAGAAATAGGTAAGAATAATGATTTTTATAATTATGTATACTATTTTGAAACACTTTTGATGGAATTTTAACCAAGAAACAAATACTAAAAGACGCTTCACTACTATTTTCTACAAGTATTTAAATGTTACTAGAGTAATTTCATTTTTAAACTAAAAATAAATAACAAACGTTCTATAAAATTGGGTGTGTCAAATGAAGATTAAATCATTTTGATTCCTCACCACACACGGAGGTCCCTTAACAGACTTGCCGGAGTATGCAAGACGAGGACACAAATGAAAGTCTGTCAGTTTTACAACGGACCGACTGAATGTGACTGCGGCGTGGAGCAGACTCTGCCACACCTTATAAAGTGTCCAAGTAGCTGCACCCAGGACGACCTGATGATGGCCAACAGTAACGCCATCGACGTCGTCCACTTTTGGGCAGACTGGATCTGACCCTGTTGTTTCCGACACGATTATATATAATAGCTACCTTTAAACTTTTGACTCTTTATTTAAAAATGATAGATACTTACAATCATGCCAATGTGAAGATGAACTGGTCCATCCATCTGACAAGTTGATAGCATCATAATAGTCGGATGCACCAGGTAGGCACACTGGATCTGACCCTGTTGTTTCCTACACGATTATATATATTCCACACCAAGCTCGCGAATTGTTGGCATCAATTACTGTATTCATTGCGTCTTCGTCATCTTCAAACGGCCTTCATAAACGTGGTGCGTCTCAACATCGAAATTGCCGGAACAATACAAACCGGTGTCGCGACCTATCGTTCCCAGATAATTCGTTCAACGACTCATCGGTAACGACGTGGAGAGCACGCGAAGTCTGGTGCACGGGATATTTGTTGCATGGGACAACTGGTGCACTGGATGTCTCACTAACCTAACCTAAGTTATTTCGTTAGTTAAATATAAATTATTTAAACATATTTGAGTCGTTGATCGAATTGTCTGCGAACGAAATGCGGCGGAACCATACAAACCAAGTGAATAAGAGTCCCTAAATTTATGTTAAGTTAATCTTTGAAACTGTTTTAGTAGAAGAATATAACAAGTAAAACTTTGTTTGAAACCACTGAATTTTTCTTCTTTAAATATGACAAACCACAAAGTTACTATATTCTACGAAACTGTTTAAGTGGATTCTTTTACTTTCTCTAAAGCATGTGTGTTGTTATTACAGGTGACAAGTGTGTGCTATCATCAGGTAAAACTGGATCTTGCTCTAACATCACCACGTGTGCTGGAGCCAGACGTCAGCTCAATTTGGGACGAATCCCTGAGGTTAGACCTTACACTTACTTCATTGTTTTTTATGTTATCGAGAAAAAGAGAGAGGTATGTTTCTTTCAAAAAAGAGTCGGTGCCGTCCCAAAAAATGCATAAAAGCAAAATTATACGAAAAATGAACTGGGTTTCGTAGCATTCGTTTTAGATCTAGACAAAAATAATCATTTTAAATGTTTTAATTTCTTAGTTATTTAATAATAAATAACTGTGATCCCTTGTTAGAGCCTTCTGGTACTCCAAATTTCATTACAAATGAACCAAAATAATAATTGTATATTTCGCTTATGTATGATTTTTTTCAGTACTGTGGATGGTAAGATTTATTATTT